>VYZX01015385.1:11234-46090 GCA_013401335.1 Brachypteracias leptosomus
AAAGATGATTAAGGGAGTGGAGCATCTCCCTTATGAGGAAAGGCTGAGGGAGCTGGGTCTCTTTAGCTTGCAGAAAAGGAGACTAAGGGGAGACCTCATTAATGTTTATAAATATATAAAGGGGGAGTGTCATGAAGATGGAGCCAGGCTCTTCTCAGTGACAAGCAATGATAAGACAAGGGGTAATGGGTACAAACTGGAACACAGGAGGTTCCACTTAAATATGAGAAGAAACTTCTTCTCAGTGAGGGTAACAGGACACTGGAACAGGCTGCCCAGGGAGGTTGTGGAGTCTCCTTCTCTGGAGATATTCAAAACCCGCCTGGACGCCTTCCTGTGTAACCTCATCTAGGTGTTCCTGCTCCGGCAGGGGGATTGGACTAGATGATCTTTTGAGGTCCCTTCCAATCCCTGACATTCTGTGATTAGGATCTTGCAAACAGTATGAAATTGCTGCTCTCTTCTACCTCTTCTTAGAAGACTGCAGGTGGACTTGCCTCTGCATGGGCCTTAAATTAAACCTTGTTCCTGTTTTCTCTGGGTCTAGGAAACATCCTTCTTCTCTATACCTCAATTCTGAACTGACACACAGCTCTCCAAAGAAACATCTGCTGCTAAGCATGCCAGGGTGGACAAGGAAAGGAAAGTATTTCCTGTCATTAAAATCTCTTTTTTAGTATTAGGCCTCTTTCCTTTGATCCCTCGGCCTGGCGCACTGTAAGGCATTTGGCCCTCTAGAGTTGATTGGTGCTTTTAACAAGGGCCCTGTCTTTATATTGCTCTATTGTTCTATATATTGCTTTATATTGTTACAGAAATGAATTAACTTAAGATTCCCAAATAAGCCATCAATAACAAAAGAAAGTACATTGGTCTACCCCTGCAGCAGCAGCACTAGAAGGCTGTAACAAGAAAAATGGTGTTTGAGGCTGGGAAGATTGAATGTTTCATAGGACAGTTTATCAAGGGCTGCTCAAATGTACTTCAAAGAGTAAATGCAGCCCCAGTTCATGGCATCTGTAATGTGATTTTTAAAATGTGGAACCTTGTCCTAAAGAGTTCTGAAATCAACTTAAAATGAATTGCAACATGGAATATTTGAATATGTCTTCCTTATGTTCAACTGACTAAATTTATAATAGTTTTCGTATAGAGGGTTTATTTTTTTCTAACTGGTGGCATATTCTACATTAATTAGAAAACAGTTTTACCCCTTGAATGAAATAGAGTAAGACAAATAACATTTTTTTTTTTTCCTTATAAATATATGGCTGTCATATACCTGTAGAACATCTGGCAAATATATAGAAATATTTGAGATGCTAATGCCTGGATTTTGCAAGCAGTAACATTGGTTTTTGTCATCTTAAGTAGCTATCAAAACTTCCCAGGTGATCACTGTCTAATATTGTGGTAATAATATTGGTGGTCCATTAGAAAAAAACAGTAAAGTATTCCTGCTAGAAACAAGTCTAAAAAAAGTACATTTGAGACAATTATTTCAGGAAGCCCTAAGTAGGCTATACAGTTGCATAGCAACAGAGCCAGGCAGTCCTTAGACTCTAAAGTAGTCAGCGTACACATGGGAACAGAATGCAAAAATGATAGAAACCTTGAAAAATGTAAGGCTGAGACTAAGAGAAACTAAAATGAAATGATACACAATAAAAATGTGAATTAATTGTGAAGTATAATAAACTGAACTGCTTTAAAGTGACAAAAACTGCAATGCTGTCAGCCAAATTGTGGTATTTTTTGTAGCTTATAGATACTAATTGAAAAGCAGAATATCTGGTGGCTGGGGAAACTAATTAAAATGTAAAATAGATGTTAAAAGCCTGTCATAGGAAAAAATTTTCTTGGAAAAATTAATTTTTTTATCGACAAGCCAAAAAGTTGACCAGATATACCATGAATTGAATACTGGTTAATGTATTGTGGCACAAAGATGTTCAAATACTTAAAAAGCTGCTTGTCTCATGTCCACAGGTCTCCAGGCTGCCTCAGTGGTATTTATCTTTGCAAATACTGAAAAGTATGGTGTCATTGAATGTATTCTGGGCAAATTCCAAGCTTGCATGTGAAATGTGAGATCTTAACAGATGCATATTATACTACAGCAGCTTTGTTTTTGCAAGAGATAATTGATTTGATTAAAAGCAAACATAGAAACCAATATTTAATATTTGGTAACGTACAGTTGTGGATGATCTGGCTAACAAAAAGGGTGAATCCCTTCCTTCCGGTACTGTTTTTGCCACCGCCCAAGAAGAAACAGTAATGAGCTCAGGCTCTTCTGTTTGGGATGCTGCAACACATACTTTCATGATGAGTAATGACTGCATGATTTTAAAAGGTAGTCACATGCAGACAGTTAAGCTATTCCACCAGAAACTGCTGAAAAGATAAAATGTTGCATCTGTCTAGTAGCTTACAATGTCTTAAGGATTTGAGGAAAGTGTCTTGGAGAGGGACAGTTGATTTTTAATTAAGAAGGAATAGTTTAAGAATAGCTAAGCTGTGGAACATTTAAATGTCCTGAGTGGTTGATAGCTAGATACACATGGAAACATTGAAGAATCCTAGAAAATGGGTCTGGAAGAAACCTTCTGAAAATGCTAGTGCATCCTCCTGTCCACACAGGATAATGTATAACCTAAGTTTTAAATGCTGTCATGATACTGTTATCTAGACATTTTTTTTGCTGTTCTAACTGCATGCTTTCTCTTTGAAATGCTTTTGTTATCTACAAACTGCTGTTGTAGATGCTGTAAACATATCAATCAAATTGTCAGAATGCAGAACATGACAAAATGCACACTGTAGCTTGGGAATGGGAGCAGTGTGATAGGAAGGATAACTCTATTAAGCCAAATTTCTTACAGTGAGCTTAGAAGGTCTTCTAAGACAAACTCATGCATTGCAATTTCAGAGGAAAATGGGTATTATAATGATAGGAGTATTGCCTGGAAACAAAGTATGCATCGTAATTGTGTTAGATCTTGGTTCAGCAGTAAGTGGTGGAAATACTCTGTGTTCCAAGGATGGAAAATAAAATGTTTAAGATGGAATCCTCCAGGAGAATGAAAGTGATTTCTGCTTTCTTAGTAAATAGGCTCCACAATGTTAAAATAAGGTTTTTTAGTGACTAGTAAATAACAAAGATGCCATACAAAGAATTAGTATAAAATATTTTTAGGCACCTGACCAGGTTATCTTTCCATTGTAAGATGTCTGAGGATTCCCCTTCCCCATAAAATGTTTTTTCAGTGAACCAAACTCCTCATTGAAGTCAATGGCCCTGCGTGAAGTCCTTGAGTTAGGTTAGCCCAAGGGTGCCTCTTGGTAGAGCAGCTGGAAGGACTCACAACAGTGGTTTTGTTCTGTGTCTTTCTGGTTGTACAGGCTTAATGTGTTCCTCTACCTGAACTCTTAGTTCTCTAAGGCAACTGCTGCTTCCTCCCCATCTCCATGTGCTTTTTTTCTTCCTGATCTTGTCCTCCAGACAGAGTACATTTTTGGATGGTATTTCCCCACCTGAAATGTGATTCTTTGCACCCATATTGTGGTTTTGTAATTCCATCGTATTTCCCGGCACATGCATAGATAAGTCTTGGCAGTGCTAGCTAGAACCTTCTTGCTAACCCTAAACTTTACTGACATTTTAAAACAATTAAAAGCAAGGCTCACAGCAGTTCTTACCCTAGCATAACAAAGCTATGTGTTTCATCAGCTTGGGCATGTATTAATATGGAAGAGTCTGTGTTTCTTGGCTTGTAACTAGATAAATATCCTGAATCTTCATGTTAGTTTCATAGTTTGCTGTTAGGAATTGCAGCAGGTCTAAGAAATTAATTTGGGATGTTTAGCCATTCAAACCAGTATTTCAGTCCTTATAAATGAATGGAGGTTGCCTTGCACCATGGAGTTATTTCTTAAAAAACAATTGTTCCCATGTAACTGGAAAAGTGCACGACAATGTATTGCAAAGTGTCTGTGTGCCATTGGTTGTTAGATATTTTTTCTTTTTTCTAAGTGAAAATGAAGTCTTTTTTGCTTTGACCTCAAAAGCGTTAGTACTAGCAGAATAATATCTAGCAAGATGTATATGTATGTGCGGGGGGAGATATTGAAGGCAATAGCCCTTATATGGATAAACATTTTATATATGCTGAATTTGAAAATTCAGTGGACCAGAATCCTTTCAGGTCATCTAGAGTAGGATTAATGTCATCTAACTTAATGCATGTATAATAAAGTTCTCTGCTCACCTAGACTCTTCTTCTTTTTTTTTTCCTGTTCAGTAGAAATAAGCACATTGAAGGTGCTAGTTAGATTCATTCTAAAACAAATGCTTAATACGGATCAGATGAATCACCTCATACATATACCTGCTACGTATGTGTACACAGAAATTTAAAATTAGTCCAGTGAATCTTATTCTTAGCCCTTTCCATAGCATTAAGCTTTTGCCAAAAATTGGAAATGTTTAATAGAAAACATTTTATCTGAGTGGCTTCCACACTATCGTTTTTGTACCACTGATTGTTTAGAAGGCTCGTACTGGTCTGCAGGTAATTCACAGAATTATTTTGCTCTCAGACTCTCAGTTAAAAGTTGGCTAAACCTATAATTTTTTTCAGTTGAAAGCTGTCCATGAGGGTTACAGCTGCTCACAGCAGTTGGGCCCAAAATGCTTGCAGGTTACTGATCATGACTGTTCAATATTTCATCCGTTTTTTCTCCATGAAGCCATACACATGATGTTGCCTGTAGCAGTGGAGAGAGGAGACATGGCTGTTACAGAAATAGTCACTACAGTTCTTATAACAAGCACTCTAAAAAACAGACATCAGAGACTCAGCTGTGTTTTCTGATGAGAATTGTGTTGATCAATAAATTAAAGCATTGGCTGCACAGGCTGGCACTTGTTGACAGAAGTGTCTGAGAGAACAAACTTGCTTATAGCATGAATCCTGAGTTAAAGACAAGGTTAGGAAGATATAGAGATGCTTCATGAGCGAAGTCCACAAGAATTCCCCCCTCCCCTCTACTAAACGTCCTAATGCTAAGCAAGTATCTACTTTACATTTCCTGCAGAAAGTTTTTTCTTTTTTGCTCAAGGCATTTCCAAGCTGCCAGTCTGTTGTGAATCCTCAGTAGTCTGGGCTTTTCCAGTAATCCAGCAGTTGAAGAAGAGCTCTTCTTTCCTGTTGAGAGGTGTATTTTGTGTCTTCATACTCTTCCATGGGCTTGTCTCTCCTGTTATCTCTCTGTTCAGAAAGGGGTGCTGCTGGGTTGCCACAGAAAGCCCCCAGTGGACAGGCTTTCCCCAAAGGCTGAAACCGTTCCTTTTCAACAAAACATTGTATTTGTTCAGTATTGTGTTGACCCTGCTTCTTGGTTTGGAGCACCACACCATTTCTAAACAGACTGCAGTGCTACATACCTGCCCTCATCCTCTGAGAACCCTGTAACATCAACTTCCCGCAGCTCAGATGGATGCGGGACTGCCAGATGTGTGTCACGTGGGTAGCTTGACAGCTCGCATCTGCTTGAGGCCCTTGGCCATCTTCGTGGTTATGAGGTGCTACAGCAATGGATTTAGTTGTTCATAGGTAGTATCAGAGCTTCCTGCAAAGTGATATTTTACCTTCCTCCTCCTCCTCTTCAAAAGCAAAGAGGCCCATTCACTAACTGCAAGTAAAAAAGTCACATAGCTATAGATGCCTGTTTTCTCAAACACTTTTTGTTTGCTGTTCAGTATTCTCTGGGCTGAGTAGTGACTAGTGATGGCAGATGGTAGCTCATCTTCTTCCATTCCTTAGCATAGAGCGTAGAGTCCTCAGGTGGATACTTATGTGATTTGTTTCCTGCATAGGGTGTTAATTTCAAAATACCAAAACATTTATTCTTTATAATTACTTCTAATAACCTCTATAATTGTTTGTGGGAATGACAACTTCTGTACTACAGCATTTCAAAGAACCAAGGTCTCTGTAGTATTGCTTCTTTGATTACATTTGGGTCCTTTTTTATTTGCCGCTGTTATTTTACTGCCCATTTTTATGGAATAGTGGAGGATAAAAATGAACTTATGAACTGAAATTAAGTGATAGATGAGAGACAAAATCCTTATGATCATGGGCATAATGAAATTTACCTGAGCAAGGACATAATAAAAATTTAACAATTTGGCTTTTAGTTCTGTAGATCTCTTTAGGCAAAAGAGATAATGTAGAAGGAAAACCTATTTACTGTCTTAGTGAATGATCTCTGTATAAGTTATGAGCTGAAGTATATCCAACTTCATAGGGCTTTTTTTTAATGCAGATTTTAAACAGCTTTTTAATTTTTTTTCTGGTTAAAAAATAACCAACTTTGTTCTGTTTACTTTGTTCTGTTTCATTTTTTAACCAGTTGAATTGCCCACAAATTTCCATTAAGATCTTATTAGTACTGGGAGTACTACGTAGATTTATGTCCACAATAAAACTGTTAACTGTCACAAAGATCAGTGACCTGTTCTACATTACTATTTTATAGATGTGGTAACTTCAGAAACATCAGACAGGCAAAAAATATATAAGGGATTTTCAAAGCGCAGATTAAAATATTGTCCAGTTCACTCGCTGGTGTGGATATTTCTATTTCCTTTAAATGGCTTTCAAGAGTTAGTGCTGTTTTCTTGCTCATCTGTGTCTATGCAAAAGCAATACTATTGTATAGCACAACAGATATCATCTCTTGTATAGTATCCTTCTTTAAATTGTTTCTCTGTTTCTGCTTTCAACATAGCAGACCATGCGTGAGGTGGGAATGTAGGTACCAGTTGCTGTGGAATATTCTGAATGGAAAGACCCCTGTCTCTAAGCTAAGGCTAGATTTGTAACTAAATTTTATTTTTAAAGCACAGTTATATACGTTCTCTAAAACAGAGATGCTATTAAATGACAAGTTCTCTTTTTTTTTTTTTTTGGTTCTCTTATAGAAGCTGAATATAGATAATTATATTTAAATAATGTGCTGATCGTGATACAACATTTAGCAGCCAAAGCCTGGGAGAATTTTATTTGAAAATCCCTTATTCAATGCCATCATTAAGCATATATGGATTAAGAGGGGGAGTAAACATTGAAGGATCATACCTCTTTGTCTTACACTACAGATTTGCCAAGAAAATGGCAGCTCTTCTTGCTAGCCAGCAACGTACACCAAATCCCACAGACAAGCCACGCATCAAGTATCTGTTCTTATTCTGTCTTCCTTTTAAAATAACAATAAATACAAATTAGTGAATGTATTTTAAATGTGTTTGGGCTTCTTTTAGGTAGCTAGTCCCTTAGGCTAAATTCAACAACCCTAAGATACTTCAGCCCATAAGCTGTATAGATACTTGGTCTTAAATTCATGCTGATATGCCACATAATTTCTGTACTTTCACTTCCAGACTCTTGAGAACAATGACTCTGTGTAATACATGGTTTCTCTGAATGATTATGGAATGCAGTCAAATTAAGATTTCAGTTGCGAAACCACCACTAGCTTTTTAGAGGTTTTTTAAGAGTTCTTTCAATAAGACTGAAGCATGTAGAAAAAGGGAAACAATTGTAGAAATTTGACAGTTGCCTTCAGAAACTTTGGGGATAAGATTTGTTATATATAGCATGGAAATAGAAAATTCTAACACAAAAGTTGGATTGTGGACAAGGAGTGTTCCATGAACTTTCTGAAAACACAAGTACTGATTCTTTCTGTACCTATTACATAATACTGCACTTGTCATCCTTCTTTTCTCCTCCTGCATTCTCTGGATACTAATTCTACTCCTTGTGATGCTTACCTGTAAAACTTCTTCATTTACATAGGATGTAGAAGTAGGCCTTTTGCTGGTGTAGTTGTATATGTTATCCAGAATACTCATTAATAATCAAGATGTCTTGTTACACTGGCTAAAGTCCAAGATAGCAACTATGCCTATCCACCTTCCTCACCCTCCATAATTCCTTAAGTGCTTTTACCTAATTTTCAGCACAACTTTTTATGGGAAAAAGGAGCTGGGAGAGGAAAGAGACAGAAGTCTAAGATACCTACATTTCAGGAAATTTTGTGAAATCAAGAAGCTGAGGAAAGGAAAGATGCCATATGAAAATCCCCAGGGCTGTATTGCAGACCCTAACCCATTATCAGGCAAAGTGACTCTACATTGTACAAGATAAAGTACAGCTGGGGGAGACTTCAGATGGGACAGTATCTTATCAGATACCAAGGAATTCAGTCCAGCAACAACAGATTTCATTCATCCTTATGCTCCCAGAACTGCTTTCTTTACTTTGCTGGTTCAGTTGGCAGTCGTCTTGTTTCAGTTCAGTACCATGTAGCAGAGTACTGGTTTTTCAACTTAAAAAAAATTTAAAAAATTAGTAGAACCAGAGGGGCTGTGACCACAATCTTTAACACAGGAATATATGCTAATGCAATTAGTTAGGAAATTGTTTCTCAGAATTATTAGCAAATTCCACTCCTTCCACAGAGACTGGAAGAAAAAAGGGTTTTTTGGAGTGAGTGGTAATTCCTTAATGACTGGTTCGGTGGATAAGTACAGACTGCTGGGCACTGAGCCATTCGTTGGAAGACAAGCCCTCGGCTGATGTCAGTGGAGTTCCGTATTTATGCAGTAATGTCTCAGGATAATGCCAATATGAAACAGAATGGTGTTTGATATTTAGGAGAAGACACAGACAGGAAAACTTGGAAGTGTTAATAAATGTGTGTTTGGTAACATTCTTCTTGGATCAGAATGTTGTCAGTAATGCCATATTGAGCTTATAGAAAATGAACATTTATAATAAAGTTCTCCACAAGCACATTTTCCTATGGTTGTATAGCATGTTTCATAGCTAAAATTAAATAAGCTTGAGATTCCCTTGGTGCTCTCCATGTTTTATGGAATGTTTGAAGAACAATATACTCTTATGGAAGAGTATTGTGTGGAGTGCAGTTTGCACAGCCCAGGGAAGTGCTGGTGGAGCACAACGTCGCTTGTTTGGCCAGCCTTGCAGCCCTGCAGCTTGCTCTAGCACAGTCAGGGTCTTCTCTGCTTATTCTGTACTGATGCATTGATACGCAGCTTCTGAAGTAGCAAAAGAATGTTCTTCTCTGTGGTGTGTTTTCTATGCTGAAATGAAATTAATGTCTTCTCAGGAATGATAGCTATGATGGCTTTGGAGTGGTGCTGCACTAATGACAAAATCTGAGCCTGTACATTGATTGCTTTCAGGTTTTGCACTTCCTTTTCCACAGGCCAGTTGCAATACCACGTAGCAGGTATGAACAAGTATAAGTCACATAAGAGTCACTTCAAAATCTTGCATCTTTTTTCTGATCTTGCGGGATGATACTCTTCAGTGAGCAGGTCAGATAAGTCTGAAAACTTGTCCTTTTTTCTGACCTTACCACAACTGTCCTCACTGTTTGCCTTCACCTTTGGAAGTTATATGCTTCATTATGACATGGTTGATATATTTGGCATTGCTATGTCCACACCCTGGGCAAAGAGCAGATGGTAGACGTCTAATTTGCTTCAATATTCTTGCAGTGGCTCAAGAAGAGGGTACTGCATGGGAAGAAATGCACATGCTCTCATGCTCATGAAAGCGTTGAGAGGCGCTACCCTATTTTTGGTGTGTCAGGCAGGCTTACAGTCAACACTGGCCTCTTTCCATTCCCTAGGAGTTTGTTGTTAGATTTTGTGGTTTGGCTTTTGGGGTTTTTTGGTTTTGTTGGTGGTTTTCGTAAAGCAGTTTCCTGTTTCGTACTGGTTGTTCATAGGAGTAAAATTATGTCCTGTCAGCCATTCAGCATTTGACACAGGACACCAAAGCTTGATAGCAGTGGACTTCTTTTTAAGTTAGTCGGTCTTGCAATGACACTTGATATAGTTATATTTAGACTAAATAAAATACAGTGTAGAACCCTTTTGTTGGCGTCTGAGACACATCGTATGTATACCCTCATACAGTCTTATGGTATGCAGTTGTTCAATGATGCCCTTATGGCCACGTCCTCCCTCTGCACTATGCAAATCCAAAGAAATACTGCTTAGAAATGAAGGAAGCCTACAACTGTGAGGGTGCTGGGTTTGTGTAGTGGTTCCCTAGTGCTTCTTTTCTTTGGAGTGCCACTTTAGGAGAAAGCTTCATCCAGACTTGTGATGTGGGGGAAGCTACATTTGAAGCATGCTAACCTGGCTTTTTGCAGGAGACCATAGATGAGTAGAAATGGAACTACAGTAAAAACAGTGTGAACAGCAAGATAAAGTGCCGTCTCCCCTCCCCACCCTCGCCCCCAGCCTTACCCCTCCCACATCTCCGGTTACAATTCTATAGAAATGAAAATGAAGAAAAGCAAAAAAAATTTCTAACAGGTTATGTCTATAGCAGGCACATCAAAAGCAAATACTTTAGCAGGGATGCAAATCTTTCTCTTATTGAGGTTGAAATAGGAGTTTCCTTGTATCTTTGGCAGATCTGACATAAACGTACATCATCACGTTATTCCATAATAACATGAGAAATAGTGATTTTCTAATGGAAAGAAGTTCTGAGTGTATATCTACCTTGCAGAGCACTGCTTTCTAACCTCTGCTTTGTCATTTAGCTATTCTGCTTGCTCTGTTAACCTGTCTCTGCTCATTTCAGTAACTTGATGGTAATGCATTTGCTTTGGTGCAACTGCAACACCAAAATAAATTAATTGAGTCTGAAGAGGTCTATATATAATGCCAAAACTAATCATACTAACAGAAAGGAAAATACACAAAACATAGCTGTGCCTGTGTATGAGCACAGTGTTCTGCATGCAAAAGCATTATCGATTTGTACTTTCTTACTCCGTACGCTTTGCTTTTTGTGCAGAAAAGGACTTTGTTCCACCCCCTACCTACCTCCTACTTCCCAGCTAATATTAAAAGCAGAGACAGCTCTATAAAGAAATTATGTATGCTGAGGTCATTGCTTTTATAAAGTACTCACTAGCACTTTATGAAGTATGAAAAATGAAGTTGTTTAAAATACTGTTGAATACAGATTGCATAAATACCACACACCTTTTTTGCTTTCTACTCTGTTTCTTCTCTAATTTCTTCAAATTTTGAGACTGAGGCATCTTATTCTGCTGCTTACTGCTTCCTTTGCTGCCAATCTACTCCACTTTGAGAACCCTCTAGTTCTTCTGTTCTCATTCCATAGCGTCATCTGTTTTTCTGGTGGTCTAAGTGTTTGGTTTTTTGTTTTCCTCCCATCCAGGTACTGCTATGTGGATATTTGTTAGCAATGACTGATGTGGAATCTACATATGCAGACTTTATTGCTTCAGGAAGAACAGGTAGAAGAAATGCGTTACATGACATACTTGTGTCCTCTCCAGGTGGGAACTCTAGTGAACTAGCCTTAAAGTTATCAGAGCTTGATATAAACAAAACAGGTGAGTACATTTTAGTCTTTTATTATATTTATTTAAAACTGGAGAGTAATACACAAAACATAATTTACATGCACACATTATTCCCTTGCCCCTCAGCAATAAAAATTACTATTTTTTTTCTGATCGGCGAGGGTGCCTGCAATAAGAAGCCCAGATTTCATAAACGGGAAGGGTAGTTATTTGCAAGTGCAAGATATTACTATAAAAAGAAAAGTCATTCTGCAGTGAGTGCCTAGTGGCAGGGTCCATACCAGGATAAATTTTATGGAAAATCGAGTATAAGGAAGAAAACAAGGAAGTCTTTATTAAGACCTAACTCTTCATCCCAACTCTAATATCCTTTAATGGAAGCTCTCTGGTTTGAAGCCTGTAGGAGAAGCTGTGTGTCTGCTTGAAAGATTATTGTGGAGATTAATTTTTTTTTCAGTTGCCAGAGGACAGAGCAATAGCAAAGCATTGTTTGTTTTACTTAGATCTTTGTTTCTGGGTAAATTGTCACTTTCTCCTTTCTGCTGATAATTTGTCCTTCTTTTAAGATGATTAGCACAAATGCAATCCTAAGTCTGCTTCACCTCTAATATTACTAAAATCTGTAGCTTGTTGTACACCTTCAGTTGAGGGGAAGGGGGGACAGTGTATGCTGAAGGGTTTGTATTTAATAAAAATAGTAATATGGCTGTGTAATTATTTTCATGTTACATGGGTGGGGTTAATGAGTGAATCTTATAGATATCTGAAAGCCCTTTTCAGATCTTAGGAAAGAGGCCTTATTTTAATAATAGCAGGAAAAAAACACAGTAAAGAACAAACTGTTGATAAGCAGTTGCCTTGTTTGTGCACATCTTCTCAGGAACAACAGCGAGAGTTCTGAGAAGCAGCCTCATTGCTGGACAAACAGATGTGGGCAGCGGGACGTTTTGGGGGTAGTGCTGATTGAAGGGAGGAATTCTTTTTTTGGCTTTCAGACTCTGTACATCCTAAGTCATTTCTCCTGCAGTTGCCAGCTTGGGCCCTATAGCTTCTAGATGCATGCAATTCTAGCTGGGCAGGGCCTTTAATTTTATTTTTTTTTTCTATTTAAAAAGAAAAGCTTTATTAGTACGTGTGTAGGTGTATCTATTTATTTTAATGTGGGGATACGCGTAAAATGTTGGAAAAATATGAAGTAGGTGGCATTTGAAATGCATAATGCCAACCTTTCTTCTTGCTTTAATTTTCTTCAGTCTCACATTTACACTTACCAAAATAGTCTTTGATCTCGTCCATTTAGGAGACATAAACAATCCCTATTTTTAAGTTGAGCTATTGGAGTGATTGTAAGCCAGAACACTGTTCTTTTGTGAGATATAAAAAGAATGTGACTTTGTGCCTGTAATACGTGTTGATATGCATTTTGTACATGCAGTTAGTTCTGTAGTGATGAGAATGGTTTAAGTAACTGTTAGCCTTATTTTTAATACACGATTCAAGGAGTCTGTTAATTTTTTTTGAGACCTCTTTTGCACCTTAGGTAACTTTATGCATTGCAGAAAAATGTGCAGAATTCCTCATTAAATTACCTTAGGTAGTAGATACACAAAAATTCCTCCATACTTCTGCAAGAGGTTATGCAGTTTGAATTAGATACAATTAAAATTCATTTAAATTTTATATTGTTAGTATACCTAGGTGCTGGATAAAAGCCTCCAAACCACAAATATTGGAAAATGCATTGTATTATTATTCATATTACTGTATTATTCCATCATGTCTTTCCAAGCTGAAGAGAGGCTAAAACCTATTTTGCATCCCTGATTGCAGTTCAGAATATACTACTGCTTGTAGCACGCATGTATGCATCACACCTGACAGGATTAAGAGGAAAAAACACATTTGGGGGTTAGATCTTATTTCTTTCAAGGTACATGTCAAACAATTTATGCTAAGTACTACCTAATTACACAAATATCAACATCAAGTTTTGATTCTTTCTTTGTTTTGTTTTCTTTTATTCATATTACAGCTATATGCATTTTCTTGCAAAAGTGCAAGAACATTTGCTTTCAACTGCATGAAGTAATGTCAGAGTACAATAATGCAGATTAAAAAAAAAAAAAGTGGTTATTATAAAACTTATGTAAATTAAGCTATCCAAGCATATTTAGTACATTCACCTTGAAAAGCCTGCAGATCCATTTCCTCTAAACAACAGGAACACGTTTGAACAGTTCTGGGCAGTGAGGCCTTGGTCAAAGACCAGGTATTTTCTGCCATGCACTATTTGATACCTGAAGTGAGTGCTCATTAATCCCCTCATTGATAAGCCAGTGACAGAAAATCAAGAGTCTACTGCATAATTATCTATAATACATATAAGTAGTGTGTAACAGTCTCCTTCAAACCAGTATTTCCAGTGTTCTTTGTCCATAATAAGCTGACAACCTGCTAATATCTAAGGAACAGACATATTTACTGAACTTCCAGTTATAGGTTCCAAGTACTCTGTGGCAATGCATTTTATCTAAATTTAGTTAAAGCTACACAGTGTACATCTGATAAGTAGAAAACTGCAAGACAGAATGCAAAAGAAAGATTTTAGTAGGGAAATCAGCAGGTAGCTCACCTGCTCAACTCTCTCTCAAGATAACCAATGCAAATACAATTCCAAGAAACTTTATATTCAGATCATCTTACAGGTGATTGTAGCTAAATAAAGAAGTAAGGAAAAAGTACAATGAAGAACGAAGACAAGTCTAGTCTCTAAAGCAAACTGCAGACATGCTACAGAACACCAGTTCAGTACAGAAGTAGAAAAGAAACTTCTGTGTAAGAGCTGTAATGGTCCAACCGTCTGCAAAGAACTGGGGATAGGAGAGGTGTTGAAGTCACACAGAACTGGAATGAAGGACTGATTGTAGAAATTTGTGATTAAAGGTGATTTCAGTTCATGATAGAAAAGTTTTAGGTGTAAGCATTGGGAACACTGATAGGTATTGAAGAGTCAGTAAGGTCACAGGAAGAAAAAACAAGTTTAAAGCTGCACATTCTAAGAGCTGTTACTAACCTACAAACCCACACAACTGTATTATGGCTTACAGTATCATATTATTTGGTTTGGGGTTTTTTAATACTGCCTGCTGGTTTCAAAATGCTATGTAAGAATTGCAACTCTAGCTGTCATGTTTTGAAGGAAGAATAGTTCAAGGATGTGCTTAGGCAATTTTGGGATTTTCAGAACTTGGAAGCAAAATTATTTCCATGAATGTATTTTAAGGCCTTTTGGAAGGAGAGCTCTGCCAGTAGAAAGACAAACTCTGTAGTATCAAGACAGTGTATTATAGATTAAATGGATTTAAACTAGTGAGTTTTTTCAATGAGTTGAGAAAATCTTTTAAGGAGTGGTTTATTAGAACTTTAGTGCTCTTTCTTTAAATCTGTGTGCACTACGTTTAACTTTAGGTAGTGAAAAGTTTAAGCTTTGTGTTCAGGATTACTTTTCTTTTAAACACAAATACCTTGCAAGGTTTTTTGTCTCTTCAGTCTTGCATTTTTATTTTTTTTTTTTTTTAAATAAGAATTCTTTTAGGAAAGCTTGGCTTGCCCAGATAGTATGAGGGATATTAAAGACTTCTTAGTAGTCAGAATAAATGGAGTACAGAGCAGGTGAGTAGAATCTGATTATTTTTATTTATTTATTTATTACTCCTTTTTCGCCTGGACTTTTGCAGTATCAGAACGAGTGTAGGAGGCTTTGTAAAAAGTGTTTGGACAACTTCAGCAAAAGAGATTTCTGTCCAATGGGAAATAATTGCACGTAGATCCATCCTGATGGAATCCTTTGTAATGTGGAAGATAAGAAATAGAGTTTATTTATTATTCAACCCATAATGAATAGAATAAACCTTACTGTTTAATGGGCTAATCAGCCGTTCATGCAACTTTTTCTCCAGCTGAATTTGAGAATTACCAATACCTTCTGAGATATTTTGCCTCCTAACTACTCAGTGCATGCACAGAACACAGCTATCACGGCTGAGCCTTTTGTAACATTCTTTGCAATGAAAAGAACTGGGTTTTTTTTCCGTTAGCAATGTGCCATTTCTTCTATATAGAAAAGAGGTTTATCATGCTTATTTCTATAAACAGAAATAAAGCTGCAGATGTACGGTGTGATTTGAAGTGAGGGAACAATAAAGATCTGTATTGAGAACCCTGCCTTTATTATAAAGATCTATAGATTAAAGTTAAGAGGCATTACTACCTCTACATAGACCTCTTCACAACCTAGTCCATGGAATTTTCTTAACTACTGTATCAAGCCAGCTCAGTACAAATTACTCAGAATTCTTACAAGATACAACTTATGTCTTAACATTATTCCTTACCTAACATTATTCCTTATTACATACCTATAGCTTATTAGCCAGGGACTTCTGTCTTATTTCACTTAGCTTCCAGCTGTCTGAACCTGAACAGGTCTTTAATTGTTAGGTGAAATAGAACACTTCAGATACAGGTACTAACAGACCATTGTTAATGCACTTTTTAGCCTTCTTTAGGCAGGCTTTGTGTTGTCTGCTCGCTGTGCCACTGCCAGATGTTTTCTATTCCTCAGATTGTTGTGTGGTTGGCAGTGAGGCAGCTGGACTGAACACCGGGGACGTGCTGCTGAGAAGGGACACACAGAGCAAACAGCTTTAACTGGCTATTGCTTTTATCGAAGTTGCATCTCTGTTCAGGCTTGGTGTAATGAGGTTTTTTCTCTTCTACTGCCATAGTATCATAGTGAATAAATTGTCAAAAATATCCCACTATTTTTGTTGATTTTCTTTTCTAGCTACTTTAGGTCCGTACTTAAAATGATAGCAGTGATGGCAGGTAGGAATTTGGTTTTGAAGGCGTCTCTTGAGATGCAAAGTATGGCTATCTCAGTAGTAAAGGGTTTCATATTTAATGCAAGATTTCAGGTTCAGTTTCTTTTTACTTTTGTTTTCTGAGACTGATGGATGAACAGTTGGGGTTCTGGGAGGAAGACCTCTGGTTTAGGGCAGATCACTTGTCCTTTTCTTCTATGTTATAGAAGGAGAAGGAGATGCACAACGAAATCCAAGTGAGCAAACTGGGGAGGCCCAAGGGGAGGCAGCAAAACAAGAAAGCTGACATCCAACTTTGACTGACTGGAGCAGCTGCTGGATGTTTTCAGACTACAAGAGCATGCTGGAACAAATTTGTTTCCATGAGCAAGCTGGTGGAAAAGAAAATGCATGTGTCTTCGCTGCTGGAACCCACTCAACATAATGCTAAAAATGGGGGTACAAGCTGTGGCAGAAGACAGAATTTTCTCTACCTCTGTCATTAGCAATGGTTGAACATGTATTGATTTCTTGGGATAGTGTCACCAGATGGATCCCTTCGTAATGACTACTTGATGGGAACACTTGTAAAAAGTAGAACAGGTAAATTGTGTAGCAAATGGCCTTAGAAACGTCAGAGGATCTAATTGTGTATCTTAAGCAAAGGCTTGTATGATCCTCAGAGTTTAAAATTCTCTGGCCAAAGTGTTCACCCATTAAAAGAACTGTAAAGAAAGCACTGTTTTTAGAACTTTGTGTCTGTTTTACAGCTCTGTTATTTACGATGGTTTTTGTATTGTACAACTGAGATGCTCCACACTGCCCCTTCTCAACTGCTTATGAAGAGTATTTCTGTTACTGTGAATTTTTCTACCATGCGTTTTGAAAGGGCTGAGGTTTGCCATAACGTGGTGATGTGCACAAGAGATTTAAAATGTCAACTGCTATATTGATTATGCCTAAACCTAAATGACTGGGCAACACTCCGATTTGTTACTAGATGAGCCTTCAAAACGTTTTGTTAATGTGAATACTTTGGCGTGTTTTGTGTCCTTGGTACAGTTTTGCCACTTGCCTGTAGTTAGATGCATATCAGAGACTCAAATTGAATTTTTTATGTTATTCTTCCCCATTTTTCTAATTTTACTCCCAATTTCTTAATCTTTCTCTTGAGATATTTTTTAAAAATGTTAGTCCAAATATTTTATTGTTACGGTAGTTTTAAAGATGCATTTATAACATTATATGGGTTAAAATTCAAACAAATTCCGTGGTGCTAGAGATTTTCCTGGTTCACGTTGTTCAAGATGGGCCTTGTTTACACATGGGAAAAAGAACTGGCACAGATTATTGCCTATTATGTATCCTGGAATGACTTTCAGATTTCAAGATAGTCCAACTAGTGGATGATGGGCTGGGTCCAGCCAGGGGGACTATTTTTTCTATTCCTTGTCTTTGCCTCAGTTGATCAGGCTGTTGTGTTTGGGCAGCCAGCAGCCTGTTCCTGATGCGTCAGGTAGAGCCAAGTGCTCGGAGCTGCTGCCACAGCTTCTGGCCCAGCGCTGGAAAGGGAAGTGGGAGACTTGGCATCTAGCACCCAAAAGACTGGACTTTTCCCATTTCAGCTGTTCCAAAATGACAGTCCAAACTGGACCTTCATTGAGATACCAGGATAGTTTGTCCATCCAGGGGATTACTTAAAACATCTACAAATTAATAACCTATTCTTCAGTAGCTATGCTGATCGATTTTCTTCCCCTCACACTGCCCCATAGGCAAGGCCATATGTCAGGCTGAGTGCTGCAAAATGGGGCAGCCACAGCTCTGTGTCTAAGGTGAGTAAAGAGAGAGACTAGTAGACCATGGCAATCACATAAGCACCAATCACAAAGATAGAAGATTTGTTTTCTTTTATTACCAGGAGGTGATGTCACTTTCTTTATATATAGTATATATATTATATACATTTTTGTGTTGTTGGTTTCAAATGTTATGCACTTTTTAATGTTTGTAAACTTTTACTAATGAATAGTGTGATTGCTTCCTGAATATATTAATCATCAGTTAACAAAACATCTTTGTGGCCACAGCTGTTTGTTTCTACCATATGTATCATAGTATTTGTCACCTGAAATTCTTTTGTGAGATGTGTGGAGGGAAAAAAACAAACAAACAAACAAACAACAAAACACCACTTCTGATGAGTATTATGAGCTCATTTAGTGTTAATAAAAAACAAGCCAGCAGTATGCTTGTAGCTCATTAGTGTAATATTAACTCTCACCTTTTATTGTTTGGAAGCTGAATGCCTTGCTGTCTTATTAGCTGTCAAATGCCCTATCTTCTTGGTAACAGAAGTAGTCCATTTGCTTTGAAAATACTGTTACCCTTAAACTAATTATTTATTAATTTGTTTCACTTGGTGTTCCTTTCAAAGTTAACACATTATTATTGATCATGTTTTAATTATCCCCCTCCCCACTTGCTCTTGCATCAAGTCTTCAAGCTGAACTGGTTGCCCCTTTGTCCTGGACTAGTTATTGTCAGTCTAGCACCAGAAGGAAGTAAGATTCTAGGGCTCTTTATAGTGTTACTTTATTGATGATTCATGAAATATCATCAATAAAATGTCACAGGAAAAGGCAATAGTGGAATAAGTAATTACAGTACATTAAAGTGTTGGTTTTCCTTATTTTCCTTCAGTGCTTCTCTTTATTTCAGTACACTTTCCTTCTTAATTCTTCTGTGTTGTGAAATAAAATTGATTTCAACCTTTCCTCTCTATTTTGTACCTGTTTCTTCTATTTCTTCTCATTTTCTTTTGTTTTTAAAACAATCATGGAGAACTTTGCAGGCTTTTGAAACACGTCGCCTTGTGATGGAAAATGGCACTGTTAATTTTAGTAGAGTAAAAGGCTGTTTCATGTTCTTCATCCCCCAAAAGTGTATGAGCGCTCACTTTATCACCTGAACTCTGCTCTATTTGGTATATTTCTGTAGCATCTATACACAGGCTTCCCTTTATGTGTGGTTAGTCTGTGCCAAGTCACAGCACTCTCTCGAGTACTGTTATTACCCAAGCAAGTACAAAAGAGCTAGTTAAGTATAATCACACCTTTACTTCTGTGTTATTGCATCACAGTGGACACTGATGGCAGAACTGGAATTTGACTGGGTTATTTTTCCCTTTGGTAGTTACCTTTTTCAGGAAGCCTGCCACTTGGGCTTCCACTCCAGTATCTTCTTTTTATTTTATTGTTTTCAGAATAGGTAAGTATTTAAATGCTTATTTAATTCAGGATTATTTTAGAAAGAGCTCAACATAAGCTATGTAAACTCAACAAAGTTAGATGTGGACTATCAGCTTAATAGAATAGTCCTTAGGGGTTTGGCTTTGGTGGCTGTTTTTTTTGTGGTGGTGTTTGGGTTTTTTTGTTTTACTGTCCCTTTATTTGTATGTTTCTGTGCTTTCTTCCTTCACTCTGCCAGACCCATCACTTAAAAAAGATAGTCTCTGTAGTCATGTTCTTTTGCCCATAATAAATTCTATGACTATGTTTGCAAGCATTGCACTCACAGGGTTTAGATTCTCCATTCACTGAAACACAAAGAATATAGAATTAGAATTGGACAGAGATACTGACATTTCTTTCTTCTGCTTATTTCCATTAAAGTTGTCCATGTGCTTCAAAAAGCTTCTACTAAAAGACAACAGTAAACATGCATATATAATTATCAAATTATTATTTTAGGCCAAAAGTTCACCATGACTTTCCATACAACAATTATTAAATAAATATGAAAAAAATCAGTGTACTTGCTACTTATCCCTGCTATTTCCCTTGCCACATTTTTCCCCAGTTTTAAAGTGGGGAAAAAGTGTATCCTGGTATGAGTGACAGGTCCTGAGGGGTTCAATTTCCTGCAAATGGATAATGAAATTATGTGATGCCCAAAAGGAAGGGGGCTGTTACTAGAGTGCTTAAGCTACAGTATGAATGCCTTACTCAGCTAAAAAGTGAAGAATTCCAGGTGTGCTTAATGTTTATTTTGTGTTTCAGAAACATCAATGAATTTTGTACAAAGGAGAGACTGAGAGCTGCTGTTGAGACTGAGCACAGTATCATAACCCCAACTTTGACAAAGTTTGCCTTGCCTCAGCAGTATTCCTACACAAAACTGCTGGGGTTTTGCCCTGACTTGTGTCTTTGCTTTGCTCTGTCTCTCTTCCTGGCTGAATAATTTTCTGTCCTGTTCTTCCCTCATGTAAAATAATACCCTAGAAATACATGGATATGGAATGCTGTATTTTAATTTTCTGTATTTTTAACTGGCCGAAGTAGTAAAAGGTTGTTTCTCTTTATCTTGCACAGTGCACAGAGAGATCTGCATCAAAATTCTCAGCACAAGAGAAGCAATAAAGCCAGGAGGGAAGTGTGAATTCAAGAAAATAGGCCAGCAGTCCAAGGAGGATGTCTTTAATAGTAAGGCAGGTGGAGCCCAATTCAGAAAATAGTTTCCTCCATCATATGATGGACAGTCAGGGTGTGGTGGTCTTAGCTAAAAAGACTTACGTGATATTTTGACTTCAGGACCAACTCCAGGTTTTCAACAATGTCTACAACAGAGGCATGCATAAATCTATATCCCTCACCCTTGAGACAAATGAGAATAACCATGTTCTAATGAAAGAGAATGAGAGATTTCTCAGATAACTTAGAATACAGGATACTCTGAAAAGCAGAAACTTTTAACAGCTAGGAAAATTGATAGAAATCAATTTTCACTGTCCTCTGCAGGCTCAGATGGAGCTCTAGTCTTTCCTTCAAGAGAATAAGGACAAGAGGTTATCAATAATTATTTTATGTAATGTATTGCCAATATCCACCTGAGAGAAAATAGTGGCCAAACAGTGGTCTGGACAAATAAGATAATGGCACTGAATCAGTTCCTATTGTGTGTGACTAATAAAATGAGAGTTAACAAAATATGAATAAATCACAAAAGCAGAGAGTAAAGCTGAACACAAATATAGTGCATTTGTGCTGACAAGAAGCATGTCTGTCTTCTGAAAGCAGCAGGACTTCATGCTCTACCCTTTTACATTGGTTCTTGCACTATGGCTTGGAGCTGCTGATGTTTTAGGATGGAGGGTGGGGTAGACTTGTCAACTCATGACATGTATGGACAAATGATCTCTTGGTATTTTCAGGCAATACATGCTTTAGTACCCTGAAATCAAGTGTTTCTAAAAAGACCAATGCTAGTGATGACTTGCTTATGAGTTCTTAAGTAAGCTTTTAGCAAATTAGCCATCAGTACATGTCTTCAATCCTATTTGCTATTAAGAAATTCTCTGGTGCTGATCCATAAGCGTAGTGTAGTAGGTAATAGCTTGATCCAGCTTGACCAGAGCAGATCCTCTTGACTGCTCCCAAAATGTCTGAGACAAAAATGTTTGCAAAAAACACACAATTACCTACTTGCACTCGCAAAGACAGATAACTGGTTTCTATGCGTTAAATAATAAACCTGTTGTATCAACAGTTAATCAGTTAATGCTTAGATCCACATCCATGAAATTAACACCTTTTGATCCTGTAAAACTAACTGGTTTTTAACATACAAAAGGGCGAGAGATGAAATTTAAAAAAAAGTAACTCAGCAGTAATTATAGGAAATGGTGACGTATCATATGAAAAATGGATGGGAGCTAGTTGTAGGGAGATCAAATCTTAAGTAGCTCTGCAAACCAGTATCAGGGGCTTAAAGCTACCTGTCATTCAGTCAGTACTAGTGTGGCCCAAATAATGCAGGTGTTAGCAGATGTGCTGATCTATTCTGCATCTGTCTTGTTGCATCAGCATGTAAATTAAGTCTCGTGCTGTTCATCAAACAGGTATGTTGCAAGCATACACAGAAGCTGTTGCTTCCAAGGCAGCAAAGCAGAAAAGCAAGGGTTTGGGTTGGTTTTTTTACCACAAAGCACACTGACAGATCCATTTCATTACTAGTATGCTTCAACTTGTTTGTTTCTTCACAAATAAAGAACAATACAGGTGTGATTGTACAAAGAAATTCAGTATTGCAGTGTGCACACGAGCAAAACCATGAATAAAGTTGTTATTGCTCGGGACCTGAAATAGCAAGTATCTAACCAATGTATTAGCTGTATAATGTGGGAATGTTTTGGCATTAATTTTCAGTGGAGTTCCACTGTTTCCTACTAGTTCAGTTGATTCACCTGTAAAATTATTTCTGTTGCCCACCTTCTTTTCATTTCAGTGATTTAGCTGGCTATTAGTGTTTGAACACATAGTGTGAAAGTTAAAGACATATATACAGTAACAATAGCTGTCTGCTACTTTAATATTTCTCTTTATCAATAGAACCAGACACATACGAGTCATTGGGGTGAGGAACTACTTGGAAACATCCTGGGACTGCCATCACTGGTGGGAATCCAGTAACTGCTCATGTAGGGTTTTGGTGGAATCGTATGACAGCTACAGATTAATATAAAAGACCAAGACCATGGGTAAATTTGGGGAGGGAGGGAGGGGCTGGGGTGTAAGCCTGTAGTTTTACACAGGTAGCCTGAAAACTATATCCTCGGAGAAATCTACTAAATTAGACTTAGCAAACTGATAAATCTTTTAATATTTTAGGAAGCTTGGCCATAACCTGTGCAACACACCATTGTACTTAGAAAGCTTTTTCAGTCTAATGACTTCTCAACAATGATGGCACTTCATCAAAACCCATGTTAACTGCAAGATGCAACAGCAGAAGCAATCTGACTGTATAGCCATGAAAAATGTGTCACTGCTGCTCCCTCACACACAGCATCTGCAGGCAGTGCTTGTGACTGCTGCATCACACTGAATTTTAATTTGGTTGGAACAAGATTTTCAGGATACCCTGTGGCATATGTCTGAGCCATACACTGTATCACCAGGCAGGGCTGATCGTATTTTATCAACTAATTATTTTTTCCTATCTGATGTTCAAATGAAATCACATTTACTATTTACTCTAATATATGTTTCTGAATATCCATGTGGTAATATATATGGCACTACTTTGGCTGTAGTGTAATGGGGTGTCTTGTAGTCATTTGTAATATCCTGTGGATCTGTACATATTTTATGCCTATATTTACACTGAAAATATACTAGATATTTTCCAGTTAAATATCACAGACCAAATGGGAATATGCAATATAAAAACACCATGATATTTAGCTTTTTGTGGCATATGCTTATCTCTTTTTACTAATCCTGTAAGTTAGACACAAGTGCAAATAAGACACAACTTATGTATTTCAGTAAAAGATCTTTGTTTCCACAGCCTGATCCTGCAATGCAGTCAAAATGTAGACTGTGTAACATCTGATTATAGTCATCATTTCCCTAGCAACAGACTGATATCCTCAGTACATTATACAGGATCCTTCAGAGAACAGGGCATGCTCTAAGGGAAGAAGATGGATGACTTAACAGGTCTTTTACATCTATAATTCTTCTCATCCAGGGAAAGAATCAAGAACTCTCTCTGGACACAAACACAACATTCTCATTTGTTTGGATCTGCAAACACCAACACTATATGATAAAGATCCTACAGAAACTGCTACAGCTGTGGCATCGTTATGGAGCTCTCCTCCCGGCAACAAAAAAAAAAAAAAGCAAAGGAAGCACCCCGGAAAGTAACTGCTACATAGCACACGGACACCTCCTGGTGGCACTGGGTAGTATTTTGAATAGAAGGATTAAAAGTTAAACCAATCTATAGAAACAAAGATCCAAACAGTCACGTTGGATCTGGGATGACCAAGGTGTTGAGAAAATTTTTTGAAAATCATAAGAGCAAAGTATTGTAAATACATCTTTTACATGATTGAATTACAGGCTTGGCTTTTGTCCTTAATCTCTTAAAATGTCTATTATTTTTCAGAGCTTTTCCAGGATATGCATCTACACCCCACAAATAAGATCTCCATAACTACTGGAAAGAAAACTGGGGTTTTAAAGTAGGTTTTGCAATGGATTCCAGCAGATGGACTGAAACCAGAAATGTGTTGTTCTCTTCTCTTCATCCAAGCTCTGATTACTACGAGGACAGCCCACAGAATCCCAGCCTGCATCCACAATTCTGACACCACAAACAGAACAGTGTACCTGCCTGGTGACTTCTGCTATTAGGAAATTAAGAACCTGAGTATATCAAACAGGCTTTAAATTAAAATAAATCATCATAGTAAAAACAAACAATACTCTTCTGATATTTGTGGGAAGTTTGTGCTTACTGGAATTCCTGAAAAAAACCAAACCCCAAAACAACCAGAAATGGCATCAAGGCAAATTCAGAAGAACGAGAAGGGATTTTCCAAAGCATTACAGGGTGCTTAGGATAGACCTATCTTTACTGGTGTTAATCCCATGATCAGGGTCAAACAACTAGATGTTAGAGAGACCAATAATGAAGGGATTTGGTGACTATTGCCATAAGTAGCCCAAGATACTTGAAAGAGAAAAGGAACACAAGAGAGCAGCTTTTCAGTGCAGAGATGGCCATATGGAAAGGTGGACTGGAAGCTACTTAGTAATCTTTTAAACAAGCTTGTCTGCAATTCTGCAGAGAGAGGCTTAGTGTTGGTGGATATGAAAGGATACAATGTGCTCCTAAACTATATCACTAATCCAGGTGTGACACCAGGAAAGGTTGGTAGAACATACGTGTTACTATGATGTACAAGTGCAGAAGTCTCATAGAGCTTCTTTTCTGAAGATTAGCAATACCATGCAGCAATTAGAGTCCTACCACCTCTTCCACCCCACCTGCCAGATTGTGTCCTGTTGCTGACACAGTTTCACATCTAGGCTTTGTTTCTTTCTTTCTTCAAAGAAAAACAACTTTTCAAGATGTTTTTATGAAAGACCACAAGAGTCCTGAGATAGGATGTCAATCTCAAATGCCTCAACCAGATCAGACACTTAAAAATCTCAGAAAGAAGCTTCTTCACTCCAACATTGGTGCAAGTTTATATACATACAGTTAAGAAGACAGAGGCTTTCTACTGTCTCCAGTCCAAACTAGCTCTCTAAAGGATCACTCTTAATCCAAGATGCTTTTACTGTTTCTCTCTTTACTTCACTGTTAATTCTACCATATTTCAAGAAGGTTTGGCAGATGTTAGCAGCTCTGGCAAAGTCCATAATCTAAAATACTTGTCTTTCTAAAAGCAGTACTTGCCAAAATAAAGGCTTGTATTCACCTTAACCACATAATGTTTACGTTTGATAACACATAATCAGTATTGCCACAACTCTGGTGAATTTCTGCCTTCTTTCCTAATGTCTGAAATGTGACCTAGTGCTGCAGTGGGTTC
This sequence comes from Brachypteracias leptosomus, assembly GCA_013401335.1. Lineage (NCBI taxonomy): Eukaryota > Metazoa > Chordata > Aves > Coraciiformes > Brachypteraciidae > Brachypteracias > Brachypteracias leptosomus. The sequence goes on from VYZX01015385.1 coordinate 36,942, forward strand.
CGTTTTATATCAAATCTCTCATTACACTCTCTACAATATGTTCCTTCTCCAAAATCAAGTCTTTAGACCAATCATTTTTAGGATTATGAAACAGTTCTGCATGAGACAAAGCCACACGAGAATTGACAAAACACTAGTGTAAAGGGAATGCAATCGCCAGGACCAACAGAAAGAACACAAAAGGCTCAGGCTTACTTTACTGTCCACTTCAAGATGACACAGAAATAAAACAATCTTAGTCAGAAAAGATAAACTTATTATACTTTAGCTTTAAGCAGCAGCAGGAATAAGCAAGGTAATGCCCCTAATAATTACTACATAGAAGTGGCAATACTGATGGAGAGAGACACATCACCAATTGCCCTATTAATACATTACCATCATCCAGACCCACAGCTGCTGGGGAGCCCCAGTTGCAGCAAGGATTCCCAGCAATTGGGAAGCCCTACGCAGAGTGTCCACTCGTAGGTGAGATATCTGAAGTTTGCTACAAGCGGGACCAGCTTTTATACTATTAAATAAACAACTTCTGTTGCATAAGTGAATTTAAAAAATAATTTCAAGAGCAGGACACCTGATATTGTTCCTCCTTATTGGATTCCATCCAAGGTCAGCCAAGCCTGGGAAGGAACCCAAAAAGGGGGTACTCTTCAGCTATTTTGGTCTTTCTCATAGCTAACTAGCTAGTTTCCCAGCAGAGAAAAATCCTCTGCTGGTTTCCATCACTGTCTGGTTGTGAGATTCATCCATATGTGATCTTGAATTCAGGGTGCATTGTTCAGACCCCAGCATTCCAAATAGCCATCGTGATGTAACCCCAGCCATCAACTAAGCACCACGTAGCTGTTTGCTCACTCCTTTCCCCTCCAGTGGGACGGGGAGGAGAATCAGGAGAAAAAAGGTAAAACCTCATGGGTTTATGTATAAGGACACATGTATATGGATAGCTTAATAGAACAACACAGAGAAGAAACAACAGTAATAAGAATAATACTAATGAAATAATATATAAAATGAGTGATATAAAACCCAACACTCACCTCACTGGAAACACGTGGCCCTGGCCCAACCACAGCTTGCTCAAAGCAGGAGCACTCCCCCTGGCCAGCCCTCCCCTGATGTATCAGGCATGACATCAGCATGGTATCGAATATCCCATTAGCTGGTTTGGGTGTCTATCCTCGCTGTGGCCCCTTCCAACTTCTTGTAAAAATTAACCCTATCCTAGCCAAACCCCAGACAGTAGCTTATCTATGCTTTCACAAATCCAGGGTGCACAGAATATTGTAATATTATGAATTCTGACATAATTGTGTGCTAAGCTCTTGCTCAATGGCACTCCCAAACATAGCAAAAATGTTGTGCTTGTGTCACTCAAAAAAATAGAAACTGCTATTTAACTATTCCAAACATGGTTCTGCCATGTACATGGCTTTCTCCAATGGAGTTCCTGGTATACCTAAATGTATGTAGCCATCTGTGAACCTTACCAATAGTGGATTCTGTTTCCCTTGTTTGAGAACACATTCTTCCCTAAAACTTGTTTTTGAAAACTGAAAATGATAAATCTCCCTGATGAAAACTATGTCTATCCTGATTATGTGATTATTCAAGGACAAAAAACAGGCAGACAGTCCTTTGGTGTTCTTTGTACTAGTTACTGGCCTATGAAAGTTAAAGCAAAACAAGTTCCCATATTTAATATTACAGAGAAAGCCACACCCTTTGTTAAACAACATTCTTCTATTAAATTTTAGCCATAAAATATCTGATGTTAATGTCAGCTTCTTATACGATCACTGTATTGCCCTGGAGATACTGTTGTTTCAAAGGAAGAAATACCTTATTTACTCTACCATAGAGGTTTAATCACCAATTATGTTGATGTAAAGCTTGTACAGAAATGTATTAACATAATATTTTTATTAGCGTTTGACCTGCAGGAGACTTGCTTTCATGTCAGCTACCCACAAGGCCAGTCAACATCTTCCTAAGAGTTCACAACTCCTTTTTGGTTCCTCCCTGCTGTCTCCCATGAGTTATTCAGGCTCTGTGCTCTGAAGCATTATTCCATTTCTCTAAAACACTTCAGTGATTGCAGTTCATATGTTGTGGAGTCAAAACATTTAGAACTTACTACTTTCATAGAATCATAGAATGCCAGGTTGGAAGGGACCTCAGGGATCATCTGATCATCCAAAATTGATTGTTACTTTTTCTCTGCTGTTTTGATTTCTTTAGGGCAAGCGAGACTATTCAGTTTCCTGAACATTTTCACAATAATACTGAATGTAAGTGAATCAAAGAACTGAGCAGTTAATTTCAATCTAGAAAAATAGCAAATAACTACTTTGAGTTTCACACCACACTACATATATACAGCTAATAAGTAGACTGCGCTCAGTACATTCAGCAAAAATAGTTTTTTAAAAAGGGGGGGATCTGATTTATACAGATTATAGAGCAATCTCATAAAAACTACCTTCACTGAAGACAATAGACTTGGTCTAGCATAAAACTGATGTGGAGGTACACTCTGGCTACTCAAAGCAGATTTGGCTGATAATTTTTTTGAGGGTTTCAATTCTCAAAGGAGAATTAATGGAGTATTTTTAGCCTTGAGGTTTCACTAAAACTCAATTTAAACCAAATTATTCCTATCCCCCATCTAACCAACTGTATTTATTTTGGCTTAGAGTTTTCTATGTGCGTAGTCAATAGAGAAGCTTCTCCAGGGAATGATCAAGAAGCACAATCTAGTTTAGGTTCTTTGAATTACCCCCTACAAAAAGTGTTTGGGGGTGACTAACTGGCTTGGTTACACAGACAATTCCTTTCAATTTCTAGCATGAGTATTTCCTTACACCTATACACTGGAGAATCAGGACTCACAACTTGCCTTTTCGTCTTCATTTTCTATTCATTTTACCCTTTATCATTAAATGATATAGCAAGGGCTCACATCAAAGTCAAACAGCTATTCCAAAAATACGTACCAGTTTCACTATGGTCATTATTACATTTTAGGAACCCCTTTAACTGGGTGAATGAGGCTTTTCAGATTTAGACACAAGGTGATTGACAATGAGGTTGCAGTTGATAAACACAGCGATACTATTACTCAACATAATAATCTACTGAGCTGAAAAAAACCAACTTGGAAATGGTAATCAAAGCAGTATCCGAAAAGACACTGATTTGACCAGCCATGCAAGTTTCTAAAGACAGGATATTAATAACCCTGGTAACAGGGACCTGGAGTTTGTTCACTTTAGCAACTGTATTGCATATAAAAGTGCATGACTGAGATGACAATTAAGTGCTTTCAGTGGTGAGAGCTCAACTCTACACTTTTAAACCTTCAGTGACATTTGATACGAATTTGAAAGCTGTTCTTATATGAAAACTTGAAAACTTTTTCATATATGAAAAACCTGTGGATTGTGCCAGTAATTTTATTTTAAAGGGACACAATAAAACTACTGTATTTCACATTATCATATTCATTTGAACTCACAAGGTAGAAGGAGGAGGGAGATATACATCACCTTGAAACATATTCCTTTTTCATCTACTACCATATTCTTTTCTAGAGTAAGATTTAAAAAGTGCTGCAAAGTGATTAGAAGAACTATCATGACAATTTAGACTAGTGGTGATGTCTAGAACTGAACATTATATCAAACTCTATTAAATATTATTACATACAATCTATTACTTTTTTACCAATATATGTTTCCTACAAATTAGTAAACTGATTTTATTTTTTACTGTTTATGTACCATATACTGACATTTCTCTCTGTACTTTGTTTTGCCCCTTTCTGAAGACTGAATACATTGCTTGTTTGATCCTGAGACGCCTATTTTTAATATTTTAAAGATTAGCCCATTTTGGCCTCTCTGAACAAATTTTTTTGAACATTTTTTCATAGGAAACATGCAACTTCAGAGAGCCATGTGCAGTCTGTAGCTAACAGGTTCAAGGTGAAAATTCAGGTTTTGTTACTCTGTTGTTTTGTCTATAGCCCAGAGAAGACTAAGGAAGGATTTCAGAAAGATCCTAATGGGTTTTTTTCACAATATGGAGGCATACGACTAAGAACATAAATATATTCCACTACTCAGGCAGGAGTAATAGGTTTTGCCCATGTAAGATCTGAATGAGTTCAGACCAGTGAAATACTCTCTTTCTTACTACTTGTTTCTTAAAACTTGCAGTTCATCAATAAAATATCTGTAGGTATATCTATACCTATATATCTTTATTTATATCTGTATTTACATCTGTATCTCCATCTAATCATATGTAGTTATGTGGAGATATACTAACTACATTTATACATATATAGATAACATATAATATATCACATATATACTATATAGTATAAAATTATATATATTTTATATATATTACATACTTCTACAATCCATAATGAGTAGACTAGTACAATTTCCCCAAGCAGAAAAATCACTTGACTCACCAACTGCAATCACATGGCAATTCAGTCATTTTTTCAGTTGCAGCAACAGGAAAAGCAGGACACATTTTCCATGAGCATTATAATACTTAACTAGTCCAGGCAGGTTGATATTATTTTTGGCTTTGTTCAAATATATGAACTATTTAATTCAAAGCTGTATGCTTGATCACATGTACATTATGGAGATGTAATAGCACGTTAGCATTTATATTCCAGTAAAGATAGTACACCAAGCCTTTTGCAAATACATGAAAAGTAAGAAATTTTATCTTAAAAGCTGTCATGCTGCAGTTTGACAGCTTGGGCTTTCAAATCTAAGATACCTATGAACCAGTCTGTCAGGCTGCATCATAAGGAAGTACAAATGCACTGTATATTAAGTGAAGGTGCAACATATAACCTTCAGTTATCATCTTTTAGCCATATGCTTATATACTCACTCATCCTTACCAGAAAGTTGAAATAAATGTTGGAGGAAAGGGTTCTCCCACAGAAATTATTTTTGACTAAGCTCATTTAGTGTCTCTAAGTATGACAGCCACCGAGTATAAGACTACCAAGGACAGAACTGCCTCCTAAAACTTTCATCCTTCTCTTTTAGACAGCTATTCATCACTTTTGCCAGCTGATCTTTTAAAGTCAAAACTCAAAATCTTAAATAAGGGACCTAAATATAGCTCAAGGTCTAGATGCTCTGTCCCTTTGTGGTTGAAGGTAAGATCCCTTCTCCTTTCCTGTTGAATGCTACAGAAACTTTGGGACATTTTATACTTTACAGAAAGTACTTCAAGCATATGTGAAACAAAACAAAGGCCAGATGATCATGACAGTACAGTGTCTTACTGTGCTGCTAGATCTCTTCTTCCTCAGGCCAACACTAAACTCAGCAACATCCCCTCAGCATAACTTCATCTCTTATTCTTCATCTGTTTGCTCTTCTCTGTCTCAAATCAGCCAAGGGGGAAACACACCACTGAGAGACAGCTCAGCAAGCTGATCCCAACAGGAACTCTCTTCCACAGGAACTCTCTTCCAACTGATCAGCTCCTTGTTGCTTCTCACAAACTGGTCAGTTCCTGGTGGATATATCTCTAGCCTCGCCCACCACCCCAAACATGATCACCAGGTTCTGCCTCTGGGGACATGGGGAACTACCTGGGAAACCACTTGGGGAACAAAACATGTTGCTGGGTTGTGATTCATCCATAGGTCAATTTCAACTCAGGGCCCACAGCCCAGGCTCCAACACTTCACTTACTCTAACATTCTGTCTTCCTAGGACACCACTTTATCAAAGTGCTTTTTTCCACAACAGTTTGAAGATTAAAGCTTTGATGTGTGACATCAAAGGTTTAGAATAAACCTCATCCTTTCTCTGAGGCTTTGAATCTTCATCACCTACCTTCCAGGCAAGAGAGTACTCTGATGCTGAGACTTTCAAGCCTTCCTTTTAAATCATTTCCCCAGTGTGTAAAAAGTAATTAAAAGCCTTACCTTCTCCCTGGTGAATGCCCTAACCACTAGACTACCTGACAATGGGTCCAAAACTATGCTGATTGTTTTCTTTAAGGAAAAAGAGTAGGATTGATAAACTCATCTTCAAAGGAAACTACTCAAATGGATTTACATGCTTAGTAAGAGCAGTCAAGCCAAAGAGAAGAAAGGCACCCCCAAGCCCAAAGGGAGAGATTTACATCCTTGACAAGCAGGGCTTAAACACCACCTTGTGCTATTCTTCACAGGCTTATGTACATGCACATGGCTTCCACAGATCCCATTTCTATGCCCATAACCAAGAGTCAGTCTAGGCATCCTCAAAGGACAGAGAATTGCAGTAGTTGCATCCTCCTCATGAATGTAGTCCAACATTTATCAACTCTCTTCAGCTCTCGCAGGGGAGATCACAAACCACAACAGATCTGAAGTCGAGATATAACCAACATTTTCCTTTCAACAATGAGAATAATAAACCCTCCTTAAACTATAAGTATTCAACCAATTAGTGGCATCTAGGAGTAGATTTTATTCTGGCATTGATATTCCAGGCTAATTTTGGAAAAGGTAGTGACAAACATCTGTTTTTGAAGCTGTCAGTTAACCATTGCTTCCTCATCCTAGAGGCTTTGCCTTTAGAACACAACCTGCCTTTTCAATATACGATGTTGCTAGTTCATAAAAAATCCCAAAATATGATTTTTCAAAAGAGACTGGACTAACACAGTCTGGGGGCAGAGAAAGAAAATCTACAAATTTTTTGGGTTAGTTTTTTACTGACCCAGGGGGTTGTTTTTACAGTATTCTGAACAAATATTTTGAAAGGACTTTTATAAATAAAGATCTATTCTTCACTAAAAAAATATACTTCCAACAAGTAGAAACAATAGACCTTATACAGCTGTGTTTAACAGAAAGGAATACCATAAATCTATAACTGCAACTAAAGAAACTGATAAGTCAGACATGGAAATTGAGTGGTCATCTGAAAAAAAACCAAAATTACAAATGGGAGTTTTCCCTTGATTCCATCTCTCTATAATACACTCACCCCAAGTAGATGTGAGACTGCTGGGACAAATTCATTTCCTATAATGTGAATCTAGAGTAATAGTGCTGAAGTGAATATTACACTTATTTATTTGCTCAGAGAGCAGGAATCAATTGTATCCTATAATTTCTGCATAAAGCCCATGCTGTAAATCAGCTTCATGTTTTAGCAAGATTTAAAGCTTCATATAGATATATTTATTCCTAGGGTGTGTTTGCTGCATAATTGCTACCTCAGGTCCACCAGGAGAGGTTCCAACATTGGACTGGAGTTCCTCTGATGCAAAATGTTTTTATCCTAAAAAATTATCATTAACAGAACCCGACAAGCATATCCCAGAGCTCAGTTCTTTCCTTGGACATACAAATTCAATATTGTTACTGATTACAGTGTTAGAGCCATATGAGAGCATCTGTGAATAGCATATTGTTCAAAAAGTTCAGAAAACCAAACAATAAATTTGAAACACAAAAACTCAATCCTTCAAACAAAACCTTGATTATTTTTATTCCACCCATATTTATTTGTCATTCAGCTTTGAGACTTTGAGGAGTCATGAGGAGTGATAATGATGGCAATTATAATTATTATTAGGTATAAAAATAAAATACTGAATTCATTTTTTTCATCATAGCTTGACTGCAAGGCTTTCTCACAACATGATGTCATCCATATAAGGATGAAAAGTAAAATCACTGCATGCATATATTTAAAACATTACAAGTAATGTAATGGTATGTGTCACCAACAGCCATCTTCTACATGCCTCCAGGTTTTATCTTTAGGACATATCCACCTTAGGGACTGATGTACCCATGAAACTGGGTGATGTCACCTCTCACCTTCACCCTCACCATTTTTACCAGGAGGGGAAAAGGTGAAGGTCTCATATGCTAAATCGTCTTTACCTGAGACATGGTGGTTTTTGGAACTTACCAACTCTATTTGCTGAGGTCAAGTGCTGTCTTCAGTACATCTGACTTCCTCATTGTCCAAAACACAGGCTTCCTAGGCCAGCAGATGCTTCTAATGGAAACTAATAGAGTGAGTTGTTACACACAATTTTTTTACTTGCCTGTGGGGCTGAGAACCTGGGTCCTCCATTTTGTGTGTTCAGTGCTGTATTCTAGAATACATACAATGCTTGCTAGACTCTACAGACTAGATCCTTTCTAAGATATGATGTCTGGTACATAGTGGAACATTTTTTCTTCACTCAAAGTATGTACTTTGTCAACACCAAACACTGCCCAATTAAACATTAATTAATATGTGTGATATCTGTTGGAGGAATTCTTCATGGTTTGAATGCATTCAAAGAGATGACAGAGAATGTTTAGAAATTAAAACATTAACAAGGCCAGAGAACACAGTACACAGCCAGACAGTGTGCACAGAGATTGCACAAACCTGATAGAATCATAGAATGTTTTAGGTTGGAAGGGATCTCTAGAGGTCATCTGGTCCAACCTCCCTACACAAGCAGGAACATCTCTACCCAGGTCAGGTTGCTCAGAGCCCCATCAAGCCTGACCTTGAATGACTCCAGGGTTGGGGCCTCCACCACCTCTCTGGGCAGCCCATTCCAGTGATCTATCGCCCTCATGTTAAAGAACTTTTTTCTAATATCCAATCTAAATCTATCCTTTCCTAGCTTAAAACCATTACTCCTGATCCTATCGTTAAAAACCCTTTTGAATAGACCTTCCCCTGCCTTTACGTAGGCCCCCTTCAGATACTGGAAGGTCACTATAAGGTCCCCTTGGAGCCTCCTCTTCTCCAGGCTGAACAGCCCCAACTCTCTCAGCCTGTCTTCATACAAGAGATGCTCCATTACCCTGATCATTTTTGTGGCCCTCCTCTGTACACACTCCAGTATGTCCACATCCTTCTTGTGCTGGGGGCTCCAGAATTGGACACAATACTCCAGGTGAGGTCTCACGAGGGCAGAGTAGAGGGGCAGAATCACTCTTGATCTGCTGGCCACACTTCTTATGATGCAGCCCAGGATGTGTTTGGCCTTCTGGGCTGCGATTGCACATTGGTGGCTCATATCCAGTTTTTCATCCACCAGCACCCCCAAGTCCCTTTCCACAGGACTGCTCTCCAGTGTATCCTCTC
>VYZX01015385.1:48388-78899 GCA_013401335.1 Brachypteracias leptosomus
CATCATAAGAAGTGTGGCCAGCAGATCAAGAGAGGTGATTCTGCCCCTCTACTCTGCCCTGGTGAAACCTCATCTGGAGTACTGTGTCCAGCTTTGGGGCCCCCAACACAAGAAGGATGTGAACCTGTTGGAACGTGTGCAGAGGAGAGCTAAAGATGATCAGAGGGCTGGAACACCTCTCCTATGAAGACAGGTTGAGAGAATTGGGCCTGTTCAGCCTGCAGAAGAGAAGACTCCAGGGGGACCTTATTGTGACCTTCCAGTACCTGAAAGGGGCCTACAAGAAGGCAGGAAAAGAACTATTCATGAAGGTTTGTAGCAACAGGATGAGGGGTAATGGTTTTAAGCTAGAACAGGGTAGATTTAGGTTGGATATTAGAAAAAAAGTTCTTAATATGAGTGATTGACCACTGGAACAGATTGCCCAGAGAGGTGGTGGAGGCTCCATCCCTGAAGACATTCAAGGTCAGGCTCGATGGGGCTCTGAGCAACCTGATCTAGTTAGAGATGTTCCTGCTTACTGTAGGGGGGTTGGACTAGATGACCTTTGGAGGTGCCTTCCAACCCAAACCATTCAATGATTCCATGATTCTATGAAAGCTCTGTATCCAAAACCATCAGGATTTACACTTCTGGGGACCTGAGTAGAAAAGAGAGGTAGCACAGTTGGTCATGGGTAATGTCCTCTCTGGACAGAGGGCTCCACAGTCACTGTGGTGGCATGGACTTTACTATTACCACTTTTTTAAAGTCTCATTTAGAAGAGGCTACTGCAGAGAGAGATCTGCTCTCCTCACACTTCCTGACCATGTCATGGGCTTACAAATTTGGAAGGACAGACTAATGAAAAAGCTGTAATATATTATTACAGTTATAACTGTAACTGGTGATGTATGCTTTGCAGCACACATTAGTGGGATTTTGATAGTGAAAGATAAACCTAAGTAATTAAGTCTTACTGGTTAATTAAACAATGTAGAAACAGGAGAAGACTATGTAGCAACCCCTTCGTGCATTACTAAAAAGCTCTGGGAGTGAATGTCTTTGTTGTTTAATACAATATTCTAATAGCTTACATAAGAAGGAAAAGGAGCACTGTATCAGGGCCTGCCTAGAATTTTAGATGGGTTGTTAGGTACACAGCATTACTATTTTCAACATGGCATTTGACCACATTACTGTGTTTCACTCTCTCCTCCTGCTTACAAGTTTCCTAACTGAGATGAGCCTTCACAACTTCAGGAATTCACCTTTGAATAAAGCATAGGGGCATTTTTGCACAACTTCTTCAGGCAAAATCCTCTTTGAAATGAAGGAGAGGTTTGCATGGTAACTGTAAGAAGAAAGAATAATGTAAGAAACTGTCAGAATGTGAGGGCAGATCTCAGCTGATGGTTTTGGAAGCACATGCTGAACACGTGAAAGGATAAAAGAGAGCCTTAGCATCTACTCATAACAAAGGGTCACATTTGTTTCTGCACCAGTTATGTGAGTGTAACTTCCTTTAGTCAGAAAGTCAAGCACTGAGGTCAACAGCTCTAAAAATCAATACCACTCTTTCCGTTATTAAGGGAAAAAAAAATCACATCTTGCAAAATGAAAGAGCCAAACAAGAGATCAATATTCTCATTCATCTCTTTAGAAAATGAAATAAATAACCAACTCTAACAAATATATTCACCAAACTCCACAGCATTTCTGTATTAGTCACAGTACGTATATATTTTGTTCTTTTGTACAGAGCTAACAAAATGCCATTAAAAAAAAGCTAACTTAATTTAAAAAAAAAAAAAGGACAAAGGGTTCTCAGTGTGTTTTTCTACCCTGTAGCAGATAGATGAACATCCATAAACAGAACGATCAGAACATATAAAACTGATATTTCTCACCTACTCCCAAGCATGGAGAAAAATCTACACCCTCTTATTATAAATATTCCTGGAATTATGGAGTTGCTGGGAGAAAAAGGCAGAATTAAGCTTGTCTCATTGTTCCAATATTCAAGGACAGTGCATGCCCATGTTGAGTCACCTAGTTTTGCTTCGTGGTTGGACAGTACTTTTTAGTCCTTATTATTTAGCATCCAGCTGGACCAAGAAGTTTTTTCGTACCTTTAAGGATGTCCTTTCATTCACAAAAAGGCTCTCTACAGTTCATCTAAAAGAACTGTAGCTAAAAGTGAGTACTGGAAAAGGAAGAATCTTTCTTTCTGAAAATGAAGCCAAAATAGCTTGCTGCCAAGACCTACAATTATCTTGCATGGTTTCCTACACCTGTAGAAAGCCTTCCACCTGTCAATATCACTCCCCAAAGTATTACTGATAGCAGGATAAGGACATCATGTGACACAACAGCATAAAATCCAGCCTCTCTGCTCTTTTCATGGTGTTTTAATGATCCATAGGACTAATGGGGATGTATCATAACTAAACAATGTTTTCTGTTAAAATGGTATTTCCCCAAACTGGGAATGGATGGAGTTTTAGAGATGAAAACACAAACCTTGTGATGGGACCTGGAAAGAAATAAGCAAAGAAAGAAGTGGAGAATTTGCCTTGCAGGGTGTGCATATGCTATTCTGATACCAATTACAGGTGTCCAAATTCACAGCATAGGAACAATGCAGAGCTCCCGTAAATTACTATACCAAGCAGAATACTGCATGCTGATCCATATCTCTATAGATATGAAACAGAGAGTTCAGCCCTTCTGCTAGAACTGAGAAATCTGCTACATATGAAAATAGCTACACAGTAATTGCGCAAGTTATTTGCAAGAAAAAAACCCCAATGACTTCAAAGAATGTCCGTGGCAGCATTTGCTTCTAATTTTTGTTTCTGTTTGTGGCAAAAATACTAATCATTTTGCTAGCAATTGCCAGATGTTGAAGTGCTGGGGCCCGGGTTGTGGGCCCTGAGTTGGAATTGACCTATGGATGAGTCACAACCCAGCAGTACGTTTTGTTCCTCAAGTGGTTCCCCAAAGCCCCAGAGGCAGAACCTGGCCCACCTGTGTGAGGCCCTGCCTTCCCCAGGTGGTCATGGTTGGGGTGGTGGGCGAGGCTAGAGATATATCAGCCAGGAATTGACCAGTTTGTGAGAAGCAACAAGGAGCTAATCAGTTGGAAGAGAGTTTCTGTTGGGAGCAGTTTCCCAAGTGTGCGTTTTCTCTCAGTGGTGTGTTCCCCCTTGGCTGATTCAAGATGGGGAAGAGCAAACAAATGAAAAATAGAAGATGAAGGTACGCTGAAGGGATGTTGTTGAGTTTGGTGTTGGCCTGAGGAAGAAGAGAGCTAGCAGCACAGATGTTTATGTCAAATATATTAACTGAACTAGCATATACACAACCATATGATAAAATACACAAAAGATGACTGATAAAGATAATGGATGATTAAGCACATCAGCTAATGGAAATTACATTTGAGATTTCTACGAAGGACTTATAGGGAAGCATAGAACTGGAAAGACCTAAAATGCTAGTTCAAATCCAAGGCCCAAGGCCCAAAAGTTTGGGGTCTGAATGTAGGGAAACTGAAAGACCTAAGAGAAATCTACTCATCCATAATACACTGTAGTTCTAGTATGTAAATACTAGTGCAAGGGGATGTTCAGATTCTGCCAGGAACTGTGCTGTTTGGAATTAATTACAGAATCACAGAATGGTTGAGGTAGGAAGGGACCTCTGAAGGTCATCTGGGCCAACACCGCTGCTCAAGGAGGGACACCTAGAGCCAGCTGACCATGACCATGACCAGGTGGCTTTTGAGTATATCCAAGGATGGAGGTTTCAGATGTAGCCTCACCAGTGCTGATTTGAGAGTGAAGAACACCCTCCTTGACCTTTTGGAAATACTTTGTTTAATGAAGCCCACAACACCATTCACCTTCTTTGCTGTAAGAACAAATGCTCCAAGCCTTGAGGTAACTTGATGTTGTAGGACTGGTCAGTAGGGAGGGTGTGTCTATGCTTAAATAGGGATAAAGGCTAAATTCAGCAGACATGCAGAGTGCTGACTTGTAAGACACAAATGGGACTTGCTTTACAGTGACTCAGCCATGATGCCCTAAGCAAAGCTCTGCACTTGTCTGCATATGCTGCATTTAGTCACATATTTATCTGAAGTGCAAATAGCCCAAGCTCCCAAAGCCTGGCTGAACAGTCTCTATCAAGCTCAACTGCATACAGTGATCTTATGTCTGACACACGACAGACATAAGAACTTGGGGTACTTTGAGCTGCCCAAGAAGTCAAATCACATTTGTATGGAACTCTGCTCTCCCAAATTTTGTTTATGGTGTATAAATTTTATACAAGGGATAATCTAGACAGTCATCCAAGCCAGAACAGAGATGTAAGCGAGGAGCTGGCCTCACTTGGTTCTGCTTACCATACAGAAATCAGTGAGGAGAATAACTACCAGAGGGAAGCAGTAACCAGGAACAGAAACTGAGGTGGCAGGTGGAATTCCAGAAAGCAAAGCTTTGGAAAGACAAGCTTGAAAATTTGGAGACAGGACATAGGAAATAGCACAGTCTGAAAGATCCAGAGAAAGTCAAGCCAAGAAAGAAACAGAAGAGACTGGTTTTAAGGCATTCAAAGGAGTAATAGAATTAAGTGGGATTTCTACCTGAAGTGCTGGTTGCAAGACATTGCTAAGCAATTAATTTTTGTTCTATTGCTAAAGAATTTAGGTCCACAAAAAGCAAGAATTTCACACTGGTGGAAAATGAATGAAGTGGTCCCTAGAACCAGAGGGAGGCAGCTGGAGCTGCAGGAAAGACAATATCGTATTACAAATTTTTCAGGAGCTCTAGGACACTAGACTCTAAAAGATTTCTACTGACTTACTGGCAGTTAGATGCACACAAAAATCGTATTAAAAAATGCAAATTTGGGCTTGAAGCTCAGTTTGATTTCCTTGTTTCTCCTTTTCAGTTTTAACCAGACCTTTGAAAGAATCAGTTCTCCAAAAGTATTTAAAGAAAAATCAAAGGAAGGAATCAATAAGGAGGGGGAAAACCAGCAGTACCTGCCAGCAAAACACCTATTTTTTCTCTCATTACTGCCTAGGGTTGGCCTCTGAGTAACTCCTTTCAATTTTAACTGACACTAATCGGCACCATCTGATACATTTAAGATCTAAATGGCCTTCCCAAATGGAAATAAATATCTACTGAACAGGGCACTTAAAAACATGCTCATGGGTTAAAGACTAAGAAAACACACAAAGAGGTGGATGTACAAACACATAAAATAAAAAAAGATTTATTTGAGGAATTTTGCCCTACCCATTTTATCTTAAGCTTATTTTATATGCTATCTGTTGAGAAAATAAAATTGAATCCCATTTAAAATCAACAAACTTCTCAAGAGTAACATGAAAGTGGTATAAGGAAAACAAAAAAAGCCTCACTATACTGCAGTCATAAAGAGTATTGTAATCAATGTGGAATACTGTCTTCCCAAAATCTCCTTTGGTACCCAGTATTAAATGAAAGCCAAACTCACATATTCAATTTTTTATTTCAAAAATATTTAGCTTTATGCATGTAAAAGGAGTATGACTGTATCAGTATGACTGTGCTTATGATTTTTTGTGTGATTTCACTTTCTCTGTCCTACATTGACAGCATCAGTAACAGTTGGAGATCAGATTTCCTTAGTTGCTGGCCATTATTTTTGTAAGTAATAGCTTCTATATCCAAATAGGGTTTTTATAGACTGACTATCTTAGATCAAAGTTCAGCTTAATTCAGGCCCTGAGTTCAAAGAGTTCTCATACTATTGGATAAAAACAGAAACCTTCACTCAATTTCAGTTCTGGGACCAATGTATGTAAATCTTTTAAATCAACATGAAATTTCACAGTCAACCAAAGAAGATATTGAAACATTAAGCTATGTCTAATCACATACTCTCCAGTGACTAATAGAAGGAATTTTGCACTTCTAAATTCTACAGTTTGATCAAATAACACAAAGTATTTAAGAATATATTGTGAGAATTATTTTGAGCTAGCATGTGTCCCCTCTGTTTTCTATCATTAAAAATGGAAGTATGCCACAGCCCAGATATTGAATTAGTTCAGTATGATGCCATCAGTATGATGGGCCCACTGCTCAAAGTGAAAGCATTGACTAATTTTTCTGTATTTTCTGTTGGAGCCCATATACATTTGCTGACTTTTTATAAAGATTTGGAAAAGAAAATTTCACACCAGATGGTTAATCCAAATTAAAAAATAAAAAGCAACATTGTATGAATTCTTTATATTAGAACTTTCAGTAATTACTAAGGTCGTTCATGAGCAGCTATTCATCACCATGAATAACATTTTACAATCCAGTCTGTGCCAAATGTGTCAAGACTCTTTCATAAGTAGTCACATGAATCTGAAAGTACCAGTGGAGTTGTATCACAAGGTGACATTAATTTTTTATCCAAATATCTAACTACATGGCAAAGCCACCTTATACAGGGAAAGCCATCTCAGGGTAGCTCAGATTGAGAGCCACCACAAGTACCACAATAACTTCCAGTGTGTTGATAACTATAAGCATACTGATCTATACCTAAAAAGCCACTTATTGCAATACCCTGTTGAGCTGGGTGTTAGACAGACAATTTTTGACCTGCAATATAAGTAGATGTAATCACTGATCTGTCTTAATAATGGAAAACAACTTGTGACATGAAGATACCCAGCATTTGGAAAAAAAAAAATCATAAATTGTTGTGAGACAGAGGGAATTCTCACCATAGGCCATGCACCAAGTGCTACTGGTAAGAGGAGATGGAGAAAGGGCAAAGACATATAGAGTGAGGTTGTGGCTTTGGAAAGAAAAATACTAAGAGACAATCACTGGGAGATCAGCTGCAACTAGAACAAGCATGGAGAATTCAGTGATTGGGATCTTTTTGTTTAACTTAAGGAAAGCACATCCAATTTAATGACACTTGGATTAGATGAAACTAAATATTAATCTAAAACTAGATGAAACTTTAATGTTTTTGTTCTTTGCCAAACTACTATGTAAAAATCCTTTCTTTTAAGGAATTTTACCCCTATATCCATGGCTACATATTCCCAAAGAGAAGAACTGCAAATGTGCAAATTTAGTCACATCTCCCAAGATGATAAGGAATGATGTGTACTGTATAATTTGTCCAGGTTTTTGTCTAAGAATATAAGGATCACAAGATCACATCCTGGGACAGAAAATGTCAAGAAGCTAGTATCTTAAGTGATAAATAAAAAAGGAAACCAATATATCATAATATCTTATTCTGAAACAAAATCTAAGTTCAGTCAGTAACTTCTATTCTTAGTATGAATTAATATGACCTTTTCCTCTGCATTGTAAAGAAAAACACTATACACTTACAATATAAATACAGATTGAATTGTAATGCCATTTTAATTTCTCAATTAAAAAAAGTCTCCTAAAGGGTGAAGGCACCTCATCCCATACACAGGACCATGGTACATATGTATAATTCTAATTGCCATTTAGAGAATCGTAGAAGGACAGAATATTTCACCATCTGTGTGGTCAATTTGTTTGTACAATACATAGATGCAAACAATTTTTACATGCATACCCAGCAAAATCCATCTTCTATGCAAGCACTTAGGGAAGAGAAACACATAAGGTGCTTTGTGGAACTCTCTCATATAAAATGGCTTTGCAAAATCAGCTTTGTGGCATTGCTTTGTTTCTCAGTAATCTCTCAGCTCTGGCTTGTGCCATGCCTTAGAAAGCAAGATCGTGTCCTGACCCAACAAGCTGAAGAGTGGAAATGTGTTGGAGATGAAACACAAACAGTGCAGGGGATTTACTAAAAGTCAATCTGGTTAGTTTACATATTCAGTACTCCAACTTCCCCACTCACATTTTAAGAATTAACCTGCTAGTAGAACTGTGAAAACTAACACCTCAACATTCAAAGACTGGTTTATAAGTTGCAAATGCCAATATATAAAAATAAGAAAACAGGAGAGGTACTACATGCAGTGAAACTTAACTGTGACTCAACTTCAACTTCAATCAGGACTTGGAAGCAGACTACATAGAAAAGCTGTGTGTATTGTGTAATTTGAAAGTTCAGCCTAAAAATGTAGAGCTATAAAATACCAGTATTTTATTCTTAATGCAGAAATTTAGAATTACTGAATTTTTGAGCCCTGGATCTTGCAAAGTAAATATATCTCCTTCAGACTGAAAAGTGCAGGTGGGGCAGTGAGGTGGTAGTACAAAAGCAATCCTGTTTTGAAAGAGAAAATGTAAGTAAATATGTAAAATGTAAGGCACATGTAAGCAAAGAATTTAATAATCCTCCTGTTCCTTCAATCTTGAAACTTCAGCTTCTCAGTACTGGCTTTACAGACACCACAAGCATACCTTAGTTTGCAGAAGAAAGATCTTATTCCAATTAGAGGAGACTGACACCATACCCTGAACAGGAAGGATTTGGTCTCAGTCTCTTCTGGAGCTCTGGTTTCTCCCTTCTGCTCTGGGGAGTAGGGTGTACTTTGAGGGGTAGAAAAAGAGATGGGAGAACATGTCTGACAGAAGCACAAACAAATTGGGAAACCAACTTCTCCAGAAGTTCCTACTATTCTTACAGTTTAGCATTTTTCACAGCTGCTATTTTGGTGCAGTCTCTAAATATTCATCTATCTGGAGGAGCAAAATGTTAGGATTTCTTGAGAACACAGGGAAGAAGAAAGAGTAACACATAACAGTTCATATCTCAGCCAGACTGAGAAGTAACAAACAGGAACACCTGCTTTCCTCATTTTGTCCCTTCTATTTGTAAAATGGCTGCTACAAAAACACGAAAGGATTTGAACTCATTTAAACAATTTAAAAATATTAGCTCCTGTGAGACTTGTATAATGGACCCATTAGGATTTCACATAACACCTTAGAGACAGCACAACCCAATCCTACACACTGGGATGTATTTTAAGTGCTGGGGTGTTTGCTTCTGGGCCAGAAAAGGCCTTAGCATTTTAATGGGCAAGGGATCTTATTTTGAAACACAAAATCAGAGATCAGGGAGGATATTTAACATCAGAGGTGGGATATTAGAAACTTGCAGTCTTTTTGCAAATCCTCAGGCTTACTGTTGGAGAAAAACCTCTGCATTTTGTCATTGTGTCCAACAGGCTAAGCTGAAACAGCTCTCGATTTTATCTGCTCTTTAAAACATCACAGCCTACCAATGGAAGTGTCAGCTCTGTCTTGACCAAAGACTCTGTCTACTCATTCTGATTTTGATGCAGACATCCTTCCCTGTGCTGGCACAGCAGTTCACATAGCCAGTACAAAGCATAGATCAGATAGGGGGGTGTTGGAGCTGGGTAAATCCCCAAACCACCCGAACACATGAACATCTGAGCCAGCACAAGGAGGAGGAGGTCAGAGTGAAGAGCTGAGAAATCATGGTAATCAGAGAAGGACAACCACTTTTGGTGGCAGTGATGGTTTACTGATCATAAAGGTATGGTATTACTTCAGCACTGAGTGTCCAATGGTAAAAATAGTTTTTCTTGAACACTGAATGTAAATCGGGATTATAACCCACAAAAGAACAAAAGGCACTCTTGTAGTAATTCAGTGGAGGAATTATTTTAGTAGGAGACTAATGACTCTTGTCTGTAGTCCTCAATTAGTGTTAATTGTAAGAAGAAGCTTATTAGGAATATTTAAATTTTAAAGTCCCCCTGTGCAAGCATATTTGATTTCCCAGAAGGTAGCTACAGTGCGAAGTGTATTAATTAAAATGCCACTTTGGGAAATCCTTCTTTATCCAATGTTCATTGTTAACATGAAAGATACTGAACAGGTTTTGATTTTCTATAAAGATTTTAGTCATCGTGACAGAGATTCAAATGGTGCAGAAGAGCATTTGAAATCTTAATGAAATTCTGATCATTTTACAAGACTTGGTCCTTTTATGACACTTCTGCCCCAAATGAAGGCTTTGCACAGCTTTGCAAAAATCAAACTCTGGATCCCAGAGTCACTTTCCAAAGTGGCTAATGATTTGGAGCACTTCAGTTTAGGGTTTTTTCTGTATTAATGTATACAGTAAGCCTTATTTATTGCACAGCTCCTACTGGCCTGTCTAAACAGTCTACAAGACTCATAGCCCATTTCCCACAACAGCCATCCTTACCTAGTGTGACTGGTGACTGTTGGCCATACAAATATTTCTAAATGCCAGAATCTTCTCGCCGTTGCGTTTTACCAAATATATCCTGTGATCAATATGTGCCTTTCAGATGATCAAAATCCAGGTATCTCTATCACATGAGGAGCTGCATAACAAACAGAGCTCACATATAGGAGACAGCTTGAGCTCATTGTGTGACCAGTCATGCTCTGCCAGTCATAAGCATTGCACCCAGAGAAAGAGACAACCTCACATACCCATAATACCTGGGACCTGTCAGTACATTCTTCTAGTTCTTCTGCAAGAGGCCTTGACAGATTCTGGCAGAAAGATCTGGTATCGCTGTTTCTCCATATTTTTAAAGGGGGAGCAGGAAAAGGAGAGGAGAGCCATGGGTTGAAGTGAACACAGACTTAATGAAGCAGCAAAACTAATGTTAATACTAATGCCAGTATAAAGTATATAAAGTTATACTCAGCCCAGTGAATATACAGCAGTCACAATAAATGGGAAAGCAGTCCTCAAGAGCACTATGATGAGCAAGCCCCTCCATGGATGAAGAGAAGCAAGAAAAGAAGCGAGAAGCAAGAGGAGGAGCAGAAGCCCCCATCCTCAGTAAACTTGCCCCTTTATAATAAGAACAATGTTTATGGTACGGGATACCAGCTCGGGTCAGCTGCCCTGGCTTTTGCCTCTCCCAGCTTAAACTCCTGGCTGACTGAGGCTGCAAATGGCCTGCTTACCATAGCTGGTCTGATTCTGTCCCAGCAAAACCAGGACACTACTCTTAATGCAGGTGTTGACCTGTCTCTCATCCTGAAACAGGCATTATGTTTGGTCAGGTGGATTGCACCCTCAATCCTACAGACTATATTAACTACAGAGACAAATCTCTATAGACTCTACCGAGGACCTTGACAGGTAGCTCAGGTGTGAGCACCATGCTCTAGACACTTTAAGACGAGTGAGCTGAAGGTATTACTTGCCCCACTTTTAACACAACCACACATTTCAAACAGAAACAAGACACAAAACCAAACAAAATGTTCCTCTTCACTAAACCCTTCACTAAATTGAGAACACAAGACTGTATTTGTGGTTTTGTTATAAAGGATTTGCCTGGTGAGAGATGAAATGACCCTAGGCGTCTTGTTTTGAGTTTGCAGTTAAGTACAGAAACACCATGCAAGGAAGAGCACTTCTGATACGCTATCCTAATAGTTAAACAGCAAATGCTTACTACCTATGGGTTCATTTAAGTTTTATGTCAAAGATTGAATTGAGAATTTGGAAAGTTTAGGACTCTGCAACATGGCAGTAAACCAGTTCCTTCTGTCATGGCCTATAATTTTATAAAGTTCTATAGATCAAAGGCAAATCTGCAATGTAATTTTAGCATAGTTCTAAACTACCTAGAAAAATTGCAGCTAGAATTACCATATATTCAAGCTTTTGGTCTCAAAGGGTGATTCTAAATGATATATTAATCATGGTTTACATGCTAGCTGTTTGGCATGCAGCATCTGGATCTATTTGCCCCATGCTGAGGGGATGCAGAGAAGACAGTATTGATCATAATCTCCGCTCTGATGAACATTTTAAGTTTGTTTTGCTTGCTTTGAGTTCCATTCCCAGATGTACCATGATTGGGACAGTAACTGTGATTCTATGGACAAGCAAATCTGTAACAACCAACTTGTCTAGAAGAAGATAAATGATTTGTATGTGCCTGTAAAGACAGTAGTAATATCTGTATGATTTATTGTAGTTTATATAGAAATACTTCATTGGTTGCTCATGGCATATTGCCACAAGAAAGAACGAGAAAAGAGGTTACAAATTAATTTTAAAATAATGTCTTGAATATTATCTTGAAATGCTTTTGTTGCTAAAAATGTGGAGAGCTCTTATAACAGGAATGGAAGAATTTCAGTACATATCAAGCATTATTCATATTCATTAGTCAACAGTAATTCAGTACTATTTTCCTAAACCATCCATTACTCAAATGTTAACTGGTAGCAGGAGATACCCTCAGATATTAATTTTATATTAGCATTAATTTCAGTTAAGAAAGTAAAAGGAGAAAAAAAGGGGGAGGAATCCGCTGCCTGCAATTATTTTCAGGCCATGAACGTGAAAAACAGTTGTGGGTTTTTTTCAGTGGGTGTCCATCCTCCTGCAGGCGAGGTCTCCCCGCAGCCTCACACCCCGCACCCTCTGAGCGGCTCCCGGGTGCCGAGCCCCGAGCCCCGGGCGCCGGCGCTGCCTCCTCCGCTGTCCGCGGCCTCCCGGGACTCGCTGCCCTGTTGCTCTCTCGGCAGCGCCGGCATCTCCTCCCGTTTCATTTCGGCTGCGCCCATGTGCAAGTGCTGCTCTTGGAAGAGACAGATCCTGATCGTGGCGCAGCCTCCGCATTACAGACTCTGCCTGTCAGCCCGTGCCAGAGCTGGGCTGGGGCTGGGTTTGCTCGGCTCCGGTGCTCCGCTTCCTTGGGCGGACCGGCTAAGCTGGCGCAGCCGAGGGGCGGGCGAGCCGGAGTGGGGTTTGGCACTGCCCGCGGCGGGGGCTGTCGGGGACAGCGATCCGGGCCGGTTGAGGAGAGGTGGGGCAGGAGCCAGAGCGAAGAGACAGAGCGGGCTGGGATGAAGGCTCCGAAAGTAGCTGGGCAGCTGCCGGGGAGGAGGTGCCCGCCCCGGGGCCGGGCCGTTGAGGGATCGCCCGGCCAATGGGAGCGGCGGTTGTTAGCGGGCTGGGAGGTGGTGGCGTTGCCACAGTAGCGGCGGCGGGGCCAGCAGCAGCCGGGGAGCGCCATGGAGGAGCTGGAAGGTGAGCGGCAGCGGTGAGGGCTTCTCGTCCTTCGCCGGGGGCAGGCGGCAGGCGCCTGGGCCGCGCCTTTGTGGGGTGGTGGGGCGTGTTTGGGTGGCGGCGGGAGCTGCAGCCCGGGCGCCGCCTTCCCCGTTCTCGGAGTCCCCTGAGTCGGTGGCGGCTTCGCCTCGCTCCGCGGCAGGGCGTGCTGGAGGGCGGTGGGACTGAGGCAGGAGAGTGCCGCAGTAGAGGGGCTGTGTGCCGTTGGGGTAGCGAACAAAGGCGGGGGCCGGCGGAGCCCGGCGGCGGGAGGCGCAGCGGGCAGGGCAGGGCAGGGCCAGCCGCGCTCGCTTTGTCTTGGGCGCCGCTCGGCTCCCGCAGCGGAGCCGCCGGGCTGCGGCCGTTCCCCGCCGGGTTCCCCCTGCCGCGGCCGCGCTCGGAGCGCGGTGAGCCCGCTCGGTGATCCGCCCTGCGGGGGTGCGGCATCGAGTCCTGCGGCTGCTTCGCTGAGCTTCCGTTTTTTTTGCAAACAGATGGCTGAGGTGGGCGTTATACGCTTGTAGTGCTGGGGAAGCGTTCAGTGCCGTGGAGACTTGGGTATTTGCAACTTTATCTTGTGCATTGATGAGGATATCACCTTACAGAGAATCCATCATAGTGTAGATATTAGCTTGGGATTTATGAAGTTATGGCTTGCTCTCTGAGCATTTTGGTAGGCCTGTCATTACAGTTTTGCAAGATGCTTTAACCATATTGCTTCAATAAGAAAATACAGACCTGTTCTGAGTAACTATCACAAACCAATCTAAGTCTTCCAAGCTCTGCTTCACTAGAGGCACCTGAGTGCTGAAACAGGGTTGACCACAAAATAGCCTTTATTCTTTATGCCTTCTAGCACAGTTGAAGTGAAGTGATTCTCAGTAAATATCTGTCTTCAGTAGATTTTACAGTCATCAAACTCTGTTCTTAGGCCTTAGTGACTTCATCAAGACTATAAATTTGGACAACATGATCTGGTATTAAAGTCCCAAGAGGTTCTCTGATTCATTCTTTATGTTTTGCTGACTATTAATGCCTTTTAAATTCAGGTGTCCAGTGGCTTACACAGTAATGCTTTATCAGGCACTTGGACTATCATGACAATCCTGTGACAATCATGTTGCCTGTCAAGAAGGGGAAAACTTGCTATAATTTTAAGTAGGGTATGTGTTTGACTGCAGTTGGGACTGCATATCATCTGCAGCCCATCCGTCAGTTGATTTGGCTGTGAGCTAACTTACCAGGCCAGCTATGCCAGTTGTGCTGTATCAGCTCTAGCACCTTCATAACAGAGTGTAGGGAGAAAATAAATCTACAAATAACAACAGAAGCCTGAAAAAACGTGTCATTTTTGTAGTAGAATTTGTCCAGCCTCTGACTTTGCTGGAAATGGTTTACATTTTGTTTATATTTCAGTAGGTTCTGGGAGTGGTGGGAGGAAGAACTGCTAAATTGTAGGTGAAATTTTATGTTTACTCTGTGAACCTTTTCTTGAAAGTACTTTCAAAAACTAGAGCATTTTTCTATGATGTGGAATGTTCCTCTGGAACACTTGAGTTTAATTAGAGAATAGCACAGGCAATAAGCTATTTCTAAAACTTCAGACGTCCTTGCATTGTGAACACTCATATCCCACATATCTAGCATCCTTGAATGCTAAAATTCTTGAAACTGAAGAATATAGTATTTTGCATTTTTGTGGGTGATTTTGTGCTGTGTTTTCCCAAACAAATTGCCATAACGTAAAATACTCCCTTTTTGCTTCAAAATGTTTGAAGCAAGTGGTTTTGCTTTTAATACAGTTTTTCAGTTTAAACTATCTCTCTTGATGCACATTAGGTTAGATTCAGATGAAGTTTCTGTAGAAAGGTGGCCCCAAGACAGGAAAAATGTAAGCAAACCTAATAACAATAATAAATTATTTCATTGAGTGGTATGCTTTTTTCCAGTCATTGCTCCACTGGCGACTCAGAAGAACGTTGCTGGTTGCCATTTTAGATCAAATTTATGTTTAGAAGCACAGTTGCACAGTCATATCTTCCGAGATGGAAGTATGGGCTGCTGCTGCCGTGGGGCTCAGCCTGCTCCCTCTGTGTTAGTGTCCAGCAAAATCAATTCCCAGAGCTGATTTGTACAGCAGGTCCTGGCAGTTGAGTGTGTGAGGGATTGTGATTATGGTGGAGGGCAGGACTTTGTCTCTTGGCAGCAGTCTGCTGATGTGTTTTTATGGCTGTGGAAGACCCCTCCAAGCTCAGGACATTTGGCCTGGGCTTTCTGCCCTCAGATGCTGGTGCTTTGTTTTTCTGAAGCTCAGCATTATGGGTGTAAGATCTGTTTTATTTCTGTTTATTTAAGCATGCCACTAATAAGAAAGAATTCTACCCAGTTTGTAGTGATTCGTTCTACAATATGGAGAGTCATATGTGTATTAGCTTGTGGAGATGCATTAGTGATGTTTAAAAAGCTAAATATTTCCAGTGTTGCAGGTGCATTTTCTCACTATGAGCAAGTTTAAATGTTCAGTGAAACGGCAAAGTCAGTTTCTCTGTGACTTAAGAGTTTCTTCTAAAATTTTTTTTTGTTACTCTTTCCAAGTCTGTTGCTTTATTATTTTATTTGTGTCAGTATTGTTATATTACTAGATTGAGACTGAAAGTCAAATTTATAAATTTAAAATTTTGTAAAAGGAATCTGTACACTTGTCATGACAAGTGACAAATTTGATGTTAATTCTAAGGTCACTAGCTCAGCATTTGGCACTTTGCAGCCCATGTGCTTTCCAATTTTCATTTAATTTACTGGTGAAAAGACTTAGAGCAATAGATTGTCAGTGCCTGCAAATGGAGTGATCGCTGAGGTGAGTAAAAATCCGTTCCTGAGTAGTCCACCATGTTGGATCTCGGGACCTTTTTCCATGGGTAAGTGTGTGCTTGTACTTTCACTGCTGGATGTCCAGAAAAAGCTGTCACATCGGCATGTTTGTCGCTCTCTGTTTTGCTCGAAGGAGATGGAGGAGGGGATCCAAGGACTGAATTCCTGACTTCATTCAAGCTGTAGCAGTCCAATAGTGGCGTTTGATCGGCTTCTCCCCGGTCTGTTGTTTTTATTGTGGGAGGATGCCGGCAACAGCTGCTTCGGCCGGCTGAGCGCCGCTTCCCGCGCGGGCGGGCAGCCCATCCCGGCGGACCGGGGCTGCTGCTGCTGCGGACGAGCGAGCAAAGGACAGAGGGGCAGCTGTGTCCGGGGGCAGAAGTCCAGCTCTCGGTGGTAGGTAATGGCAGCTCTTACCCAGCCCCGGCGTTCTCCGGCCTGCGCTCTAGCAGCCAGGGAAGGCAGGTTGTGGTTGGCAGGAGCTGAGTGGCTGCTTGCTCAGGCATAGCCTGCGGGCTCTACCCAGAGCTTTCCCTGGCAGATGCAGGGACTGCCGTGATTAAGCGTTTGGACTCTGGGCAGTCTGGGTGTGGCCTGAAGGGCTCCCGAGTCTTGCTGTACAGCATCTGCTGCTGAGAGGGGGATCTGTGCTGCAAGAGCATTTGTCCCTGGAACTTAACTGACACTGATGGTGTCAGAGATACCCCACTCCAAACACGTCAAGCATTCCAGTTTGGGGTTTTATATTAGTAACGTGACTGTTGAGAGCAACTGTTTATGCTTGCTTTCACAGAATTTCTGAATAAGCTAGTGCCCAATCTTTTTTTCCATAATAGTGTAGAAAATTACTTCTGTTTTGAAGTAATACTGTACACTGTAGTAGAATTTTTTTCTTCTCCCTTTACTGTTCTTTTTTGTCTTGCCTCACTGGATGCTTCCTTACTTTGGCAGCCATTTTCTTAAGCTCCATTTGAGAAAGGCTGCTGACTTTTTGAAACACTTCAGCTTCTTTTTTGTCTTTTTTTTCCCCAAAAAATTATTTTGCCTGTCCAACAGAAGGAAAAATTAATTTTAAAGTACTGTTTGTAAAATATTAAAGAGTGAAATGCTAAACTAATATTAACGTATAATCTTTTAAAAAGTTTGTTTCTGGTAGCCATTAAAACATAATGATAAATATGACTTTGCATTGAACTGCTGTGTTTCACCAGGCATACTTGCACCTTTATTAAGTGATCTAATTTTGACAGTTAATATGCTGTATAATTATGGTCAGTGTATTTACTTTTTCTAAGGCAAGTATGTTTTTATTTTTTGATGAGTTTCTTCAGCATCTTAGAACTAATAGATTTGAGACCCTTTCCTATAGGTTTTTATAGAATTTCATATTTTTACCTTAAATTGCAGAAACTAGATTATTCTAGTAATTGAATTCAATTGGTTGAATATAGTGAGAAGATGAATGTGTTCTACCTGTACACATATGATGTGGTTATTATCAAAAGCAGTTGTTGCATTTCAGTAAAATCTACTTCCAGGAGTATGTTAAACAGTTGACTGGAGTGAAAAGTGGGCTTGCTTTCTAAAGGAATTCCAGGGGTGGGGAGCAAACTAGGAATCAATATATTATACATTACGTTTTTTATCAAAATTATTTTTAACACATTAATGTTAGCTAAGTAATATTCTGACAAGCAAGCAGACTTAGATTGTCCAATTACATCTGGGTAGTAGAGTGTGTAAGTCCAGAATTGCTTTGGGGGCCACTGGTGCAAAACAGTCTTGGTTTAAGGCTGGTTTTAGAAGGTCTGTCTTCACTTGACTGCTTACAGTCCTCACTGTGCTTGTAGCCTGATACAGGAGAATAGTGGATTTATGATGCCAAAACAGAATTGTGTAATGTTTATGTAGATTTTGCAGGTCATACAACTTCTAGTGACTTTAGTTGATCTTAAAGCTCATTAATAGAAGACCAGATAATGTATTTGGAAGTCAGATCAATCAAATAGTGCTGCTTATTTGCTTTTGGTTTTGTTGTGTTTCTATATGCGTTACAGGGGAAGCTCTCATAGATTTTTCTTGACAGTCATCACGACTGAGTGCTTCTCTAAAGTGCCTGTACATTAACACTCACAGTATGGGAGCAAACGAAAGCAACTGGAGGTCTGCATGCAGTTGCAGGGCTAGGATCTTGTTGGGATCGTGTGTAGGTGGTAGGACAGCTCACAGGACTGCAGTGTTGTGGTGGATGAATACAGGCTCTTCAGGAAGAACCAGCTAGATGGCAAGGAAGGAAGTTGACCTTTACATAAGAGAGCAGTGAGAATGCATGGAGCTCTGCTGTGGAGCTGCCTGATAGCTTGTGAATCAGGGTTAGCAGGCAGGCTGAGGTGGGAGATGTTGTGGATGTCTGCTTCAAGCCATTTGATAAGGTAAAAGAGGCCTCCTTCAGATAACAGGAAGGAGCCTTGTATTCACAGGCCCTGGTCCTCTTGAGAGACTTCAACTACCCGATTACCTGCTGGATGGACAAATTAGCAAGGCACAAGCAATATGGGAGTCTTCTATTATGCACTGATGACAAATTCCTGACCCGGGTGATGGAGGAGCTGACAAGGTGAGGCACTCCTGCTGGACTTCATGCCTGCAAATGTCTGAGATGTGAAGGTCAGGGGCAGCCTTACCTGCAGTGACCATGCAATGCTTGAATTCAGAATCCTGAGAGGAGAGAGCTGGGCAAATAGCAACCTGGGACTTCAGGAGAGCAGGCTTTGATTTGTTTAGGGATCTGCTTGAAAGAATCCCATGAAATATGGCCCTAGAGAGGAGTTGAGGAGAGCTTGTTATTTTTAAGGATATGTAATGTGACCTTGGCATATTTTCATATTGAAAGTTAAGCCTCATATCAGGAAAGGAGGAAAGAAGAACAGTTACAGAAAAAGGGAGTGTAGCATGATGCAAGTTGTGTGTGTACTGCTGTTAAAATCATTCTTGATTACATACAATTCATTTCTAGGTTGCAAAAAAACCCTTCTTCATGGAATCTTCCTCCAGGTTGTCACTTTGGGGCAATGGGATTCTCCTTGATATGTTCTTTCCAAGGAAGTGATACCCAACTCACCATCATCAAGCTCATGTTCAATGCAGTAACAGTAGCTTTGACAAATATAAGGCAGTTGCATTGCCAGGATGAAGAGCTGATATAAAAAAATGCAGGGGTGCTATGAAAGTCTTAGGCTTTTGGCAGGAAGGAATGGAAGTTATGGTACTTTTTGTTATCTTTTGGAAGCAGAAGTGACAAGTTTATACAAGATTAGACTGCATTGTCAATACAAAAGTAGAATAGAATTCATGAGGCTTTCTTCTAAAATTAGGGGTAGGTGGATAAAAATTGGATATCTACAATTGTGAATAAGCTAATTGTATAAAATTTTCAAAGTATGTAAATGGTTGAATACTAAGAGACAGAGCTTGCTGTCATTTCCTCTTCTCTTAACTCTTCCTGCACACTGTTGAGGAGCATAGGTGAGAAGGGGTTTGCTTGGTGGCACGTGGTCAGTTATCAGGCAAGCTTTGTATCAAGGTATGGCAAGCACTGCCTGTTGTTAAGCAGGGTGGTGTATTTGTCTTTGATTTGCATTTCAGGATTCCTTGTGGCAAAATAATGAAAACTTGTAAAACTTACACCATTTCTAGTATACATTTTTCTACTTTTGTGCATTCGTCTTTTCATTGTTTTATTAAATGCTCTTTAAAATTACTCTTTAGAAAGTAATACTCAGGTTGTATTTGACTCTTCAAAGAAGTGTTCCCTACCTGTGTCACTGCATCAGTGTCATCTTTAGGTGACTCTTGTTTATAGTGCTCGTCATTAGTCTTCTCAGACTATTGTTAGTTAATGTTGTTATAAAAAATATAACCCAGTCAGTACTGATTAGTCAACACAGAGGCTGGCATAAGGACAGAGAGTGACAGCCCCCAAAGATCTAGATGCTGTGGCCTGATGATACAGATTTCAATGAATGTCTGGAATGCACTGCATTTTTTTTCATACCTGAAGTATATGGAACTCTTAAGTGGAAAAGAACTTGCTTTTGGAGATGAGAGGGGAGTTATGCTAAAAGCAATAAATACAATTTTGCAGAATTTGGCAAGCACTCTTCAATAACTTTGAGCAGTTCTAGTTACCTAGTCTAGAGGCTGGAAATCCCACAGAAGTGTTTCTACAAGTTTGAATTCAGTGAGACTTACTGGTTCTGATTAGTTGTCTGGCCCAAGTCGTTTAATGCTGTCACTGCTGCAGATAAAGGTTTTGAAAGGCAGTCAGCTTTTACAACATAACAAAATAGTGTTAAGTGCAGACTTGTTTCTTTGAAGCATTCTGTGCTTCATATCTAAGTGCAGACACAATCTTGGGTATACAAAGCTCTACAAAAGAGAAAACTGTAATAAAACTTCAATTATTAGCTGTTCAGCAATACTGAAGACTTCTGTGCCCACTAGATGTGGAGTCTCTTTACACAGCTGCTTAGTTTGTAAACATGACAGCAAGAGCTGGTGCTGGGCCTGTGTCTGAGCTGGATCGAACTTCTGCATGTTGATGGGGCTGCACATTGTACTGAGAAGGATAAATCTGAGAACTGGCAGCTTGTGCTTTCCACTGTAAATCCGTTGCTGCGTTTGAACATGAGAGGAGAGAAAGGAAAAAAGTTGTTTCCTGGAAATCTCTATTTCAAGGAAGTAAGAGTAGTATCTATAAGAGTATTGAAAGCACTACGCTACATCTGAGAGACTGGCTCTAGAGCTATGCTGCTAGACTTTGAGGTCCACCCAAACTTTAACACCTAAACCCAAACTTCAAGATGAGAAAGTGTGAGTAGCTAGACTATGACCATATTCAAAAGGAATGTGTGCAGTAACTTACGTGTAGGTAACAAAAAAACTATTTGAGGGTGGTTGTACTCTGGAAGTAGCTGGAGGAGGGGGTGGAGCTCTGACAGGAACAGTTTAGAAATGCAAGCGATGAGATTATGATAGTGTTACTAATAAAAGTTCCAGTCTAGTTGTTTAATTTGGATACCCAACATCTTGCTAGGTTGAACTCTGTGTTTTTATTTGAGACCTGGTCTCAGGCAAACAGTAGGAGAACAGGGTATAAAACTGTGTATCAGTTATAGCTCTGGCATCACTTCAGCTGAAATACTACTTCTTCCTTTGATACTCATAACCATTTTGAACATATTTCTTTTTTCCTTAAATGTGTTTAGATTAGATGGAAAAGGACCGATGTAATTATTACTGTTCAAGTTAACTATATTCATTCATGTTTAATATAAGCATGTAAACTGTCATGATTAGTGTTATTAAAGATGGTAAAAGGAAAAAGAAGTGTAGCTGCTGGATCTCGGATCTTCTGTGGTTGTATAACCAAAATGGTGGAGATCTCTGCATTGTTGCTGGCCTTAAAGATGACTGAAGAGAATTGTCATGACACCTTCTTACAATAAGTTTCTATTCTGACTCATTTAGCAAATCATCCTTCTGCTTCTTGATTTGAATGTTCTGGGGTTTTTTTTATCCCACTTCCTCCCAATACATCCCAGTTTAAGAACCATTTCTGTTAACTTTTGTTCAGGAAACTAACTGTCCGTTAGATATCATACATGAACATCATATTATACTGACTGCATTAGATATCATACATGAATGCCTTTTTAAAAAGCAAAACAAAAAACCAACCAAACAATCAAAAAACCCCCCCAAACAAAAACCCCAAAATAAAACCAACCGCCCAAACAACTCTTTTCCAACTTTTACAATTTTATTTCAATGTTTTATTTTTGAATTACTAGATTTCACATTGATGACATTGCTAACCCTTCTATAAGGGAAGGCTCATGGGCTCTTTGAGAGAAATGTTAAGGTTTTGTGGTTTTGTTTTGTTGGTTTTCCTTTTTACTTTAAAGGTGAGGAAAATCACAGAGGAATGATTAAGAAATTGAAGGGAGAAGTGTGCAAATCTAAAGGACCGTGGGCTTTCCATTTTCAACAAAACTTAAGGAACTTTCATTTTAAAAAATAACTTCTTTTTGTGTGTTGGGTCAGTGATTTGTATTACGGGGTGGGAGGTGTTGGCAGTAGAAGTAGCTCTTGGCGAATGTGGTTGGGTACCTGCCAGAGCAAAGGAGCGCAGGAAAGCTGGAAGGAAACCCGGCTCTGTAACTGTAGCTGCCTGAGGGCTAATTGGCATTCCTTATGCATTGGTATGTTGTATGTAAATACTGCTCGATCAGGTGAGCACCTGTCAAGTCTACTACTTTTAATGGTGAATTTAAACAGAAGCTGGAATTCCAGAGTCCAGTGAGCAGAAGAAAATGATGGAAAATGGGGCTTTTCTTCTTTTACTGAGGCAGGTGGTTGCAAGAATTCTCATTCATATCCTTAATCTTACGCTATACACCTACTTTCAAGATCACTGATTCTGATTTACTTCAGCTAATTTTGTAAAGACTAAAACAGTGTCACTCTGTATTTCCATGAAATGCCTCTCACTTGTTTCTACAAAGTTGAGGATTGTGTTAGATAAAGGTGATAAAAGGAAGTTAAACTTTTTAGCAGAAGTGAGTTTGCAGTGATGGCTGTTAACATTATTAAGCATGCTGAGAACTCTGAATAATGAAGTAATGATACAAAATAAATTTGTGCATACCTTGTATGGAGAATTGAGAAAAGCTTACAACCATTGGTGCTTACCCTTGAGGAAAATGTGCTGTGTATGACCAGTGTGCACAGTATTGCTTGTGATTTTAATGTTTGTCATGGTTTAACCCCAGCTGACAACTAAGGCCCACACAGCCCCTCGCTCACTCCCCTCATAGTGGGATGGGGGAGAGAATTGGAATGGTAAAAGAGAGAAAACTCATGGGTTGAGATGAAGACAGTTTAAGAGGTAAAGCAAAAGCTGCACAGGCAAGCAAAACAAAACAAGGAATTCATTCAGCACTTCCCATGGGGAGGCAGGTGTTCACCTCCAGGAGAGCAGGTCTCCATCACATGTAAGGCTCCTTGGGAAGACAAACACCATCCCTACAAATGTCCCCCCTTCCTCCAGCTTTACACACTGAGCATCTTGTCACATGGTGTGGGATATCCCTTTGGTCAGTTGGGGTCAGCTGTCCTTGCTGTGTCCCCTCCCAATGCCATGTGCTCCCCCAGCCTACTCACTGGTGGGGTGGAGTGAGAAGCAGAAATGGACTTGATTCCATGTGAGCACTGCTCAGCAATGTCCAAAACATCCCTGTGTTATCAACACTGTTTTCAACACACACACAACCCAATAGCAGCTACTATGAAGAAAATCATCTCTGTCCCAGCCAAAGCCAGTACAGTGTTATGCCCAAGCGGATTTAAGAAAACAGGCCTATGGAAAAAAATTCAGATGTGACTATTTTGACGTTGAAAAAGTACAGTTAACAATGAAAAATAAGTTCCTGGTAAATAGTAATAACACACAAGTATAATTCAGATGCAGAATAGAAGAACAACCAAATTCATCTGCATGTTTTCTGTCTTCCCTACTTCCCCATACTTGCATGCATCTGAACATGTGCATTTAGATGACACAAAAGAAAACTTAGTTTTACAACTGAAGTCATAATCAAGTTACTGTCAGTACAGTCCTGCTGTGCAATGGCAAGGGCCTATTCATGTCTACATGGAAATGGTATATAATTAAAGATATGAACATAAATGTTTTAAACTGCAGAAGACTTTTCATATGATTTGTGATTCATAAAATGTATTGTGCTCTGTAGTATATTCATGCAGTTAATACATTATGCTTAGTTACATACTGATGATGAATTTCATAGAATCATAGAATGGTTTGGGTTGGAAGGGACCTCAATGATCATCTAGTTCCAACTCTTCTGCCATGGCAGGGACATCTTCTGCTACACCAGGTTCCTCAAAGCCCCATCCAACCTAGTCTTGAACCCATCCAGTGTTGGGGCCTTCACCACCTCTCTGGGCAACCTGTTCCAGTGTTCCACTACCCTCATAGTAAAAAACTTCTTCCTAATATCTAATCTAAATCTACCCTTCTCTATTGCCCCTCATCCTATTGCTATGTGCCCTCTGTAAACAGCTGTAAACAGCTTTCTTGTAGTCCCTCTAGGTACTGGAAGGCCGCTATAAGGTCTCCCTGGAGCCTTCTCTTCTCCAGGCTGAACAACCACAGCTCTGTTAGCCTGTTTTCATAGGATAGGTGCTTCAGCTCTCTGATCTTTTTTATGGCCCCCCTCTGGATCTGCTCCATCAGGTCCATGTCCCTCTTGTGTTGAGGATTCCACAGCTGGACACAGTACTCCAAGTGGAGTCTCACAAGAGCAGAATAGAGGGACAGAATCACCTCTTGTCTGCTGGCCACGCTTATTTTGAAGCAGCCCAGGAAGCGATTGTCCTTCTGAGCCACAGGTGCACACTGTTGGCTCATGTCCAGCTTTTTGTCCACCAGTACCCCAGGTCCTTTCCCACACGGCTGCTCTCTATCACATCATCCCCCAGCCTGTATTGATACTGAGGATTGTCCCGACTGCACTTGGCCTTGTTGAACCTCATGAGGTTTGCATGGGCTTGCTTCTCAAGCTTGTCTAGGTCCCTCTGGGTGGCATCTTGTTCCTCTGGCATGTCAACTACACCACTCAGCTTGGTGTCATCTGCAAAATTGCTGAGTGCGCACTCAATCCCACTGTCTATAACATTGACGAAGGTATTAAACAGCACTGGTCCCAGTACAGACCCCTGATGTCACACATTTCCATCTGAACATCAATCCATTTACCACTACCCTCTGGGTACAACCATCCAGCCAATTCCTTTTCAATCGACCAGTCCACTCATTGAATCCATATCTCTCCAATTTAGTGAAGGATGTTGTGGGGGACTGGGTCAAAGGCCTTGCAATAAGTCCAGGTAGATGACATCTGTAGTTCTTCACTTGTCCACTGATGCAGTCGCTTCATTGTAGAAGGCCACTAGGTTGGTCAGGCAGGACTTGCCCTTAGTAAAGCCATGCTGGCTGTTTTAAATTACCTCCCTGTCCTCCATGTGCTTCTAAGAGAATTTGTTCCATGATCTTGCCAGACACAGAGGTGAGGCTGACAGGTTTGTAGTTCCCAGGGTCCTTCTTTCTAACCTTTTTAAAAATGGATGTAAAAATCACCTCCCTTGACCGTCTTTTGATGCAGCCCAGGACATGGTTGGTTTTCTGAGCTGCATTTGGACATTGCTGGCTCATGTTCAGCTTTTCATGAGCCAGCACCCTCAAGTCTTTCTCCTCAGAGCTGCTGTCAGTCCACTCATCGCCCTGCCTGTATTTGTGCTTGGGGTTGCCCCAACCCAGATGCAGGACCTTGCACATGGCCTTGTTGAACTTCTTGAGGTTGGCATGGGCCCACCTGTCAAGGTCTCTCTGGATGGCATCTCTTCCCTCCAGCATGACAACCGCAACACAGCTTGGTGTCAAAACTTGCTGAGTGTGCCCTCAATCCCACTGTCCATGTTGCCAACAAAGATGTTAAACAGGACCAGTCCCAGTACTGATCCCTGAGGAACACTGCTCGTTACTGGCCTCCACTTGGGCATTGAGCTGTGGATCGCAACTCTTTGAGTGCAACCATCCAGACAATTCCCCATCCACTGAGTTGATACTTGAATTTCATTCAAGTAATTGAAAAAGGCAGGAATAGACCTGATAGTTACATATTGATACTAGAAATATCACTCAATTTTAATCTTTACATTTGGAAAAAAAGGTTTGCAGTGGGAACTGTGGCTACCTGAATCTGTTTGTTTGCCATGAAGTATTTTGTTAAATTACCTATTTTTCTTTAGGACTGGACCTACAGCTAATTGATAAGTATATATGTTTAGATGAAAAATTGTTTTCCACTGAGGAACTGGGAACAAAAACTAATCAAATAATTGAATGTTGATATGTTCATAACTCAGTTTAAGCCACTAGTTTGCCTAGAATACAAGTAAATTCAAATTGATTTTAACTTTGTATAGAGGGAGCTGTATTGTCTGCAATAGTCAGACTGATTACAGAGAAAGCAACTACTGAATCTCAAACTTAAATCCAAATTTACTGCCTCTTTATTGATGTATATGTGACATAAAAATATCCCTGTATCCCTCTGGTACAGGACTAAATATAATAGGTGCATTGGGGAAACCCTGTGTAATTTTTCCTCTGCCCTGACTCCACTGTGTGATGCATACTATATGAATACATCTGCTTGCATAGGCTTGGATGCTTTGATTTGTTGGTCTTTTATCTGGTTCTGTGAATCTGTTGTATGTCAGGTACACTGTTTACATTTTTGTTGCCAATGCCTGAATAGCAACATCAGAAATGCTTTCGTAAACTGTCAGCAATAATCTGAATAAAATATA
Organism: Brachypteracias leptosomus; assembly: GCA_013401335.1. Lineage (NCBI taxonomy): Eukaryota > Metazoa > Chordata > Aves > Coraciiformes > Brachypteraciidae > Brachypteracias > Brachypteracias leptosomus. The sequence continues at coordinate 74,750 of VYZX01015385.1, forward strand.
TAGCCTTAAAGATTTTTTTTTTCTTTATAAGAGAAAGTGGAATAGCTTAACTTACTAGAGGAAAATAAGTGATGGGATGTGACATAACAGGTGATTATCTTCCAAAGATGCAGGAATACCCACTGAATGCCATTATTCTTGGTGTATGTTTGGACTGTCATTGTGACTTACAATGAATCTGTCATTTGCATGTTGACATACAGGCATCCTTTTAAGGGTGCAGTGTTCCATACTGAAAATTAACAGAATTAATGGTGAGATGTTACTGGATCTGAATGCTTCCAAAAGTATGTAAGGACTTGTGTATCATCTTTTCCTTTCTGATTTGCATAGTCCCTGCACAGTTCAAAAAAAGGTATACTTTTACAGTAGTAACTGTTATTGTTAAGTGTATGAGCTTAGCAACCTAGGAAGAAATTTTTGGCATGAATTAAATAAATTTTCTTACAGAAGTTTGGTGTTTCTTTTTAAGGTGAGGCTACAGTGCAAACTGGAGATCTGTTGCCATGTAGGATTTGTGGAAGGACTTTCTTTCCAGCAGCACTGGTAAGTGGTGTGAGCACTGTTGGCTCTTAAATCTGTTGAGTTGATGTGAGAGCTATAGGTAAATAAATCTAGGTGCTTGATTTTGGTGGAGGTTTTGTGGGTTTTTTCCCCAAATAATTATCAGTTCCAGTTATCTCAGTTTTGAAGTTCCTTACAAGGAGATTAATTTTATTTAGGCATCCCATCACTTTCTGAAAATACATGCTTCTAAAAGCATCTTCTCTAGGGTCACAGAATCATTCTTTGCCTCTGCAGATGTAGAGCATTATGCACTATGCAGTCTCAGCTGGTAAATGACGTGTTTTCTTAGCCATCTTCAAAATATTGTGTTCTCCAGTCTTAATAGAAATTGTCTGTCCTTAAATATGAATGTGGATTTCAGGCACTTCTCATGTTTCTTACCACTCAATGCAAATGCTGCCTACCTACCGTCATTTTTTTTTATTTATTTATTTGCAAGGAGTAAATACAGATGCCTCCTATTTTTCTTCATTGCCCAGATTTTTGTGCCCATGTCTGAATTTGTGAATTCCTGTAGTTCTGTTTTAAAGGTAATGGCCGACATGTTTGAGTGAGAGCTGTCTGATCTTACTCATCAAGAGCTGGGCCTTGTCTGCCGATTGGTGTATTGAGAAAAAGGGAAGCAATATGTTAATAATTTATATTTTAAAAATTAAATTCTATACTCTCCTTTTTTCTTCTGCTTGTAGAAAAAGCATGGACCCATTTGCCAAAAAACTTCTGCCAAGAAAAGGAAGACATTTGATTCCAGCCGACAGAGAGCAGAAGGAACTGACATTCCCACAGTAAAACCTCTTAAGCCACGGGTATGTTATAAAATTTACTCTGCATATGAACATTTTAGGCAAACTGTGTATTGATGGTAGTAAGGCTTATTTCTGCTGGCAATTTGTGGTATTTAGGATCGGGAAGAAACGTATTATGTTATGTACTGAAATAAGGCACCTATTTGGTTTGAAGTAAGAGCTTCAAACATATAAAGCTCTTTCTTTTTTGGCTTCTTAGCCAGAACCACCCAAAAAGCCTTCCAACTGGAGACGAAAGCATGAGGAATTTATAGCAACTATACGAGCAGCCAAAGGACTTAATCTTAAAGATGGTGGAAAACTCCCTCCACCACCTCCACCATCATATGACCCTGGTATGTAAAACAATTAAGTTCTTTAGAGTTTGGGGGGTTTATTTAGCTTCATTTGTAAAAATTTGAATTGGAAAGGAATTTGTTGGAATACAGTATTCACAAGTTCTTGAAGATGACTAATTATATCCCTATGCAGATGCTGGTTTGTGACTGTAGTTCTTGCTGGCAACCATCCTGTGTAGCTTTCAAGGCCCATGACTGTTTTTAATACATCAAAAGGTAGTTGTGGCCAACTTGCAGCTTGCTACCATTGTATAAACCATAGACCGGACAAATTGTTTCAACACCTTTTTTCTGTCCACCACTGTGGTGATGCTCAGAAGGATCGGACTGCCTTTTTAACCAGCTGCCAACGTTGACCACCTACAGCCTATTTATGTTCTAGGAACGTGCATTGATTACACGCTTCAAATATAGCCTCTTCTGTTTCTTGCTGCATTCAAGTTTTGTTTCATGTATGCAGTGTATGCTCTGCCATGCATGTGATGCTTCCTTGTGTGGTTAGGGGTATTTGTGTTTTGAGTATATGAGATGTGTGGGATTTGTATTAACAAAGTCCTTGGGTGCCTTCAGAACTGAGGCTGGGCGAAGCATTGAAGCAGTCTGTTGAAGCAGTGAGTGAGAAGACAAATATACTTTTTGGTTAGCTTTGGTGATGTGATAAAAGGTTGGAGAATATGTTTCTTCCTAAACATTTTGATCAACTCAACGGCTATTTTCAGAAAGACTGGGGAAAAAAAGCATCTATGTGCTTCTTCCTGTCTATGGGCCAGTGAGGATGTGAGGGTTCCCTGCCTTGTTTCTCTACGGGAAACATGTTAGTCCAGTATTAGGGTTGTAATTGTGCATTTATAATAAGAAATGATGTTATATTATTCAGTATTCAATACACACTATCTTGAAATGCCACATGCATTTTAAAGTGAAACCAATAGTGAATGCAGTGGATAAGAACCATAAGGCTCGATCATGGAAAGTTGTATAGGTTCTGAACTGCAAGCAGAAGAGCCCAGAGCTAAATCTAGCTTGGAAAAGATATTAAAATGGTGCTTCCTTGATTCCAGAGACTGCAAGTGAGTTTGAAGTGAACGAAGTAACTCTGTTCAGCCCACTTGAGAGCAGATAGGAGCTAAAGGGAAGAGAAAGCTGTTGTGCCTGTCTTTCTCTTCCTTCCATTTTTAATGTTTTCTGAGCTGAGTCTTGCTGGTTTTAGTCAGCTGGCTTCATCCTACTGCAGTGGGTAAAACTTGGGAAGATGGAACCAGGAATGAAGAGAAGATGCATGACTTGATCAGTGGATTCTCTTCTTGCAAATTGAACAGAACAAATGTAGAGCAGGGGCAGCTACTGTTGCTCCTTTTCCACTTTACATGTAGGAGAGAGGGAGAATTATGCATGGTACCATGGAGCGTATCCATCCTCTCCTACTCAGCCCTGTCTTTAGCATGCCTATTTCTAACTAGTTGCAAGTCTTTCCTTTAAAAGGAAAGAGTTCTGTATTATATTTCCTACTCAATTGGGTGCTTTGAGTTTGTAAACAAACAGTATTGCTGATTCTGTTCCATTCTGTTCTATTCTGATTGCTCTTCTGTTCCACCCTTTCCTTAGAAAGAGTGTGGAATAGCCTCATGATATTAAGAAGGACCTTAAGTCACTTCATTTGCATTGAACTTGACTACCCTCTTATTTTGATTATTTTGTATTTTATAAAGCATACATTGAATCCTAACAGTTCCTGTGGACAGTACAAGCAGTACTCCAGGCAGCCAGACAGCTGACTGGCGCTAAGCATTTTACGAAAGGATGAAGGTCCAATCCCTAATCCTTACAAGAATATGCATTAATCCTCTACAGTCTTATCCATTTATTTTGGTGGGATTTTAAAGTCTTAGAATCATAGAATGAGTTGGGTTGGAAGGGACCTTAAAGATCATCTAGTTCCAACCCCTCTGCCATGGCAGGGACACCTCCCACTAGACCAGGTTCCTCCAAGCCCCATCTAACTTGGTCTTTGTCTTCTGTGAGAACTGATCTGTACACTAGCTAGAAATGACTTTTCTTATTACCTAGGGGCTTTCATAGCTGCTTTATTAGTCTATTTTGCCTTTTATTTATTTTTTTTTTAACTTTGGACCTATTTTGGTTTAACTACATAAATATAACTCTTCAGCTTCTGAGTTTCTGTCTCTTAAGGTATAGTTTCTGTTTGAGTATTCAGACAGTAGTGGAGTTTAAAATAAATAAATAATTATTATCATATGAGATTCCCATGCTGTCACTTCTCTGAAGGACTTCTTTGTTCTTCCTGTCCTTTGCTCACACTTCTTGGGTCACAGTTCATGGTTTAGTGGCCACTGCATCGTATGACTTTCTCAAAATTGATTGTTAATTTAAAGGAGTAAAGTACTTAAGCCAAATCTGTTGCATTTTGAGTAGTAACAT
>VYZX01015386.1:0-11588 GCA_013401335.1 Brachypteracias leptosomus
TCAGACAGACCCACTACAGGTACGTGCAGTAAAATCAGGCAGGATGAATGTTTTATCTTAGAAATCTGAGAAAACAGATTTTACAGGAAGCTGATCTTAAAGGGAAAGCTAAAAATCAGCTTTGATCTTCACTGTTCTGAAAAGTCCAGAAAGTTTTAAGACTTTCCTCTAAGAAAAATCTACTTTGCAAAAATTATTATTTCAATATATGGGTAGTGATAATCCAGAGAAATGAGTGCACAAATCAATAGAGGGAAAAGTTTTAAGGGAAATACTTCAATACTTATGGAAAAAATGAAAAATTAATGAAATCATTCATTCATTTTCTCCCTTATTACCATTTAGATGAGCTTAAAGTAAGCAGTTACCAGAATAAAATGTGATTACTTTTAAAACTATTCAAAAATATCTGAATAAAGGGAGTGTCTAAGTATCATATCACGAAGTATTTAGAATGCAGTTTTTGCTATGAACTTATTAAATATTTTGTCGGAACAGCAGATGTTCTAATGATGAGAAAAGATGAGAAAAGTGCTGAAGATTAATTTCCACTTTTGGGGAATGAGCAGTCTTACATTTCACAGGCTTTCATCAAACATATCACAATACATGGCAGAGTTTGAAACCCCTTTGTCTTAATTGCATACAGTTCTGAGATTAATTTAGCTTTCATATTTTAAATCAACAAGTTTCCAGGTCTTACAACCTCATAATTAAAAAAGAAAAAGATAAAAAATGTTCTCTAAGATGCTCGTAATCAAACAGCAAACACTAGAGAAGATGTTTGGGGGTTTTATTTTTGTTTTTATTCACATAATTTAGGTCTAAAAGAGAGTTTCATACAATACAGAAAAGCTATAGCTTATGTAACATCAGGGCAGTTCTCTCCTATGATGATATACTTCATAACAGCTGATGTTATGATAACATACTAGTGAGGCCACTCGCAGTTATTTTTTAAAGGCCCTGATGATCAGGTGAGGCTCTTAAGGACCAGAAAACAGTAAAAGTTACTCCTGTCTCCCAGAGGAGCAAGAAGAAGGGTCTGGGGAACTACAGATCTGTCAGTCTTACATTTATCCCTGGCAAACTGGTGAAGCAACTAGTCCTCGAAACCTTTTCCAGACACATGAAGAACAAGGAAGTGATCGTGACTGATCATTATGGATTTATGAAGGGAAAATCAAGCTTAATTAACCTTCTACAGTGAGATGATTATCTTGGTGGGTGTGGGGAGAGCAGCAGATGTTGTTTACCTTGTCTTTAGTATGGCTTTCAGCACTGTTTCACATAACATACTGCATTGGGTTTGCATGGCAAGGTTTTGGTAGCAGAGGGGCTACAAGGGTGGCTTCTGGGAGAAGCTTCCCCTGAGTCTGATACAGCCACTTCCAGCCAGCTCCTAGATGGACCCAATGATGGCCAAGGCTGAGCCCACCAGCAATGGTGGTAGCACCTCTGTATTTAAGAAGGGGGGGAAAACCCCCATGCAACTATAATTACAGTGGGAGAGAGGAGTGAGAATATTTGGGAGAAATAAATCTGCAGACACTAAGGTCAGTGAAGAAGGAGGGGACAGGAGGTGCTCCAGGCAGAAAGATTCCCCTGAAGCCAGTGTTGAAGACCATGTCGAGGCAGGCTGCCCCCTTACAGCCCATGAAGGTTAGTGGTGGAGCAGATATCCACCTGCAGCTCATGGAGAACCTCCTGCTGGAGTAGATGGATGTCCAAAGGAAGAGGCTGTGACCTTGTGGGAAGACCATGTTGAAGCAGCTTCCTGGCAAGACTTGTGACCCTGTGGGGGATCGACACTGAACTAGTCTGTTCCTGAAAGACTGAAGCCTGTGGAAGGCACCTACACTAAAGTGGTTTGCGAAGATCTGTAGCCTATTGGGAAGGATTTGCATTGGAGAAGTTCATGGAAGGCCGTCTTCCATGGGAGGGATCCCTCTGTAGAGGGGAAAGAGTGTAAGGAGTCCTCTCCCTGAGAAGGAAGGAGCATCAGAGACAACATGTGATGAACTGACTGCAACCCCCATTCCCCATCCCCCTGCACCGCTGGAGGGGAGGAGGTAGAGAAATCAGGAGTAAAGTTAACGCCAGGAAGAAGGGAGGGGCAGAGGGAAGGTGGTTTAAGACTCTGTTTTATTTCTCATTTTCCTACTCTGATTTGATTGGTAATAAATTAAATTAAGTTCCCCAAGTCAAGACTGCTTTGCCTGTGACAGTAGTTGGTGAGTGATCTCCTTGTCTTTATCTCGACACACAAGCTCCTCACCATATTTTTTTCTTCCCCTGTTCTGGCAAAACTCAGAAGGGTAGTGCTGAGGTGCATGAAGTTCAGCTGGAAGCCAGTTACTAGTACTGTGGCCTAGATATTGATAATGGGTCCAATCCTGTTTAACATCTTCATTGATGACCTGGATAACAAACAGGACAGGGTATACCCTCAGCAAGCTTATAGATGATACAAACCTGGGAGGAGTGATTGATACACTAGGTAGTTGTGTTGCCATTCAAAAGGACCTTGAAAGGCTGGATAGAGCTGCAAAGGGGAACCTCATGCAGTTCAACAAAGGGAAATGGAAGCCCTGCACATAGGGAAGAATAATCCCATGCACCAATACACGATGAGAGCCAATTGGCTGGAAAGCAGCTTTTAGAGAAGCCTTTCTTAACCAACTCTGGTAATTTTAGAAATCACAGAACTTAGTTGGAATAGCAACATGATGGGATGCAAGCAGTTACAGAAATTTTTGGTGTGTGTCAAGGATAACTTATTCATAAAAGCACTTGGAGCAAACAGGAGTGATGCACACTTGGACCTGATATTCACTAACAAGGAAGTGTTGCTGACTGAGACAAAAGTTTTATTGATAGCTGACACAGATTCTGATGAGGAGGTCACCAAGAAGATGGAGCCAAGCTCTTCATGGTGGTATATGGTGGAAGGACCAAAGATAATGGGCATAAGTTAAAATGAAAGAGATACAGACTTGCTATAAGGAGAACTTTTTTCACCATGAGGACAGTCATGTAGTGGAACAGGTTGCCCATAGAGCTTGTGCAGTCTCCAAATTTGAAGATTTTCAAGGCCAGACCAGGTAAAGCCCCAGGTAACTGAACCTGACCTTGTATAGCTGACCATTCTTTGAGCTGAAGGTTCAATTAGATGACTTCCTGAGTTACCTTCCAGACTGAATGTTCCTATGGTCCTACCATCTCATTTTTCTTTTCTTTTTTTTTTTTTTTAAAATCATCCTTTCAGAAGGAAGAATAAAACTACATAATTTTTTAAAAATCATAATTTTAATTAACATCATTACATAAATCCCCCATGTTAAGGCCACTGTATTTCACAGACACCTCTTTAGTCATTTTCCCCTATGTTATAAAGGTGAAAATGTATTACTATTTATTTCTGTAAGTCTGTTCCAAGTCATGCTACTTGATTTAAATAGCTTTTAATATATTAAATAAAACAGTTGCTATCAGTGCTGACCTTGTAGCATGCATCATCTTTTAGATATCCTGTTCTGTCACATTTTTAAGAAATCAGTCAAACATTATGCAAATAACCTTGTGTTTCTGATTATTTAAAACCTCTCAGCTTTCAACTTGTCTTCCTGCTTTGCTTCAATTAGTCTGTTGAAAAGATTACTTCAGCCCTCAGAATTTTGTTCTCAGCTGTACATGATACTTTTCAAAGTTTTGACTGAACTTACCCAATCTGATTTTGAGTTGTTTAGTTAAACAAGATAAATGAGCTCTCCTCAAAGGTATATAAAAAAATGTGTCCTTAATTTCTTCTGGTGGTGATCATTATGTGAAATGTACACCAAATAACATTTATTTTACTGCTAACATTTCAGATTTCTTTAAAAGTTCACAAGAGAACTGAAAGGATGTACTTGAAGAGCTGGACTCCGTGAGACTTGCCTTTCACATTGGCAAGGTACAGAAGGAATATCAGGAAGTGTGGAAAACTTTATTTTACAAATTTCATCTTTAAAATGGGATTAATGATATTGTAGACCACACTTCATGCCTGGTATTAAAACCATATTGTTTGGGGATTTGTTTTTTTTGTTTTAAATTTTGCTTGCTTGTTTCTCATACAGGGCATGGCATTTGAGGCTGAAATAAGGAAGTCTTACCGAGTGTCGACTACTCTGCTTTGTTCCAGTTAGGTTTAGAATCACTACCAGACAGCATTAGGAGAATCAAGAGAAGCTGTTAGAAAGGGGGGTACCAATGAGAAGATACGAGGTGGGAAGGGTACAGATTATTATAATTTGGGAGAATTTATGGGGAGTTCAGTGGGAAGCAGGAGATATCTGTTTCTTGAGAGAGTGCAGAAAAAGTGCAGCACTTTCTCCCACTCTTGAAGCTTAGAACCCTCTTTAAAATGTAATCTTAGCCAGCGTAGACAACCACATTGATCTGTCAGAGATGGGGGAAAAATGCATTCCCTGGGAAAGTGTTGTATTAAGCTTGGACATGTGCCATGCCCTTTGGTAACATATACTCTTAAACATCTACAGTGGAATTATAAGTTTCAGTTCGTTCTTCCTTAATAGCAAATACTGCTAATTATTTGAGCAAGGTTTTTTGGTGAACATATACTTCCAAGATATGCTGGCAGAATATTTCACCGTCATGACCACTTTGTCTATACAGAAAACAAACACGAAAGGGCAGCCTAAGGCACAGTTGGAAGGACTCTTTAATTATTGCCTTTTGCAGAATTTATTTCCAGAAACATTATCACAGGATTGGAAATAAAAATGTCTCCTGGCACCACAAGAGCATTTTCAGACATCACTGTCAAGTGTGACACTTATGAACAAGTTGGAGGAAAATTGTGCCCAGAAAAACTCATTTTAAGAGACTTTCTGTATCATTAGCACATACCGTATGGAAGAGAACTTTAATCCATCAACAGTCCTGCTAAAAGACCAAGGCACAGTCACATTGCTTCAGCTTCTGATAGTTTATTATCTTGTTTTCTGCTGTTGGACACGGAGAGGGTGCCTAAGACTTCTCAGTACTAACCTGCTTAGCTGTTGTGCATAGAGAAGACTTGAGTCCCTTTCAGACTAAGACTAAGACCAGACATGACCAATACCAAGTAAGATATCAGGTAAGGCATGGCCTAGAATGTAGAGAAAAAATATCTGGAAATGTTATGAGAATATACTTTTTCCCAATACGCTGCTGCAGTGCTTACCTGGCCATCGCTCCTTGATGTGTGAGGTCCCAGATAGTGGTTTCTTATGTAATCCTGTCTGGTGTCTGCATTTCTGGCCTAGCACATGGCACTGGCTGAGGCAGGTGAGTGAGGAAGGCTTAGTGGGGTCCTGACTTCAGGGCAGAAGGTGAAGTTTATAATAGGAGGTGATGAACCTGGAGTTGGATTCCTGGCTTGGACAGGTGAGACTTGTGACAAAAAAAAAGTAGAAGTGCAGAGGGTGAGCCTGGTGTCCCATTTTAAGAAGGCAAGTTCTTGCATCTCCAGAAACTGGTTCTGGAGCTTCTGTTTCTGTTTCATCAGGTAATGTCTGCCATGAAAAGTGGCCCAGAGCACACTGCAATGGAGAGTCTTGTACTACAGAAACATGACTCTTCTGCTCTAGGTTGATATATTTCATATATATTTATTTCCACTGCAGGTAAGCAGTCAGACCTGAATAAGTGCTTACATTGACTGAGAACCACAAGATCAGAGAAAGTAAAACCAAATTTATTCCATGCTGTAAATTTAAAGTGCAGCAATCTTAATCAAAAATTACAGGAGAAAAGGAAAGAAAGGGGGAGAAACAAGTTGCTAAAGGAGTACTGAGATCAGTGAAATACTTAATGGAAGTACAACCACGTTACTCAGTCATTGCTAAATTCATCATCCTGTTCTCACAAAGAAGTTGGCAATACCTGCATTTGGCAGGAGAAGGGAATAATACTTTGGATATTTTTAAATAATCTCTTTGTTCTCATTTTTGTCTAGTTTTGAAACTTTCTTTATAACTTAAGCTAATGGCAAAATAGAGAGTGATAGCTATACAAACCATGCATAAATAAGGGTCTTCATGCTTCTATGTTTTTCATAAAAAAAGCTTCTCTCTGTATATCTATACATCAGGTAATATCCAAAGATGAGTAATGTGAGCATGTTATTTCTGTTCTCTTCAGTTATCTTCAGATGTGGACTGAATTTCTCATAGGTGACAACACTGTTTTAGAAAATGATTGGAGAGATGCGTAGTCTTCTCATATCTAAAATTGTGGATGTTATTCTGGAATAAAATACACTGTCACAAATACATTAATTCTTCAAAATAGAATCTAGACTGAACTTTTCACTAGTTCTATTGGTTGTTAAGAATTATCTTTAGAAATTAACAAATTCAGAAATACATTACTCAGTTGCCATAATTAGTTTTTGTAATGTTTGAAATTCTTTATCAAAACAGTTTCAGACAATTATTATAACTAAGAAATGAGGAGATGGAGAAGAAAGTCTTTCGCAGCATACATTTCCAGATTTGAAATAAGTTGAAAAGTCCTTGTCAATGCTTATGCTTTTATTATCTTTGATCAACATTGTGATCCATTCCAGACTGCATGTTACCTTCTGATGCCATGAATCATTGATATCAATTATAAAATTACATTAATATTAGCTTACCTTTGACTATAATCCTCTAAACTTAAAACCCCCCTTAGAAGAAGAATGTGAAATCTGCTGGCTTTGCTAACCCAAGAGACTGACAGTACTGCAGCGAGACATAACAGCTGCATGGCATGCTTAGAAAAACAATTAATACCAGCATAGAGAATATTGCACTGCAGGGATGCCTTTGAAACTTTGAAATTATTGCTTGCATCTTATCTTTTAACAAACTTTTTTGCTGTATTGACCATACTGCAAGTATAGAAGAAAAAGGAGTGTATGCTTCTCCTTTCTAATTTTGAATAACAGCAAAACTCACTTTCATCACAGAGCATGGTGAGAGTTTTCCTGGACTTCTCAAAGGACACTTGCCTACAGGCATCTAATCTGCACAGACAAGCAAAGAGGAGACAGATAGCAATAATATTTGTTGGGATCTTAACATTAACTTGTCATTCTTAGTGTTCTTTCCATGCTCATATCTAGTACCAAGATGTGCAAAACTAAAACATTTAGGTAACTTTATATCTAAAAGAATCTGACCTAATGTTTAGTGTCATAAATACAAAAGGGGCTGCAAGTAACCAGTTTGAATCTCAAAATGTAAATATTGGATTGCACCTTGCTTAGCATTATGGAGTAGCAATTGTCATATTTTTTTCCATAGAGTTAAAAAAATATTGTTTTACCTCAGCAATGCACATCATGATTCCCAACACAGGAAATTCCACACATTGGTCTGCAGCATGAGGAGTACTTCCCTGTATTTCTGAACCCAGCACCCATCACTGTCACAGCACGCCCCCTCTTCTACTCCTTTTCAGGACTGAATGCAATGTGGTTTACTCTTTACTTCTGGTGAACTCACACAGTTCCATGCCTTTTATCAGCAAAGTTGGTTATTAGTCCTGTTGTTTTTTGTTTACTTATCACTCAGTGGTATAACTAAGATCATTGGATAATAGAATCACTTAAACTGGAAGGAATTCTGAAGGTCTTCTGACTCAACCCCAATCCAAGCAAGACTGTCTTCAAAGCTATTTCAGGTTGGTCAGGGTCATGTCTACAAGAGTTTTGAACATCTCCAAGGATGCCAATTCCACAACCTCCCTGAGCAACATATTTCAGTGATTGAATGCTCTTGTGGTGAAGATATTTTTCCTTATCTTTATTCAGAATTTTTTTTTTAAGTGCTGCCTCCTCCCTTTTCTCTGTTGTACTTGTGAGAAGAGCTGTGCCCCCTGTTCTCTATAATACCCCTCTAGGTAAGGGATAAGAGTGGATCATTCAAGCAGGGTGAAAACAAATATCAAAAAATATAATATTCTTCACAATAGGAGGCACTATTAGTATCATAATTCTGATTTCACAGAGAAGAGTTGTTCTTCTAGAGATATTTTTGCTTAGGAAAAAATTTTAATGCAAATATTTATTATAATAGTCCCTGTTTCTCCTTTTCATTAAAATCTCTTATCTCCTTGTACCTGTAATCTTTCTACGGATCTTGCAAATTTCTCAGCGAATCTCTTATCCAGATTCATTGTTGCACCAAAGAGGAAGCTGGCAAAATGGATTTTTCTGCTTTGCATTCTGATAGTATTTTCTCAAGGGGATAAATAATTCAGAACATACATTTATATGCACCATGTTTGACTATTCAAATGTCTGAAAGAAATTTATGATGAACATGTGTGAGCTTGTCCAAACAAAAACATATCCAATTTCTTTGAAGAAATTATGCTGTATTTTCCAAGTCCTGACATTTACTTTCTAAAAAGCTTTGGATTGTTTGGATACAAGGTCCTAAAAGCTCGCTTTTTAGGACTGTTAATTGCAGGACTACTCTGCAGAACACACAATCACAGTCTGCTCTCAGAAGACAAGTACAAAATGTACAACATTTCCATGGAAACACCATATATTGTTCTGGCCCTGGTGGAAGAGTTCTCAAACTCACTGAACTCAGTTCAACGAGGAATTTGCAGAATAAGACACGTGACTTCAGAGGGAAACCCAAGCTCATCTTCACATAGGAAGAGTTGATCTAAGAGTTTTAAACTCCTTGATTTATTTCTTTTCTTGACTTCAGAGAAACTATAAGAAAAGCTGCATTCCTAAGATAGTTTCTTTTTTTCTTGGATAATCCAAAAGCATAGTCTGAATGAACAAACTAAGATTAAGTATTATCAGTTGAGCTATGGAGTTAGCAATATATTGTGTAAGCATATCTTCTCACTGATGAGTGTTCAGCATGAGATGAACCTACTGCTGGATCAAATGTAGGTCTCTTAGTAGGAAGGAAAAAAACATGAGAGGGAGACAAAAAAGAGAGAGAGGCAAAGAAAGTTCCTTTAAGTGATAGTTCATTCTCCCTGGGTTTTTATTCTGTTTGTTTTATCTAGCAGGCTGAGAAATATACTATTCTCTCCAGATGAAAAGGTGAAGATAGACTTCTCTGGAATTGAAAGAGGTATTTAATGAACTCTGCTGATGATATCCCTGGTAATAGAACAATGGATTGCAGTGAAATGTCTGACTTGCTTTGTATTCACAGGAGTTCAACTTAATAGTAGAACTTAATGTTCTACTAGTAGAAAATCAGGTTATTGATCCTGAAAGTGCATTATAAGTAATAGGAAGAATAAAACAAGCAGGCAGGTGGCAAAATTGGTTTGCTCTTATGTTGATTTTTCGTTTATAAAGGAGTTATACACAATGCTCAGCTTAGATGCAAATGCTGAAATACTTTCTCCACAAAGCGATATACAATACAACCTCCCCACAAAGTGTTGGAGGTATTCTCCTTCAGTAATGCAAAAAGATGAAAGTGTCACGGGGGAGTGGTATGACAACACATATGTTTCTCACCATTCCTTCACTGTACCATTTAACATCTACCTGTCACAGGGGCGCTCTACCCCTCAAAGTCTTAAATGACATGTCCCATCAAAGTCCTTAATGTAAACAATATGAACTATTTATATATTTCATAAAGGAACTGCTAACTCCCCTCCTCCTCATTCAGCTGCACAGTTGCTTTGTGCCGGAAGGGCTGCAGGGTTCTTTCTGGACCACAATAGGAAAAACACAGCAGAAAATGGTATAACAAAACTGCTTTAATAAAGCAACACAACTGAAATAGGAAGATAAATAGAGTTAGTGAGTAAATATTAGGTTTCTTCAGGTGCTGGGAACCCTACTCTGCTGCAGCATTGGACAGGCCCCAGATACACAGCCACAGCACACTGCACAGATCCCCAGTACCATGTATCCTTATATCTAGTGCAGCAAACAAAACAATACATCTTGTTTTCACAGGTGTCTTTCTTTATGTCCACCCATTTTATGCCTTGGTAACATATCTAGGAATTGTCTCCGATAGCAGTACATGTCCAGAATCTTCCAACATGTTGCCCTCTGTTGCTCTATATCTAAGGTTCTGCAGCAGTTAGTCATGCAAACATACAGGTATATCAACCACAAGACCCAGTATTGTTGTCAGAGCTTGCTAAAGATCACTGATTCCTCAAACACAATGTCTTCCATAAGACTCACAACACAACAGCATTTCTCATTTGCTTCCCTTGGGGTGCTAAGACAGAAAAGTTATACAAGAAAGAGGAGCACAGATTGGGAAAGAGATGGGATGCGATGGGATGACAGCCTGTGGCAATTAGTGTATCTTTCCACTCTGGAAAGCCTAACAGTGCCTACAATTCTCAAGTTTTATCATGCCTCTGCTGCCAGCAAACATCTGTGGAATGAGGGCTGATTTAAATAGAAGATAACATAAGCTGCTGATGTTAGTCTTTCCATTATCTTCAGTGACAAATAGGTGTGCAAGAGATATGCTTATGATGGGCTCTGTGATCATCCCTTCTATGATGGGATTTGTGCTCTTTTAAAATGGAAGAAAGTCTTACATAGGTCTTACAAAGGAAATGTTATGAGTAGACTCAAGCACAAAAGGTTCAGAAGCATGAACATTAATATTCACTGCAAAAACCTACTTTTTTTTCTTAAATATCTAATTCAGCAGACTAGATGTGTCTGCCTCATGGGTGAAACAGGACAGTATAATAACAGAGGCAGTGNTTATGAAGAAAATATTTGAGGTTTTTTAATCAGAGTGCATTCTGAATGGCATATAGTAAACAAGGTCTCATTGAAATATAAGGAGAAAAAACACATAATGAAAAGGCACTTGTTTAAGTTATCTCCAGCTAGGCTGTACACTGAAAGAGGTAGGATGTCCATGGGAAACAAATGGAGTTCTAAGGCTCACAGTGGACTCAGAGGTAGTCAATTTCGGGGTCCAATTGTCTTCTGTTTGTGTGACGTTACTGACAGTTCTTGACAGTTCCAAGAAGTGTCAGAGCCCTGAGGGCTTTGGGCATCCTCACTCATGGGCTCCATTCTCCCCTTCTCCTCGTGAGTCCAGGCCTATTTAAGCTCTGTCCTAGGCTGTTAAGTCCCTGTTAGTCTGATCTATGCTGTAGGTTTGCTTGTCTCTAGCTGTATCATAGCATGTCTGTGCCTGGCCACAAACCCAATTTGCTGTATCTGAGCAGTGGACTGACTACCTGGTATGACCTCAGACTTGTCTTGTCACCTGCCTTGAAACTGCTGGAATGGATGTGACAAAAAGTAGCATCAAATGCTTTGTCTTTTATTCATAGATGACTCCTTGTCTTATTTCATATGTGGTCATGGATTTTTGCTCTAATTTTCAAGCCTGAGGAAAGCACAGGTCTTGGGGGACTTGGGAAAGAGCTACGTATGAAAACAACATTAGGTCTCAAAAATGACTTGTGATCAAGTCCTCTTTGATAAGCAGGAGGGCAAAATACTCTTCCTTGAGAGATGCATCAGTCACATGAAATCTTCATGTAGTAGTCAAGAAATTTCAGACTTCTGA
>VYZX01015386.1:13122-76445 GCA_013401335.1 Brachypteracias leptosomus
ACCAGAGATCATGGAGGGGTGTCATTTGCTTCTGTGGCTTTGAAGGAGATTTTGAACACTGTATGAAAATGTGCTGTATGTAACTGGGGTGTGTTTCAGGCATAAAAAAGGCTCCAATCCACACTTTTATATTATTCACAGAGTCTTTTGTGCCTCAATCTTTACCAAATCTAATTAGTTAAAATTAATGGATGGAGTCCTCATTTTCTTAAATGTATATGTGCATTTGTTCTATGCAATTTTGCACAATTCATAACAGCTGCAAACCTAGTCAACAGGCAATTCATACTTCAGCCAGCATAGGATGTGTATTTCTTTCACTCTTTGACAGGTAACCTTGTTCTTATCAGATAGTTTGAACAGAATTTATTACTCTGTGCAGAAACTTGGCTGTGATAACAAAACAAAGCAAAACAAACAACTTCCATAGCCCACAGCTGAAATCTTTTTGTCTTTTCTTTATGCAATTCACTTGAACTCTTCCTTATGAAAAAATATGTTCTTCAAACTGAGGAAGAAAACAATCTAGTTATTCTGTTATTCTAATCTTTTGTTTTTAGAAAAAATAACAATAGCAAAAATATCCCTGAATTCTGTGAAGGCAATAGTCACAGGCAGTCCATAGCATTCTTTAGTGTGAACTGTATGTTGACACAAGATTTCTTAGTTTAGGATGACATATCATTTTGTTCAAAGTAAAAATAGCAGTAAGTAATAGTTATCTAGCATTTATATAATATTTATCTACAGTTGCTTCCAAGTTTCTTTGGCCAATACCACTGAAAATTCTTGAGTAGGTCTGTGAGATAG
Organism: Brachypteracias leptosomus; assembly: GCA_013401335.1. Classification (NCBI taxonomy): domain Eukaryota; kingdom Metazoa; phylum Chordata; class Aves; order Coraciiformes; family Brachypteraciidae; genus Brachypteracias; species Brachypteracias leptosomus. Next base: position 13,933 of record VYZX01015386.1, read on the forward strand.
TATGTGATGATTATCGACAAAGCTTAGAAAAGAAGGTACCAGATAGCTTCAGTTCAAAGGATCCCATTCAAAGAATTATAGAATACCTTAGGGTGGAAGGGACCTATGAATGTCATCTAGTGCAGTGTCCTCTAAACAGGACTAACTTCCATGTTGTATCAGGTCTTGTCTCATCACATTTCAGAAATCTCCAAGGATGGGTTTTTCCCAGATGGAATCTGACTCCATCTTTTCTGTCACTCCCTTAGGTTCCTATCCCTCCTATCTTCTTTTCTCCAAACTTAAAAACCCAGCTCCCTCAGCCTCTCCACATATAGCCTCTCCCAGCTCCGTCAGCCTCTCCAGACTCCTAACCATATTCCTCAGGGAGACACTTCAACTTTATAGGCAATGGCAATCTAGGATGGCTGCATGTCAATCTATCCTGAATGGCCAGCTCCCAGTCGTCACTTAGATTGACTAGGAAGCACAACTTCAGCACAACAGTAGCTGAAAGGTGGGCCTCTGCATAATAAACCAGAGCCAAACTGCTGTTGCAAACTGATAGAGGGCATGCAAGGCAGTAATTTTTTTTTAATATATTTTTTTTTTACGTAAAGATACAGAATTTAATACTAAAAATTCCACTTTACATTCAAATAGCACAGAGTGACTAGAAGCAAGAAATTAAAGTGAGCTGCTCTTAATGTCTTAGCAAATTGCAGAAGGTACTTTAAGGAGTACCACATATCTAGATTTGAAGTTAGCCATGCTTGGAGCAGAAGGTCAGCCTAGTTTATATCCAAAGGTCTCTTTCAAATTAAATTACTCTGTTTTTATTCTGTACCTTGAAGCACTCAGGAAAATCCTGTACCATACTTAAAAGAACATTACCTGTAAAGACAAGAGCAAGTGACTGATTGAATGAAGGAAACAGCTGTAAAGAACTTTATTAAATGGAGATAACAGAACATATAGATACTTAAATCCGACATTTAGAAACCACAGGATGTTGCTAAAACACCCACTAACCTGCTACTTCAAGCTCTCTACCACTCTGTTTTCTCTGAATTTTCACTTGAACCCCAGTCTCTCATTTGCATCCCTGCCTCATTCCCTACACTGTGTCAGCACAAATACCTGTGGAGTGACACAGTAAAAAGGGCATCTCTTCCAGAAGTATATCTCAAGTCCTATTTTATATCCTAGCTAAGAGTCCTGGTTCCTCTGCTTAAGACCATTTTGTTTGCACTCTCCCTAGCATGATGAGATTTATTTTGTGCAATACAGAACAGATTCCATAGAATAAAGTAAACAAAGACTCTTTAAACCTATTTGAACTAGGCTGCAGGTTGTGATATTTTTCTGAACTGACTGAAACCAGAATTGAAGATGTGATAGTTATATCACTGGGACAAGTATATGTGGGGAGGTGCCTCTCTTATTTTTGGTATGGAAATGATAACTACCACACAAGACTTGACAGTAAGAAAAGCAACTGAGAATAATCAGAAGTTCCTTCTCTGGGAGCAGGTCTAGGGCTTAACTCCTGCAATGGGCAGAATTTAGGTCTACCAGATTAAACACTAACTCACTCTTGAAACAGTCTCACATGAAATCATTAACAGGGGTTTTTCCCCTGTCTAGATAGGAAAGCTGATTATAAGCCCTCTTAACACGACATTTTATCCCCTCTTCCTGTTTCCCCATAGATTTTTTTTCTCCCCATTCACCTTGAGCCATCTGTTTTTTCACCCTTGTCTTCTTCCCCAAAAAACAACATTTCTCTAATTAGTTTTTCCTATCGGTCCCTGTTTTGTCACATTATATCCAAAGTTAGTATTTCTGATATTGTTATTTAGGTCATTTAGGCCTTACATGATATTACTGATACGATTACCCAGACACTGGGAGTCTTGCAGGATTGTGCTCCCCTAAAGACCCCAAACACTCTACAATTGTCTAACTCTCACACAACTCACTCATAACCATCTGTGAAATATGACCATTTCTGAGGGCATCAATTTTCATCAGCTTCATACCATGTTTTTGTTATGCTCAGTAGTTCCTCACGTCAAGTCCTGTAGTTTCTCATGGTCTGTTCACTTAATAAATCTAAGATCATGATCCATTCATCTGCCTGAACATCTTAAGAAGGCACATCCATTAGACATTATTTTCAGGAGACAGCTCTCTACTGCTGTTATACCCTACTAGATACGTTAATTAGTACTGTGGATTTTTTTATTACATTTACACAAAATACATTCATCTCTTTTCCTTGATGAATGCATTCAGTTCATTTATTTTTTGTCCATTTTTTTTGTTCTGTTTTGAAAAACCATTATCAATATAGAGAATCTATAAAGAAAGCTATTCACCCTAATTATGCTCTGGAAAGTTTACACATGAAGGAGTTGCCAATTTCCTGATCACCCTCAGACAATTTTACATACAAGTTTTCAGAAAATGACCAATGAGTTACTTTTTATATCCAAGATGTCATATGTCCACCCATGGAGCAAAAGTTTATGGGAGCACATAATCGTTACATTTGTAGTTCCATTTTCACCAGACAGATGAGAAGAAAAAATGTTTGCAATATAGAAAAAATAGACAAATTAAAACTTCTGGAAGTGGGCTGCTTATTTATTTGGAAAATGTAGGTGGAGTATTGCTGGAATGATGTGTTACATTGGAAAGGTGAGTGATGTATGTGAATGTCGTTGGACCAAGGATTTTTGTTCAATCCTGGTTACTCAGTCCTTTGAATCCTGACCATTAGATAAAGTGAGACATCTAGGAAAATCAGGCAGGTCTGTAAACACAAAATCCCTTCCCTAAAGCATTTATGAAACCTTGCTACTAACCTCTAACAAGCCTCAGCTGCATTCTCAGATCTCCAGTCTTGAATACTGCCCTAATATTTTCCAAATATATTTACACTGGGCAACAGCCCAGTGCAGTGCATTATTTCAGGCACTGCTCCCAGACTATGCCAACTTAGTCTGACCTTGAACTTCTGAAATACTTCCAGCTGTCTTGTGTACATATGTAAAAGTCATCAGCTTTGGCCATCAGGGAACATTAGGCCAGCACTCAATACCAGAACCCAGACTGTCAGATGTCCAGAACATAAACCTTCAGCAGAAGAATCCCTTGATTATCTTTCATTCTCATGAATATTTGTCAGGTAACAAGTGTAGGCAACCTGCTTCTCACAGATACTGAATGGAAATAGAAAGTAATACTTTTATTTGAGACACTGAAAAGCATAATGGAACTGCAAGTTCCATATGTTCTTTATGCAATTCATATATTTAATGGCTAACAAGGAACTGCAAAAGGAACATATGAAACAAAGGATGCAGGCCTTGCATGCCCTTTTGAAAGAGGCCACAGGTTGAACAAAGTTATTGTGCTTTTTCTTGCCTACCTTCACTCAGAACAAACGTGAATGCAATAAGCAACCACAGCCATATTCAGGTTATGCTACAAGTGGTACAAGTGTCAGTCAGGAACTAAATTATGTATAGCAGCAAACTGAGTGCCTTCCAGATTCAGAGAAAACTGCTGTCCAGACATATAGACATTTCCTAGCACAGTCTGAAACTAAATGAGCTGTCATTAGGGAAGATAGTATTGATATAGGAAGCATTTGTGAACAAAAATTTCCCTTATAATCTCATTTATTCATATCCTTTTAAATTGCTATAATGTTCAGGGATTTTAGGTTTAAATTATAACAGTGACATGTAAGTAACATGTTCCTTTTAAGTATTCAGAAATGCAGAAATTAAGGACAGATACAAAGGAATCTTCAAAGATCTTCCATCTTCTCTAAGCAGAATTTCAAGAGTGATGCAAAAAAGAATGAACATATTGTAGGTACTGGACGCACTTTTATCCTGAGCTAAAAGTCTTTGCTGTATTGTATTTACATTGTTTTTCACTTTTTGCTTGCTTAAGTGGACTTATTTATTCCACATGTCCATGAAATGAAGCAAGAAAACTAGGCCTGCACTGAGGTACTTTTCTCACAACAGAAACCAATATAAGATCTTCATTTTAATGGCACTGAGAGACTAAAGTAACATTTCAGGTGTTTCCTACTTGTTTCACTTTTCAGCTTCAAATGTGATTTATCTTCAACAAGCAAGTTTACTTCTGCATAACATATTTTGTTTCCTCTTTTGTAAAAATAATTTTATAGTTAAGTGCACTTTAGGACAATATTTAGACAAGTGATAGCACTAGTAACATAGAAAATTCTAAAAAGCCACTGTCCTTAATCAAATTTCCAAAAACAGTTTCACTGAAGTGGGATCAAACTAGTGTGGATTCGAGGGAACTAATTCCCCATTCTCCTACAACACTTTCAACTCCCTTCTTGCCAGAACAGAGCCACAACTCCTTTCCAACTTTCTGACCCCATGTAGTAGATACAAGCAGCCAGACCATGAGTGTAACTGTCACCAGTTACAGCTTGTAGAAGCTCATATCAGGCATGGAAATAATAATTAGTGTGATAAACATCAAATATTAACATGTCTGGAATTCACACCATAGGAAAGATCTAGGTATCAGAGACTTTTTCTTTCTTTCCTGAGTTGCCTCTTAGAGGTTGGTTTTGGCTGTGGTAGATTTAATTTTCTTCATAGTACCTACTATGGAGCTGTGTTTTAGATTTATGCTGGAAATAGTGTTAATAACACAGGAATGTTTTAGTTACTGGTGAGCAGTGTTTACACAGAGTAAAGACTTTTTTCTGCCCCTCACACCATTCCACCAGTGAGTAAGCTGGAGGTGCACAAGAAGTTGGGAGGAGACACAGCTGGGACAGCTGATCCCAACTGACCAGAGGGATATTCCACATCATATGACATGATGCTCAGCATATAAAGCTGGGGGAAGAAGGAAAAGGAACATGTTCGGAGTGATGGTGTTTGTCTTCCCAAGGAACCATTAGGCATGATGGAGCCCTGCTTTCCTGGAGATGGATGAACACCTGCCTGCTGATGGGAAGCGGTGAATGAATTCTCTGTTTTGCTTTACTTGTGTGAGTGACTTTTGCCTATTAAACTGTCTTTACCTCAACCCACAGGTTTTCCCACTTTTACCCTTCTTGTTCTCTCCTTCATCTCACCAGGGAGGAGTGAGTGACTGTGTGGTGGTTAGCTGTCAACTGGAGTTAAACCAAAACATAGATGGAAGAGAAAGGAGGTGGAAAAGGACAAAAAAATTAGGAGAGATATGGATATGATACACTTTAAGTACTTCCTTCCACACTGTCCTCATTTGAAAACTGAGAATGAGTGTAATGAGCAAAACTGCTAAACCGGCTTTAAGTTGTCTGGACTAACATGCTCAGAAGGTCATGATCAATGTCCAGCTGGAAGATGACAGTTAATGAAGTGGACATTTGTACAGGTGGTCATGAGGTTCAACATGCTCACCAATGGCCTGGATGGTTACAGAGTCAATCTCAGCAAAATTGACTTGGGGGTATGGTTAAGGCTGTTAGGATTTGACAAATCAAGGAGAGAAATGTGGCTGCAGCTCCATGCCTCCAGGATCAACCAGTAGTAAGGCTGAATGTGTATTGGTCACAGACACATGCACACACGGACATGTGAACAACACATATGCACACACCCAGCTGCACAGATCATCAGACAGGCAGAAGTCACCCACACACAAACACAGCACCAATGACCTTGTTCTGTTCCCCATTCTGATTAAGAAGGATTTGACAAAGAGACTGGGAGCATCACATGATCACTGCCTACACTGCTTGAAGAGGGAACTACAAAGTCTGCTGTAGTGTCAGGCAATATAACAAATAGCAATAGCTGCATTCTGTATCTTGGGGGATTCACCAGCAATGCAGGAACAGAACAGGTTGCCCAGGGAGAGGCTGAGTATGCACAGTAAAAGGCTTTCAAGCTGTGGTTTGACAAAACCCAGGCTGATACAAACTAGTGTTGTCCTGCTTGAGAGGAGGAGGTCAAAGAGCAACAAAGTCAAATGCTGCTCTGCAGCCATCAGGGCAGAGGCTCAGCAGCCCACCAGCTCCCAGTCCCACAAAGTCCCAGCAGGGTAAGCAGGGTAGGTCTGAGGGCACAGCCAGATTGAGCCAAGAGTCCAGGCAGGTCTGTAGTGGCAAGGCAGGTCCAAGATCAAGCTGGGAAGACAGTCTGCAGATTAAGGTCCAGACGGGCAGGGACATGGCTGGAAATCAGCACCCTTACTGCACAGATTGGGCATGGGCTGAAGGTTCCAGACTCAGCTTGAAATGGGGTTCCAGGGCCATGGGCAGGGTTGGAGGAAGCTCCAGGTGGGGCTGGTCAGGGCAAAGAGGCTAGTGGTGGGATGCTGAACTGAAACACTCCAGAGGTCTCCTCCAAACAGCATTTCTATGGTTCTTTAGATGGTGCTCAGTTAACTTGGGGTAGCAGCTGCATAACCTCCATCACCATACTCCTAATCTGTATCACTGGATCCATGGAGCAAACCAGAGAGCTAAATTTCTCCTACCTTTTTCCCCTCCCCCAGGGTAAGCTGGGAAGAGCAGACAACCTGCCTAATCTGATTTTCATAAAGTAAATCTGATTATGAAAATGGAGAGTACTTGCTAATGTAATCAGCATTTCAAAATATGTATGATTTTAATGAACAAACCTGACAAAAGGTTCCTAATTATGCTTTTAAACATACATTCATCTTCAACTTTCTGTATTCTCATAGTGTCTGCAATGTATTTTCTGTTCTGTTCGCTCTTGGCGCAAAAGTATTTGGTCATCCAGTAGGGAGAAAAGAAAGAAGTATCAGTTTAATTTTTGTTATATACACGAGTAACAACTAAAAAAAAAACCAAGTACCAAGTAAACCACATGAGAAAGTACACTTTGGTTTCAGCATTAAGATGGTATACACAAAGGCAAAATAAGTATCTCTGAGTGATCAGCTGCCCAAAATTATTGTGAGAGAGAAGGAAGACTAATTATGAGATGTGAAAGCCAGATCTGTAGTGGTGTGTGAAAAACTTGCATAATGAGGGGCAAAAAGGGAGACATGATGAGAGGCAGCCAAGTTCAACACTATGTGAAAAGGGAGATGTGTATGAGATATGCCAACAAACCTGACTGAGCTGCAGAAAGTAACACATTGAATGAGAACCAAAAAAGAAATGAGATGCAAAAGAGAAGAAATATTTTCTGAGGAGATGAAGAATAAAAGGTGATCTCTGTTGTCTCCGTTTAGGGCTCAGGGCAACCCCCACAGAGCAGAATTAGTTTCACCCCTCTTCCCCCTCCCCTCTTCCCTCCCAGGGGAGGAAGAAAGGCCTCACACAAAGCTGGAAAATTAAGATCACAACTTTTAACAGGGAGTAACAAAAGGGATATCAGAGGAAGGGAAATATACAGAGGTAACAAGGGAAGGTATATATACAAATATATACAACACCGATCCTCGGATGCCACCGGATTTCTCCCGAGCCACGTGGAGTTGTAGCAGCCACAGAGCCGTCCGCAGCCAGCAGCAATCCCAGCGAGGAGGGGACGAGCAGAAGTTCCTGTGTCCTTTTATAGAGTGTGGCAGGAAGGGGAGTGGAATAGCCGCTCCAGCTGTCCCTCCCCTTCCCCAAACCTTAAACCACAACATTTATAAAAATGACTGTGTGTATAAAAGTGAAAAGTGAAAACTTTAAAAGTCATAAGTGAGTAGAAAGAGGCAGGAAGGAATGGAAAAATCATAATGAAATGCAAATATGCAAAAAGAGGAGAAAGTGAAAGAAATGCAGAAAGCATCTCAGACTGATGTGTAACAAAAATGGATAAACAGTAGGAAATGCAAATAAAAAGATACATAATGTTATATAACAAAGGAAACATAATAGCCTGGGGGAAAGAATATTCCAAGTAAGGTGACAGAAACAAAAGATTAAATGAGAGGTAAAAATGAAAAGCTGTAGTGTCATACAAATAAAAAGGCACGTATGCTTTGAAAGTAGAAATGAAATAGTGCAACATAGTGGCAAGTGGGAAATAGGAGATGCAAGAATACATGCAAGAGGATGGGATTGTATGTGATAGCAAAGTAAAAATAGGTGTTGAGCTACAGGGAAAAGAGCATGTGTTAGAGATGAAAATGCATACTGAGTTAAAAAAGTGAAACGCTCCAATGAGAGGTGACAAGAAATACATGAGATGTGCCATTTAAGGCCTAATCAATTGTAAAACAACAATCCTCAGTAAGAACATATATAACAGAAGAAAAACCTGGAATATAATGAGATGATAGAGAGATGGATGATGAGATGAGCAAAGATCACATCTGGTGCATATGTAGTTGCCTAAAAATACAATCAATATTCATAAGTAGAAAAATGCAACATAAGCAATGCTTAAGGACTTGTAAAATGGAAATGTGTAATGGCATTTACAAGGACAAATAGGAAATCAGATGTGAATAATGGAGCTGCATAATGAAATGCAGAACAGATATAAATATTAAAAGAGGAGATGCAAAATTCTAAACAGGGTAATGTTATACACCAAAGGAGGTAGTGTATAAGTTAAAAAATCAAACCAGATGATTCATTGAGGAAAACATCTAAGAAAAATTTAAGCTTGGTGAGAGAAAAAAGGAAAATTTATTCTGGAAGGGGAAATTCATAAAGAAATGCAAAAAGAAAAATGCATAAATAGATAAAGGAGAAAAGCATGAGAGTATTCAAAATTGGAAATATGTTACAAGCTACAAAATATGAAACACTGTTAGAAATAAATCAAGCTACATAATCGCATGCATTAGGGAAAGTGCAGAAATAGTTCTGAAAAAGAAAATATAGAAAAAGTTGCACAATCTGAAAAGGAAACATGAGAAGATTTGCAGATATGAGATTGTACACTGAGGCACCCTCAGCTCCAAGTTTCAAAAAATACAAAAATGGATGTTCATTATACATTCTGTAAGTGGAAATCTAATATGAGACACAAAAATGAAATCTGCAATATGGTACCATTCAAATGAATAATGAGATATTAAAGGAATATGTTTATTGTGATGCAAAAGAAAGCTCATTCAGGTGTAAAAAAAAAATGATGGATTTGAAAAATAATAGTAGGATGCTAGGACAAATATATGAAATTTATCATAATATATAAGAAGTTAACTGAAGAACATGAGAAAAGGAAGATGCATGGGGAAATCTGAAAGCTCATGCTCAGAATGCTGTGCATAGGCTGTAATGGGCAACAAAAAGGAAATTGACTAATAAGCGATGATACATGAAATTACTAATTAGATCTAAAAGTACATAATGAGACACTGAAGCAAAACCAAGCAGTGAAATAAAAATGAACATGCACAGCAAAAACTGAAACTAGAAATGAGATGTAAAAAAGCATTTGTACTGAGATGCAGGATCAAAACCCTGGGTAATGAGATGTGGAAAGGAAAACTCATAATGGGTTTTGACATCAGAAATGCATAGTAAGTTGAAAAATTGTAATAAGCCATGAAATACAAAATCTGAAAGATATAGACAATCCAGAAATTCACCTTTAAGATCAAAGAGGAAAAATGAAATAAGATGCAAAGCTAAGAGGTGAATCATGTGATGCAGAAGGGAAAACGTAGAATTAATTATGAAAGATTAAATGCATGATGAAATGCAGAAAGAAAATTTCATAACAAGTGATGAAAAATCAGTGTTTGAAGGGAATCAAACCCCCCAGTGCATGATACAACATGAACACTGAAATTCAGGGTAAGGGTCTGGAAAATGAGTAATGAGACGTGAAATCAGAAATAAAATTATTTGTGATAACAATCATTCATAACAGCAAGCAAAAGCAAGAATTGAAATGCTAATGCAGCCTGGCGTGTGAAATGCCAAAGGAGATACAATAGCTGAGATGCATAATGGAATATGGAAACAGAAATATATAATGAAGTGTGAAAGAGAAAACATGTACCAACCAGGAAATGCTCATAATAAGACATGCATTGCAAACCATTTTGTATTAGAAAGACTGAGGCACATAAAGCAGCATGAAAATGGAGCATTTTCAGTCAAAACTGAAATGTTCAGAGTAGGAATTTTACTTGGATATTTGGAGAAAGGAGTTGATTACAAAGTCACTGGCTCTTGAGTGATTATTTTATCCTTTTTTTTTTCTTTTAAATTTGCCCCATTTGCCTTAAGCCAGATACAAGAAAGATCTGACCCTCCATTTGCACATGAGTTCTTGACATCCAGTGATACAATATTCTAACATGCCAGCTTCATTTCATGTGGCATCATCTCTTACCATGTCATAGCAATAGGTTCCACTGGCAGATTACATAGGAGACACAGCCTTTAGGAATTCTCCCTCAGGCATGTCAAGGCCACCACGCAGCCTATTAATTACATAAGAGTTTCAGTCTTAAGGCAAAGTGTCCAGGCCCACCAGAAGAAATGTGGACGGCTTGGTTAGATATAAGTCTACAAAAAAATCAGACAATAGGTACACAGTGATTTTGAGCATGTTAACAGTGAGTATAAACAACGGGCTTAAGTGCTTGAAGAGGAAGGCAAACAATTGCACTATATTTTTATTACCTCCTGCTATAGTCAGGTCAGGCAATAGATGTAAGGCTAAATCCCCTAAGCAGCAGCAGCGTATCTGGCTTTGAAGCACACTTGCAAGCCCCTTGAGGGTGCTGTTTTGAAATGCTGGATCTGCTTGGCCCTGACAACGCCTTCTGAGGTGTCTCCAGCCATTGGGCTGTGGCTTTGACTTTCGCCTGTGAAAATGTAATGCTAAAGCTGGCCTGTTCTCCAGTACATACCCCAAAGGCAATGTGACATTGGCATCATCTCATGCCCCTAGGATATTTCCATCCCACAGGTAACTCATTTTTGCAAAGACCCTATAGCACAGGTAGATTGCAGGTACTGCTCATAGAGGAGGCTTATCACCCCTACAGAGTGTACCTACGAAGAGGAAAACCTCTGAATCACAGAGGAGCAAGATTTGGATCACAGAAGATGCGTCAGGGAGGCTACACAACCACAGGCAGGTTGGAAGAATGCTTCACCTCAACAATGATGAGCAGAAGGCTCTCTAAGATAAACGTGGGGATGCAGAAGCAGTCATCTCAGCTGACCCATACAAGGCCATCCTGTCTCTATGACAAATACTTTACAGACTGGTCTGGGAACACACACCAGAGTGTATGTTAGCACAGGCTGAGTCACCACTGGTCAAGTGGCCTCCTCAGGTGGAGTCACTGCACTGAACACATGTTGCCTTACTTCTGTTGCCTGTCATCCCTGCCACAGATCATGAAAAAAACATGACTCAGAAAACACCTAGTATTGAGGCTGTCACTGTTCTTTCCACTTGGAGTAGCTTTTTGGAGAAAGGGTCTCAAACTCTCCAAGTGAGCTAGCTAAAGTAGAAGAGGGCAGTGCTGACACTGACCTCTCTTTGTGAAATCTCCTTGTCTGTTGTGAAACTATCATGGAATGCCATGGTATAAACCAGCTGAGTCATCAATTCTGACTGTACAAAGGATCAGCCTGGCATGCTGGTGGTGCTAGAGCAGGGTCCCAGCTGCTGGGCAGAGAAAACTGCAAAGCCCTGGCTGTCAACCCTTCTAGGGTATTTCCTTGGTTTATTATCTGGCACCAACAAGAAGTGTTCAGTCATCTTTGTAATTGCCCACGAAGATGTAGGGAGCAATCAGGTCATTCATCAGTCTCATCTTTGTCAGAACCCCTCAACATTTGTCACCTCAAGTCATACATTACAGGTCTCTGATCATATTTTTCTAAGTGTTGTCATTGACAGCTTCTCTTATGCTAAATGCTATGCTTAGGGTTGCTGAAAGCATTGAAATTAATGACACACCTTTCTTCCTTACAGTCACCTGAGGTCAGAGGAGAAGAATATAACTGATGTAGTTGTTTATTGTAACTGTGACAAACACACTTCAGAGAAAAGGGTTTTGCAGTCTGTCATGGATGGAGTGACACACTTCACTCATAAGAGAGAAGTAGCAATATGTTTATCAACATCAAACAGCAGTTTAACAAAATTTGATCATAAATGCAACAGTGCTTTAACAAGATTTGGTGGCAAGCTTCACTTAGTATTTACTGCATAGAGGATAGGGTCAGACAAAACCAACAGGGAAATCCTCCCATTGAGTCACAGGTTCAGAAAAGATACTTGTTTTCTAAACTCCTTCTTAGGAAGGAGTGTAGCTGCAGCTAGATCCAATCCTAGTCCCAGACTTATCAATGGTTTATGTCTAAAGGATTATGTACACATTCAGTCCTTTATAGCATTTAGCTAAGATTATAAAGTTCAGCAGGCTATTAATCACTTACCGAAAATCTGTTGTGACAAGGAATCTCTCAACTTTGAAGAGTAACCTTGAGAAGCATTCCTACTGAAAGAGGAGATCCTGGCACGCAACCTGCTGCTGTGGAGGAGAGCTCCATTGAGCATCTGAGGCCCTGGCTGTCGACTGTTTATGGAATAAGGTAATTGACTTACAGTCATATTGATAAACTGACTACAGAAGTTAGTTTCTTCCAAATTTGGCATGAGTCAGACACTGGCCAGCACCGTGGTTGAGTGGATGCATTGTTCACAATAGCCCTTGGCTTATGCTATCCAGAGGAACCTTGACAGACTTAAGAGGTGGGTGCATGCCAACCACATGAAGTTCAACAAGGTCAAGTGCAAGGTCCTGCACCTGGGTCGGGGCAATCTGAAGCACAAATACAGACTGGGTAGAGTATGGAGTGAGAGCAGCCCTGAAGAGAAAGACTTGGAGGTGCTGGTTGATGAAAAGCTCAATGTGCAAGTGCAGCCAAGAAAGCCAACCGTATTCCTGGTATCCTGGGTTGCATGAAAAGAAGAGTGGCCAGTAGGTCGACAGAGGTGATTCTCCCCATCTACTCTCCTCTCATGAGACCCTACCTGGAGTACTCTGTTGTCTCCGTTTAAGGCTCAGGGCAATCCCCCACAGAGCAGAATTTGTTTCACCCCTCTTCCCCTGCCACCTCTTCCCTCCCAGGGGAGGAAGGAAGGCCTCACACAAAGTTGGAAATCAAGATTACAACTTTTAACAGGGAACAACAAAAGAGATATTAAAGGAAGGGGAATATACAAAGGTATCAAGGGAAGATAAATATACAAATAAATACAACACCAATCCTCGGATGTTGCTGGATTTCTCCCGAACCACGTGGAGTTGTAGCAGCCACAGAGCCGTCCGCAGCCAGCAGCAATCCCAGCGAGGAGGGGGCGAGCGGAAGTTCCTGTGTCCTTTTATAGAGTGTGGCAGGAAGGGGAGTGGAATAGCCACTCCACCTGTCCCTCCCCTTCCCCAAACCTTAAACCACAACATATGTCCAGCTCTGGAGTCCCCAACACAAGAAGGACATGGACCTGTTGGAGTTGGTCCAGAGGAGGGCCACGAAGATGATCAGACAGCCAGAACACCTCTGCTATGAGGAGAGGATGAGAGAGTTGGGTTTGTTTAGCCTGGAGAAGACTTAAGGGAGACCTTATTGCCAACTTCCAGTATCTGAAGGGGGCCTACAAAAAGGCTGCAAAGGGACTTTTTACAAGGGATTGTAGTGATAGGACAAGACGTAATGGCTTCAAGCTGGAAGAGGGTAGATTTAGATTGCAACAGTTAATATCAAATTTTTTGGCACAAGTGGTTGAGGAGTTCCTTTGGAGGGGAATGGTTGGAAACAGGCTTTTAATACGAAGAGTCTTCTGTCACCTCACTCTGGATGCTTCTCCTTTCCTTAGTGCCCACACAAGTTCAATCTGACCCCTGGTTTCTTGGAAGGATCAACACCAGATTTGAAATGTCCAAGCCCTTTCACCTGACACTCATCCCTCAAAAATTAGAAATGCCTTATGGAAAGTTGACTGTCATCTAAGATTTCCAGACTGTCATCTGGAAAATTCGGGTTGACTGCAAGTAAATCAGGATTTTACCAATAACTCTGCTTCAGAAACTCTGATCCTTCTAGTACTATAACCTGTAAAATTTTATCTGACAGGAGGCAAACCCCTCAATGATGTTAAGCTTATTAGACTGATTCTAAAGCCAGAGTAATACTGTGATTAGTGTATATTGTGCACATTAAGACTGTAATAAATAAGAAAACAATCAGTTGCCAGAAGCAGCTGGTAACTTGTCTTATGCTATAGAGTCAATCCAAATTACTCACTGAACAGCAGAACACTTTAAAAAATGGGTAATATTTTTGGATAACAAATAACACAAAAAATACAGACTCCGATAGTATAGATAATAAAGTTAACAGCTGAATTGGACAGAGACACTGAATGCACATATAGACTCCATTATCTTTCCACAGCATGCTTCCCTTCTATATATCCTGCAGCCTCCATTTATACTGTCTGGTAAAATACTATTAAAACCACGCTCAGTCAGCTACAGAAAATGCTCACAGATTATTTAAAATAAATAAGCGTTCAGTAGAACTCAGCTTTAATGGTGTAAGAAGCATTTTGTCAGAGCTAAAGAGAAACATGAGAATCATATATCTTTGACACAAAATTTACCATACTGTTGGTTAGTGAGTGTTCCACCTCATGAAAATGTTGAGCAACATCTCTTTTTCGAGAAAATCAAAATGCCATTATAAAATGGTGTCCTTATTTTAATTAAATGTAAGACATCTTTATGCATTTTCTAGACTTGCGTTATCTCTCCTATAAATAAAACAGGCCCAAATCTTGGAAAGGCACATGCACACCTCCCTTAAACCTCCAAAATTTTAAAGGGCTGTTATCATAAACTTTGTTTGTAACCACTCTCTAGTTGACTGTTGTGTTTTTCTTCTGTGATATATTGCAGTACTACAGTCAATTGAATCTGAACAGAAAGTTGCACCAAGGTTAGAAAATGCCTCAAAGAAAACTGGAGTCTTTGGCTGGGCATTCCTGAGTGAAACATATGGAATATGCTCTTGTCTTCTTCTGTTGCCTTGAATGTTACCACGAATTAAGGATGTGGATGAAAGAAGGCTGGGTTTACACGTCTCACCCTCTGATACATAACCTAACAGTGTTCCGAGTGAGTTTACACTGGCTGGCAGATACCACTTTGAATCTGATTTAACGTTACCGTAAGGGGTTCTCTGGAGTTCACACTGAACAGCAAAACAGCACAAGTAAAAATTAGAGTCCTTGTAGAAGTCATGACTCCCACATTGCACACTGAAGGCATCCACTAACACCTTACTGGAAATCAGGACAGTCTGACTTTTAAATTTTTCATGCTCACAAATAAGCAATAAATTGGATATTTAGAATATAGTCAGGATTGACTAACCTTTTTTTATATTTCTGCTAATTACAGTTTTGTGAATCTTATGCTAGTTGGGCTTGAATCCTTTCTTTTATATGTGTGCTGCAAATGACTGTTACCTTTCTAATTTTTAGCTCATGTAATACAGTCATTTCCAAGACAGATGTGCCAAAACACAACTTCCCCTGGTCTGAAAATAGTAAGTTAGAAAAAAAAAACAACCAGAAGAGTCATCCCTTCTTATATATGTTTTTTTAAAATGCTTTAGTACTTCTGCAAATGAAGGAGTTGCTACAGTCACTCTACATATGTAACAAGAAGGCTTTTTGGCTCTTGAGGCTGCCCAATTACATTCAAATGATGATCCTTTGGAAATGAGAAATTTGAAGTTCGCATACATTCAAAGGCTACGAAATTGTTTAAAGATGTGATCTTTGCTGAGTATGGTCCATTCCTCCGCTGGTTTACATAGCAAGCAAACAGCAGCTGCTCAATGAGCCACAGAGCAGATCCATATACAGCTGACGCCCGTGCTGGGTGGAAAGGACTTTGCCTGTTGATCTTCCTCCTGACTGACAGGAGGCAGAAAACAGAAAGTCCCTCTTTTGAGTTTCCCAGTGTCCACAAAGAGCACAAGGAGAGGTAGATTCTTCTTTTGCTGGCCCTTCTTGTAATGGGAATGGAAGCCCTAGAAACAGAGACAGGAACAGATTCTCAGCATCTCTCTGCAGACATATGGGAATATCACTAGCAAAACATATGTTTCATTTTTTGTAATGGCAAGTTCACAGATAAAAGCATCCCTTTTAACAAAGGGATAGAGGACTATGCTATGGCTCTTTAGGCCCCCAGACAGCCAATGACTCATGCTTTAAGGAGGGCTGAATTCTTTTTAAACATTTCCCACTAAATTCTAAGGCAAGAAGTCTAATTACACTTTATGCTTTAGCGCACTTAGAAGAACAGCATGATTTGGAAATGGCTCTTTTGATGAAATGGCTTTGTAGAACACATTTGAAAGTGACTGCTTTCCTGAATGCAAATGTATGAATTCTTCTAATTATGCAACTGGGGAAAAAGAAGCTTTTTTTAGACTGCAAATATGTGAAGAACTATGAAAGGACAGGACAGCTTCTTCCAGTATTCCTTTTTAGTATGTTTTCTATTCTAGTTCTAAATACAAATAACCAGTGAGATTGCCAGTGTTTTCTTTCTGGTTAGTAATTAGATGTCACTCTTTAAAAGAAAAAAGAAATTCTTAGTTCTAAGTTTCAGCTTGTCAATCCTAAATATGCAACACTGTCACGCTGAAGTTGGAAGCCCCTGAACACCATCACATGGAGCTCAGAGAAGCAGAAGAAATGTCTCTAGAACTTCCTATTACAAACCTTAGCTTGTCTTTATCCTGCCAGGTAAATAACATCCCTGTACTAGGTACAGCATCTGATTGCATGAAAAAGCAGTAATAGAAAGTGTATTTTTATTTTCTTTTAATGTAATTTTACAGCAGGAAGCTGGAAAAACAAGCATTAAGGCTGCATCTGAGTTCCTTTAGATTATGATTTAGAGACTAAAACAGCTTCTAGCCTCATTGGGTACAGGTGGGAGCATCATCAGGACTGAATCTAGAGACCTCTGCTTGGTTTTCCAGGGTGGGTATGGGTGGTAGGTCCACTTGAATTTTTATTTAAAACTCTGAAGGGAACATTCAGCTGCAGTCAGTCAGCCCCCACCTATCTCACTGACCCTTCTGTTGACAGTACCAGGCAAAAAAGGATGGTCTGCATTTCTTTCCTAACTGCAGGAGAAGACATGGCCTGCTGGTATTAAGAACTCAGTCTGAATGCTTATCAAATGGGTACCTGTTTATCAGAAAGAGATATCTGTTCTTACTGCGATTTCTACTAGCGAGGAAGCTCTGGTCTCTCAGCCGGTTCCCGAAATGGCTGCAGTGGTCAGATGGGGTCTGAACAGCCCATAAAGAAGCTGTCAGTACTGTTCAATCTGACCAGCACTGGGGCGCTGTGGCCAGGTTCAGAGCAAAGCCAGGCTCCAGCCTCATACAAGCCCAGTAGCGGGATTCACCTCGAGTCAGACCCCTCTGGACCCCAGGGGTGCACTGATGGTGCTCATCCAGGGCAGACACTGGACTGTGGCTGGAGGGTTCCAGCTGTTTTGCAGCATTCTCTGGGCTTAGGGACAGTCCACAGAACACCTGGGATCATGATCAGATTTCCTGCAGGGGGATTGCAGAGGCACACCGTGAGCACCAGTGACAGTATTGACACGTTCACTAGTCTGCATCAGTTAGAAGGGTAAGTTCAGTCCATGGGTGGATATAGACACACAGAAGTTAGGAGGGCTGAAAGTATCAAATCCTTCATAGGAAGGTGAAGCTGAAAGTTGTGTTTCGTGCCTCCTAAGGGCTCCTACTTCTTCCTGTACAAATCAGAGCTCTGATACCTGACTCCATAAAGGTCTACATTCTTCCTGTAAGTTGAGGAAATTATTTTGCAGCTGTTTATTTCCCATTGTAACGATTTCTCAAATTCTACAGGACAGTTTGCAGGGAACCAGTCTCAGCTTGTTTCTCTCAAGTCTCTGCTTCATGGCTGTCACAGTTCAGATCTCCATTTGTGGTGAGCTACCTGCTTTCAAAAGACCCTGAATATGTGCCTTTAAGTGTACATTTTATTCAAATACATGAATGCCACACACAAGAGACAATTTACATCTCATTTTTTACAATAAGCTGGGTTGTCCTCAGTTCAATTGCTTGAGTTGTCTCAGAATTTTTCCTCACAGCCATCTAAAGGTTTGGTGAATAATTCTAGCACATGAGACACATTTGTAAAAGCATCAGTCCCTTTTACATGTGGGAAATTTGCTTCATGATGATGGGCGTCACCCCCAGACCATAGAGTAAAGTGGACTCCTCTGACAGCCCTGGGAGTAGCTGAGGTGAGGGCTCTGTTTCCTTGCTATTGACCTGTATATTTGGTATAGGTGTCAAGATTTTGACAGCAGTGGAGCTATGGAGGGATCTTCTGTGACAGGAGCCTCATTCCACACGATGCTCCTCAGGGCGGTGGTGGAGGAGTTGGGAGTAAAGGAGTGAAATTGAGCCTAGGAAAGCGGAGACAAAAGTGTTTTAATGTTATCACCCCATCCTGCTGAGTGGAGAAAGTGAGTGAGCAGCTGGGTGGGAGTCTGGCTCCTGGCTGAGGTCAACCCACCACAGCTTCTCAGTAACTTGCCTGTCATGTTGCATCTGTGCTCCTTTGTGTTTATGGAGATGGGCCTTTTACAGTCTTGATTACTCTCTTATGATAAGCCTGGGAATAGTCTGGCAGGTTATTATGTGGCTTCCTTTGTGTATGTGAAGACAAACTCTTTATAGCATAACCTAGCACTTCCTATCTTGATATTCCCTAAAAGGCAAGTCTTCCATGTCCTGTGCATCAATTCCTACAAAAGCAAACCTCTTAAAGTCAGTTTCCATAAGATATTTTCCGGTGTTTTTCTGTGTCTATTCTTAACATTCCCTTCTCTGTAGACACATCCAGCAGCAAATTTCTCTTCTGCTCATTCACTACCCATTCCCAGACTCTAGCTAACCCAGCAATTGAGACTAAGAATCTCCACCTTTCCATAACAGACACCACAGAACAGTAGATCATTTCAGATCTTCCAAATCTTAGTTTTCTAAGGAATAACCAAGTTGTTTTCTTCCCCAGCTAAACCTTCAGCACTGAATATTTAAGTTGCGCAGTTAAGTCTGCATATCCTGCAAGATACAGGTAGCTGAATGCCTTGGCAAGTTGCTGTCCTCCCATACCTTTAGGACAGACTATTCTCTTCCACTATTTGTAAGTTTTATAAT
Organism: Brachypteracias leptosomus; assembly: GCA_013401335.1. Lineage (NCBI taxonomy): Eukaryota > Metazoa > Chordata > Aves > Coraciiformes > Brachypteraciidae > Brachypteracias > Brachypteracias leptosomus. Next base: position 33,158 of record VYZX01015386.1, read on the forward strand.
CTTCTCATCTTTTTTAGACATTTTTCATTGCAGACCAAATCTTTCTGGTCAAATAATAACATATATATTCATTCAGCTTCTTCATGCTTTCGAGGTGCATACCAGCAACAATCCTATATAGTGATCTGCCTCCTGGAAATGAAGATGAGGTCCCAGGCATATAACTTTTTGTATGTTAACTGTTTCCTATATTTTTCAATGGCTGGGAATTCATAAAGCCAAAGGAGAGCTGAAAATCAAGAAAGCATCATGGAAACATGTCTATCACATTGCAGCAGATAAACTATGCTACTCAAAAGTCCCTCCAACAATACCATACAACTGTATAGTAGGTGGAAAACTGTTTCCTGTACTTGATCCCAGGCTCTGAAAGAGGCATGTATGTGCATCCATGTATGTTTTATATACATATAGGTATTCATTTTTGTATATGAATATGTGTATTCTGTAATCTTACATGTCAACAGAAGTGCTCCAGCTTTGCTTACACGTTTTGAATATTAGCAGTTGTTGGCACAAAATATTCTCTGCTCTCTTTATGGGATCCTATCCTACTTTTCCTATTAATCTATAAAGATTCTTCTTATCTAAAAGCTGGTGCTGTATTAGACTGGGAAAGTAAGAAGGTACCAACTAGCCATTTCCTCTGTTGTTACCACACAACCTGGATTTCCTCACACTTCTCATTTACCCTGTGAGGGAGATAAAACCTCCCTCTTTCTTGCATATCAGATTTTTTTCTGTTCCTATTAAAATATCATGAAACATTGTTGGTTAAGATGTATAAAATACACACATGTATACAGATACATGTTGCTTCATTTCACATTAATAATGTTGATAAACTTACAACCCAAATCTCATCTTAAAGATTAAGAAATATCACTACTAGATTTCAACTGCCATTAGCAAGTCTCTCATTCTTCTCATGCTTAAGTATAATTACCTCACTTTTAGCAAAATAATGAGTCAGCTCTTCAAAGTGGAGAATAGAGGCCAATGGTGTGGTCTGTCAGTATAATAATTTCACATGAAATCAGTGATCAAAATTAGTGATAATCATAAAAAAAAATGTTTTCTGGTTTTCACAAGGTAGAGGTTTAGGGCTCAGAAGTGGTACAATAAAAACACCTGAAGGTGTAGTTATCCATGGTTCAGTGAAAAACATTTATGTGCTTGTATAAGTGGAGAAAACATCGTCCTTAGTATAAAACATCATGCATAAGTATGCATTTTTCAACATATCTGCTGCTGTCTGTTCCTAAAACATGTCCTAAACCTGAAAATGGGAAGGAATATCTTTTCCTTGTCTTACTTTCTGTTTCTTCAATCGCACTAAGATGTGACTTATTTCTATAACGATATAATGTAGTTATGACATTACATTTGAGTCCTCATCATCTCTAAGGAATAATTATAGTGATTTTGTCCTTGAGTATAACATCAAAGCTCCCTTCCAGTATGTGACTCAAATATGAATAAGATATAACTGATGTTGAAAAGTGGAATTTTCTTAACCTCACACTATACTGTGAGAAAACCTGGAAAAAAGAAAACTTTACTATAATGCTTCCCATAATGGACTTCAGTTTCAAGTTAACACTGACACTTCTAACATTACTTGCTAGAAAAGGAAACATAAACATATGTTAGGGCAAAGTACAGAGTACTTTTTGGAACTCGGACTTTTCTGGTGTTTCTTTTCCATTTCTGCATAGTGAACTGTAAATTGTTTAGCCAAAGAACATTTTTTGTTTTAATAGCAAGGGAGCCAGAAGTATATTAAATTCACCTGGAGACTGCTGTGACTCCATCAGCTTGTACTCAGAATAAATTATGAAAGACCTAGTGACATGGTAGGAAACTTTTTATTGTTCTACATTGGTATCCCTTAACAGTTAAATTTCAATCCCAGCATGAAACTGATAGATGTGACAACACTATCAAGAAAAGTAAATTTATGATGTGGATAGGTGCACCCAAAGTAAAACCATTCTTTCCAACTTAAGAGTAATACATAGTGGCAGAAATTTCATTCTGACAGATGAGACCTTGCTGTAATAGTTTAACAGATTATTGCCAACAGACTGAGAGAATTGGGCTTGTTAGCTTAGAGAAGAGAAGGCTCAGGGGAGGCCTTATTGCAGCCTTCCAGTATCTGAAGCAGATCTACAAGAAGGCTGGGGAGGGACTTTTCACAAAGGCCTGTAGTAATAGGACAAGCAGTAATGGGTTCAAACTGGAAGAGGGTAGATTGAGATGGGAAATTAGAAGGAAATTCTTCACTCTGGAGGTGGTGAGACACTGGAACAGGTTGCCCAGGGGAGCTGTGGATGCTCCATCCATGGAGGTGTTCAAGGTCAGGTTGGATGGGGCCTTGAGCAACCTGGTCTAGGGGCAAGTGTCCCTGCCATGGCAGAAGGATTGGAATGAGATGATCTTTGAGGTCCCTTTCAACCAAAACCATTCTATGATTCTATGACTCCATATACTGACTTTAGCTCGATTTTTCTTCTCCCTACCAGTTAGACGAACAGAATATGCTATATTGCAGATGTTTCAGGTCCAGTCTAGTATCAGCTTAGACTGCTTGTGAAGTTGAGTTTGCACTAGGGCACCTGAGCTATATCCCAGTATGTCTTCATTAGTCTCATTTCCTGCATTTTGTAGATGAGAACTACTGTGGATATGCCTACTTATATTTTCATTTGCTCCATAGCCCTCCCCTGCATTTTGACTTCAGGAGAAAAACACTGATAGTTGAACACTGTGGAAACAGAAGGACTCCATGGACTTATTCTCTGGTTTTATGTGCAGTAAATTTCTGAAGCACTGGAGAAATATTTAAAAGAAGTATTTTAAACCTTATCATTTTAAAAAAAATATCTCCTCAAACTTCTCATTTGAGTCAGTCAGCTGTTCACTGGTGGAAAAATGTTCATGGCAACACTCCACATATTTTATGGTGCAATACAACTAATGAAGATATGTAAAAGACTTTTGGACACATGTATTGCCTTTAACTAGTAACTGAATTGGTTCAGTACATCCCCTAAAATAAAATTTTTATTGTCTGTTGCTTTTCATTATTACAGCCACATGGAGATGGTGAGTGTGGATGGCAATTCAGAGGGAATTTCCTCCCTTCTCAGGGAGGAAACAGCCTCCTTTGGTGGAAGCGTGCTAGAACAGATAGGACACTTAGAGAGACTATTTCACTGGGATGGCTTCTGCTTTCAGTGGTGATATCACTGTGAGTAGGGTGTAGCTAGATAGATGGCATGCTCACAGTGTAGAAGGAGGCTTGAAACCTGGTGTACAGGTTTATATCAACAAATAGAATGATAATTACTAGAACAAACATTTGGGCAATAATTAAAATAACATTACTATTTTGTGAACTTGCACTGATTTGCTCACTTGAACTTATCTTGGTGTCCCTAATATTTGTTTTTAAATTGTGGATAGGTTGCCATGTAGCTGTACCAATATGTTCCTTAGGCTGATAACAACTTAAGGAAAAACATTAAAGGACAATAAAGGGACTATGTTAAAGTCTTTGCTCTCAAAATCATTGCTCTATTAACAGAAGATTTAAATTAACATTTCTAAACATAAAATAGAAGTAATTCAGTTCACAAATAATTTCTCAAACAGCTGAACTCCAAAAATAGCCAGAGAACTGCTGAATGTTTCAGAAATAATGACATACTTATTTAAGAAAAAACACTGTTGTCAGAAACAATTCTTATTCCAAACAGATCAGCCAAACACCATCAATACACGGCTGTACACATGAGCTGATGTAAACAAAAGAACCCAGAACATACTACTGATGGGCTACAGCAGCTAGAAAAGTATAATGGTGATGAACTCTCCCCTTTTAAGTTCTTCTCCAAGAAAAAACTCCCAACATATTTCCATAAATTAACAGATTTCTTATGAACATTGGGACAATTCCTGTCCTATACATTCTGTGACACAAAGCCCCATCATACCATTTTAGGAAGGGACCCATTCTTTTAAAAGGTTAATTTTCTCTAGAACTTTCTAAAATATTGCCTGAGTTTGACACAAAATCAGCTCTTCTTGTCATAGGATCTTTAAGTTTCTAGGTGGGGTCAAACAGCTATAACTGCATTCTTGGAGCAATCATCACCACCATGAGGTAGCACATAGTCCATGCAGTTCTATATGGGTAGAAGATGCCACAGGCCTTTCAGTTCTCCATGTGCTAATTTCCTACCCTTATCCATTTGAATGCCTGAAGATACAGCTGAAGAATGGGGAGATCACAAAAGAAAAATTTGTAGTAAATAGATTGCCTTAGAGGAAAAAGATTAAATCAGTTCAATAACTGAAGTCACCATATCGTGGCAAATAGAGACTCATTTGTGGCAATTCTGACGAGGAGGGCAGAAACATCTGAAGGAATTAGCTAGAAAATTCATATCAAAATCTAGTGAAAGTCTACTGTCAAACATTGGAACTTGGCAACTTTAGGTCTTAAAAACATTTTTCATAACAGGATGTCCTTAGTATATCCAGTAAATGAAATATATTCCATCACTGACTGGCTTAGATATTAATCTTGTTTTTCTTATATGGAAATTAAGGTGCACTAACCCATGTTTTCTCCACCTCAAGCAAATATATTGTTCACTGGCCTGTCTTAGACAACTCAAAGTAAAAGATCCAAGTGCTAATCTAGAAACAAAGCTTTCAAAGTTTTGAATGAAGAACCAAATTACCTAAAGAAGTGAGGTTATTGCAGCTCCATCTTCCCAGGTCCACCAGCTGCAAGGCTGAAATTAAAATTTAACTGTTTAAAGGTACCCATGCCACTTATTCCTAGTGGAAGTGTTGAAATCAAACATTCTGGAAAGTGTTGCATATTTGCAATGAAATTGGGCAAAGACTTTGGGCTTTACAGTTCCAAGAGACAGTATTATAATGGAAAATCACCCATACAGCCACTACTGTCAATGGATTTTCTCAAAGAAAGAGGAAGCTATTAATGGAAAGAAGCATATAAAAACTGCAGCCAGGTAACTGATACTGTTTGAAGACTTGAAATGCTTGCTCACTTGGTCTGCATACCTGAAGCCAAAATCCTGATCTAAAGTGCATTTATGTTTCAGTCAAAATGTCTTTGATCCATGTCTAGTCATTTTAACATTATTAACATTATTAACATTAACTTATGCACACACCGAATATTCTGGGTATCTCTCATAAAGAGAACTAAGGGATCCATGAATGCCTTTTGTGTTGTAGCTACTGCTGCAGTTTAAGGCCAAAAACATTTGAATGAATATGCTTTTGTAAGGAATAGTCTCTGCTTGCTTTGATGTACTACCAGTATTTTATAGTAAGAAACATTTTCACTTTATCCAAGGTGGACCTTAATCAGTCTTGCTTCTGTCACACTGAAGTCTCAGCTAGGCAAGGAGAAAGTATTGAGTCGTAGTTGTTGTGAATAGGTGGTGAAATGTGTAAGTAACTTGGTCAACATTGTGTTGGTTCACAGTGACATAAATCCTGACAGAAGACCACCATACATCACATAACCGACCACACCCTAGAAACCTTAATCAAGCAAAAATGACTACTGAAGATGATTAAGCTAGTTTATTATTAAATGTACTCTACTGACTCACATTCTTTGGTTTTAAAAAGCTTAATTCCCTGTTAAGAATTCATTAACTGACATCCAAGTACACCACAACTTCTTTCATCCTGGATAAATAAGATACAGAAGAGGAGTAGATTTAGTGGAAAGGGAAAAAAATTTTGTGCTCTTTTAATCATTCTAATTTCTGCCATTAAAACTTGGCTTAAATTTTTATTTTACTAAAGTTTGACCAAGTCAGAAAAAATAAGCAACAATTGCATTCATCTGTGAAAATAAATATGTGTATTTGTCGACACACTTTTGCTTTTCATCAGTGCAAGGCTGCTCTTTTAGAAAGCACACAGACTTCTGCTGCAATAAAATTTCTGTCTTCCCAGAGGAAAATATGTGCACAGTTGAAGAGAAATGTAGGTTTAGAGCATGATATAATAAAGTAAAGGGAAGATAACTCAGTGAAGTCTACTAAATGTTAATAACAGCTCTTTCCTCCTCACCTCCCCAGTGGTAAAGGTGATCCTGATGACAAAAAGTGTGCAATACATACCAGCATTTGCTGAAGCAAATATAAGTTTGGGAAAGAGATGTGGGGAAAAAAACCCACAAAAAACTAAACAACAACAACAAAAACCCCACAAAAATGACAACAAAAAACCCCAACCAATCAACCAACCAACCAAAACCCTGCAAAACCAGAAAAGAAATCTGGGGGAAGGAGGAGAAATTATCTTTCATGTGTTTTTCCACACAAAGAACTTGTGCAAATTCTCAAGAGATGTAAGGTATCATCACTTTGAGTCTTCTAATGCAACATAACAGACTGAAAAGCCTGTAGAGAGAAAGGTCTCTTCTTCCCTATGTGGTAGTTATGCCTTCCCAACAATATAATTATGGAGAAAATTATTACAGCAGTAACAACTGTAAGACAGGCAGAATGTCTTTGTGCCTGCTAGTTTTCTTCAGGAAGAACTTCACTTTGTACAGAAGGAAAAAGTCTAGTTATTAGCTATATGTTTATGCACTGTTCTGATGCTGAAGGAGCTCTGTGACAGTACATGCACCTTCCAATGCTTCTTGCTTGTAGCTCAAACTCCATTCATTAATGTCCAGACATGAGGTACACCTTTGAATGCCCTTCCTTTTGAACCAGAAAGTGAAAAGCCCTCCTTGTAACCTTCTCCTATGTGCTACCTCCTCCATATGCACCACTTCCTCACTTGCCTCTGTGTCGAAGTCCCTGTTTTTGAGCATAGTTCAAGACCCTTTTATTACATTAGTAAGTCTATTCACAGGGATATTCTCTGTATTATCAGGTGGATACCATCTTCTCCTAGTAGACCCTCATCTTCCTTTAATAAAGTGCCATGATCAAAGAAACAAAAACTTTCTGAAGATATCAGCTGCTTCTTTGTAAATCAGCTTCAAGAAATGAAAGGAACTCTGATGTCTGCTAATCATACCCATTATAAACTCTAATGCGAGATCTATTAGGAAAAGATAATAAGGGACATACAGGAAACACTTCAGTACTGGAGCTGCAGAAGCCTGACCAGCAACCATTACTCTTCATACCCCTTTAATAAAATTTCTCTGTGTATGAGTTAAACAAATTGTCTAGTGTTTCATTTCTTAATGTGTAGTAGTGGTGTGTTGGTAGGTGTCTCTATGGCACAGCTCCTGTTAGAAGACATTGTGTTCCTGGGAAAATGGGACACGTTGAGGGTACAGAAAGCTTTTGTGTTTTGAAGTAGCTAAAGGGAAAATCCCCTTTTCCAAACAAAAGCCAAGTGGCAGTGTGGCTTGCAAACCAAGATGCTTAAAGCTTATGTAAGGCAGCAAAAAAGCACTTGAAAATTAACAAGGTGATTGTGGCAGAGGTGGAGGTGCAATGGCAGCTTTCGTGGATGTTCAACAGCTTTCCAAACACAAGGATGGTATTAAGTGCATCTTTATGGTGGCAGGCATATTACATAGGCTGCTGCAGCCATCCAGTCTCCAGCCATAGGCCTGGTCTACAATCCTGCCATATGGAAAATAAAGTTTAAACCAGATGAAAACCCTTATACTTCTGAAACCAGGATTTTTAGCATATAATTGGAGGGCCTTTGTCAGGGGCTCCTGCAAAAAGAGTTCACTTTGTGGCAGACATCACCAGAGGGTTTAGCTTGCTCTACCTCTACACACAATTTGTAGACTACCAGCTTGTTGGGAAATTTTTGGTTGCATTATTGTGCTGTGTTCCAACCAGCAGTAATAACACTGAGATCATTTCCGCAATGAGAGGTAAGCTGTGCTGTCTGCCAGTACACTGCCTACGCATTGACACAATCAGGCTTGAAATAAAGACTGACCAGAACAAGCGCATCTCATTTTGCTTTAGAAAGTTGATTGTAAGGTAGCATTTGCCCCCCTGAAGGTCTCTGATATTTTAATAAATATTTTATATTTAACATTTAATATTTTAATAAACCCTGCAAACATGGTAGAAGTAAGTTGTTACAGAGACTCAGGCTTGCAAATTAATTATACAGTCCAGGTTAGCAATGGTCTCCCTCCCTGGTTTTCCAGGCATTCCTGCTATGCATGCCACAGTGTAGGTGGTATATTCTGCAGCCTGCTGTATATTCTGTGTGTGTAGGAGGTACATTCCATATACTTCAGCTGTAGAAAGGCCAGACAACTTTTGAAAAGGCGTTTTGGAAATTAAGTCACATGTTGAAAGTATCACTCAAGACATTGCAAAAAAATGTGTTTGGACACATTTCCAAGGTCATGATGGGCAAGTTGGAAACTCCAGTAAATCAAGGAGGACTTGTGGCCTTATTTACATTCAAAGAAAAAGCTTTAAACGAAAGAGACACTTGTTATGCCTGCTGGCAAAAGGACGGTCTCTGCCTGCCCTTTAAAACGATGAGGACAGGAGGCACCAGACAGCAGTCTGGCTGCAAAGAGGAAAAAAGCATTCCAGGCCAAATGGTGCAAAAGAAATTGAAACCTCAGAAAAAAAAAAAAAGAAGGCCTGTTCTACCTCTAGAAAATAAGATATATTTTTAAATGGATAGCTTACATGTAAGGCTGCTCAGAATAATCAAATAGCAAATCAAAGCTGGATTTGTTTGATGCATCCCCAGTGCAGACTAGCATTAAGAACAGCCTGTTTGTGGAGGTGCCTCCAATTTCCAGCACAATAGTCTTCACCTCTGGATGTTTACATAGCCAGGAGTGGGAAAGACTAGAGAGATCTGAACAACAACCTGTTGTACCTTTGCTGCAAAACTGTGAAAGCTGGGGGGTCCAATCTCAGTGCCAGGGAAGCTGTGGGCCCTGCCAGCCTCTATTTTCCATCAGTTACATTGGGAGACCAACTTATACACCAGAGCAACAACTGAACAACTGCTGTCCCTCCTGCACATTAATTTTGTCACTCCCCAGTTACAGCAGTGACACTGTCCACACAGTTCTTCATGGGGTTGTTCTGCAAAGACATGGCTGGGTAGCAGAAAACAGAAACTGAAAAGCAGTAGAGGCAACACAGAGCTCTGATGGCCCAGAGTAGGAGAACTGAGCACTTGGGACCACTCTGCTGTGACCTATTTTTTCAAGACAAGCTTTTGCAGAACTGAGTGGATATAGAAATTAGGCTGATGTGCAGCAAAGAGCGTTTGTTTGATGAGCTCCCTGGCAACCGGAGCCTGCAAGCCAGTTATTACCTGTGGCTTGCTGTTTGTGAAGAGAATGTGGGTAGCACACAGGATGCATGTGGGACACACCAAGTCTTTACACACGGCCAACACTACATACCTGGTTGACCAGGTGGGTATGACAGCATTCAATATAATAGGCAGGCAGCCATATTAGCTATCAGGAAAATTTGTTTCTGGGACAGTTGTTGAACCTTGCTGTTACTCTGTTGATAGATAATGATGCTTTTAGCAGCAATTAGAACACTTTCAACTTTAAACACTGAGATATAAAATTTTTGGCTTTATTTGAAGATGGTGAACAAACCCTAATGAAACCACTGCAGCTTGATTTAGGAAAGGCTGTTGTGTGAGAGGATACTTGCAGCTCATACAGAGGACTGGCAGCCATATGAAAGCCCACATACACTGTCAGCTAACAGGGAACAGTTCACCCCTGGCTATAACCTGTTTGCCTTCAACCTGTCTCCAGATCAGTAAAGTGCTGATCACTATTCTTTGATTAAAACAGAAAATACGAAAGCAGAAATACACTTTGTAGGGGCTTTGACTACCATTGTTAATATGATTATGGACAATATATTTGGCAATGTGATAGAAATAAACCAGAAGAGATTTGTGCCTTTTGACTAAATGTGAAGGTAGACATCAAACAGCTCTCCTTATTTTTTCATCAAACTTCTATGCCCAAGAAACATTTCTAGGCATATACCCAAGTGGCTGATGGCATAGCCCTGAGTGCACTAACAGATCAACTGCTCCAAAAGGTACAGATCACTTATCAGACAGTTGGACATCATGCTTCTAAGCCTGCCCTGATGGCAAGGCAGGATGTTGAGCGGGGACCTCTCTATTTAGGGCTGAATGCCAGTAGCTTTTTTTAATATGTAAATGGCCAGCTGCACTGGCAGAAAAAAAATCAGTTCTTCTCTTTAAAGCCTCTGGAAGCATTTAAACTGACAAGCAGGTACCTGTCTGGTACCTAAGTAGCAACTCCAAATGTCTCTAAAAAGAAGAGGGCCTCACTGGCATACATCTGCCTGGCTAAGGACACAACCTAGAGCTTACCTCAGGGATTCTTAAATAGCACCAGGTATTTTGAGTTTAGGGGGAAGGTGCAGCTCTTTTTATGTATTACAATGTGTACTCATTGTCTCTTGTTCATCTACGGGGTAACACCAAGAAAAGTCTTGACTCCATCTTCTTTACACCCTTCCATCAGGTGTTTACACACACTGATAAAATACCCCTAAGCCTACTCCTTCCCTAGCTGAGCAATTCTAACTCTCTCACACTCTCCTTATACAGACAGTCACAAAGATTATCAGCTAAGTCCTCCACAAATTTCATTTTTTAAAGTATTTGCAGAGCTGTTCTGCTTTTTTTTGCTTTTTTTTTCAGATTTGCAATCCCGATGCAAAAGTCACCTAACATGATGTTTTCAGGCATAGCAAAAAGCAAGCACTTGGCATTCTCCAAACCTTTTTACAAAGTAATTTTTTCCACAGTTGCTTTGCCTTGTCAGAATAGCAGAAAAAGGATGTACCTAATGCTGACCAATTGACCAGTGATCCAAAACTATTGGGAAGGTTGTTAAAATTTCTAATGAGTGCCCTCTTGTCATAAAGCATCTTTGCATCTTCTGAAGGGCCCTTGCGACTATCACACATTTCTTGTTCCTGACAATGGAGAGCTGTACTATTGTGATCTTTTGGGTGCATCACTGTCTGAATTTACACCACAGCCCAAGATGGGATCCCTCAGCAACTCAAACTCAATGTTTTCTGTTTGTTTCATTTAGAGGGATGCCTTGAACTTTTTTTTTTTACCTTTACACTGCAGGTAGCCATAGGGTTTGAGTCTTGATGATGCAAACACAGTAATATGCTCATCTAGCAGTACCTCACTTGTCAGGTCACCTAAACAGTCACTGAGTTGGGGATGTTCTGGTCACCTGAATGATTTGTGAAAATCTCAGAATCTGTGTTATGACAAAGCCAGCGGCATTGGAAGGCATCTAAGAGGTCATAATGCAAGCTACAAAAGTGTTAGTGCTGTGTTTCAGGGTCACACCTCTTTTGGTGTGCTTCCATGAAATGTGAGTCACAGCCTTATTGACAAAATCACAGGAGTGGAGTTCCACAAGGGTCGGTACTGGGACCGATGCTGTTCAATATATTCATCAACAATTTGGATGCGGGATTAGAGTGCACTGTCAGCAAGTTTGCTGACCNAGGTTGTGGAATCTCCTTCTCTAGAGATGTTTAAAGCCTGCCTGGACATGTTCCTGTGCAACTTGGTCTAGGTGATCCTGCTCCGGTGGGGGGATTGGATCTTTCGAGGTCCCTTCCAATCCCTAACATTCTGTGATTCCGTGATTCTGTGACATAAGTAACAGAAATGAGGTAGCCATACGACTCACCTGGTTCTCTCCCACTGGTAGCAGTAGTGTTTGCTTTCACCAGCCTGAAGTATGCCATCAGGGTGTCAAAGCCAAGAACTGCATGACCTCCCACCTGTCTTTGTCACAGCAGCCCACTTGTGCACCTGCACAGAACTGATGTTAACACCTGCTCTGGTCCATCCTTTGTTGTGTTGTGTAAAAAAGGAGCCCAGAGGTGGCCCTCGCCAGAGGGTTTCAGTCATTTCCATGGTAGCATTTGACACAGCTGTGGGAAAAGCATCTGTTAAATTCAAAAGCTGCCAGCATCCTGTTGTTGGCTGCAGAGGCATCCAAGAAGTTAGGCACCCGCTTTCTGTCTTCTGTTTTGTAATGCCTGATGAATTTGAGTCTTTTCCTTCTTGGCCATGTACACAAGCCACTGCATAGAAAGAGTGGAATATTTCTTTTTCCTCTCTGATAGCCATCTGGATGGAAGATAGTCAACACGTTAGGTTTAAGAAATATAAACCAGTAAGTGCATGTGAACTACAGAGCAGTGCAATTTTCTGAAAGGTTTCTCATTGTAGAGTGACACAGTGATCAATCTTCCCCTTTTTACCACCCTCTTTCTCACAGCACACGTGACATGCCAGCATCAGGATCTCCTTCCTCTGTGATCTGCAAGTGCCCCTCAACATTTTTACATCTTGTTAGCAACAGTAACTCAGCTCTTTTTTTCAGGCCAAACACCTCCTCCTGATAGCTGTGCGCCACACCAAGAATTTGTCAGGGACTAATTTGTGAGGGCACTTATAGTCCCCAGTCACCCTGACCTGCTTCTCTGGGGGCCTCCACTCATGCCCATGGCACAGGTACTCCATTTAAGCTCAGTCCTGGACTTCAATCCCTGTTTGAACTACATATTAGTTGTTCCTGTCCATAGCCCTGGTCCTGGGCTACTGTTTGGCTTTCCTAGCTTGATCTTGGACCTGTCTTGTTAGCCTTGCCTATGCCTGTTGGTCACACCATAGGCTTGTGCCTGCTCAGATCCACAGTTCTGTGGATCACTATCTTCTTGATGAACAATAGTCTTCTGGTTAGGTTCACTACAGTTACCCCAAACTGCATACAAACCATGAAAGAAAAATAAAAAATGTTAAGGCTAATTGTCAACCAAAACCAAGATCCTCTTCTTATGGTATCTACCTATGATGGAGATGAAGTTGTTTGAAGACAGCAAGCACAAAGCACAGGAGAGAGCACCAGTATTTTTAGCCACTCTGCAATGAAAGGGCCTGCGGAGTGAATGCCGTTTATAGCTGTTGGAACATTGTGTTCACAAGGGATTTCCACTAAAATCAAACTGAGATGTAATTTCATGCTGGCCTGCAGCAGTGTGATGGCCAATGTCCTATAAAAAACAATCTCAGAGGCAAGTGTAGGAGCTGCCATAATTTGCATTAAATGAGTTTAGCATAGCAATTTAGGAAAAGACTGTGGGAATATGGGAAACTATTAACTGATACGATATAATTCATACTGGGTGAAAAAAGAGCTAACATGGTGCTCAAGGCTTGCATGAGACTAAGTTTCTTTTTTTTGTACAGGTTCTTTGGTAGCAATGTACACATGAGCCACCTGAAATGAAAAAGGACACAGTAACCTCACTGAAACCTTTTTCTTCAAATTTTATTTTGAAATGTCGTCCCTGTGTACTTTAGGCCATTAGCACTACAGTCTTAGACTTGAGGAATACAAACAGGAGCATGAAAATGCAGGAGCCAGTGTTGCTTTCCATACAGCAGTCCACTCACACATTTTCATCATTATCTTTCTAATAGCATGGAGATGATCCTCACCACAGTCTCGTTGCCGCAGCCTCAAAAGTTTCACATCTTGATGGTGACAGGTCAGTGTTCTTGCAGGTCAAAATTTTCTTCCTTCATTGTTTTGTACCTTTCCAAGAACTGCTTCTTCTCCTCAGACAATGATCACTGGGCTATATCTGATCCTCACTACCCTTATCAAACATGATCTTCGCCTGCAGATTGGCTTCCTGCCTTGACCTGGACCTGACTCATTTGACTTGACTCCTGGACCTGACTTGCCTTATGATCTGGACTTTCAGTTCAATCTGGCTACCTGGGCTGCCCTGCTCCTCTTGCTCAGATAGTGCAGGATTGTGACCTGGACAGCAAGACATCAGTCCTGCTGACACTGTTATCTTCTTCCTGAGGAAGCAGCCAGCCATTGCTGTTCCCTGACACACATAATATTCATACTGAGGAATGGATTGTATAATTTTGATTTTCAACAGTGTTAAAAAAGGATGGTAAGAGGAATAACACTCACAGGCCTAGGATTGCAGTGCTTGGGAAAGGCTGCTTAGTTTCATGAGTTAAAATTATCTAAAGATTCTAGGAAATGGATGTTGAGGCTGGGGACTTCCACGCACATGAGTTAGAGCACCTTATTCTTGTGCCCATCTTATCCTCACAGGCACATGGCTAGACCTAGTAGTAATATTGGTAGCCTTAAACATGTTTGTACGATAAATGACAAATCTCACATAAATTTCTTGACCCAAAAACTTTCCTGATACCCCAACCCCAAGGCTCATTGTGTAAAAGGAGGAAACAGGTCCTGGGATATTAGAGATTGTCATCTGATGATAACAGCCCACTGCCAATTTGCCTCTCAGAGAAGGTGATGATGTATATTAACATGTAGCAGATCCTCAAACAGTGGCATATCACTTAGCATGCCTTTCCAACTCATGGACCACCTCTGCCGGTTATGCAAAACTTTTGTACCACTCAGAGATTTCTGGGACTGTCAGATCTCTCACTGCTGCCAGACTACCAGCAGAACTGATACTACTGTCCATGTTACTCAGATCACATAACACTGCTTCTTGTCAATAATCTTAGAACTGATGGTAGGCTGTATGCAGCATCCCCAATGCTTTTACAACAATGGAAGTCAAACACAAAGAGGATCAAAAAACCCTCCTTTTGAATATGCAGGTTACTGACCCATTTTAAAAACATTCTCACGTTCATATTGCTTAGATTTAGCAGGGAGGAATATAAAAATCATGCATGCTGACAACATCAGGACAGAGCTGATCATAGACTCCATGCTCAAAGAATTAATGTAAACAGTCAAATATTTGAGGTATTCTCCCAACAATCACTTTAACAAGCAGTAAAACAATACCTGACCTTTACCAAATCTGTATTCTTCTAAAGGTTCCCTAGCCCTAAACTTCTGAACTGCTAATTCCCACTGCCACACGTGTTCCATACTGACCATGAGCTACATTCCCTTCCTCTTTCCTCCTGCATTTGGTGTGAGCAATAAGGTTGGAGTGTATCTGATGAGTCCTTTTTGGGATCCACCTCATCATGACTCAGCAGAAGCATGGGCTATAGCTGTCCTGTGGGAAAAATGCCCTGCAAGTAACCACTGTAGTGTGACAGGATCATAAAAAAAAATCAAACTCAAAAGAAAAATATGTTGGGATGAGGGGATCCATTGACCACTACACTTTGGGCCCAAACTTCCAACCTGTTTACCTTTCCAGTCATTTATCTATCCAGACCGTATCATACTGAGTTGAAGACTGTGGGAGAAAATGTTGAGAACTTTCCTGAAGTCACGATAGCTGACATTCACCACTCTTCCCCCATCCACAAATGCAGTCATTCAATCACAGGTGGGTCAAGAATAGCTTACCCTTTGTAAAACTCCATGCTCACTGTTTCCAGTTATCTTCTTCTGCATGTGTGAAGAAGTGTGCTCCAAGATGACTCACTCCATGATTTTTCCAGGCACCAAAGTGAGGGTATATTTTGGGGGGTTTTTGAAGATGGGTGCAACTTTCTTCAGTTACATCAGTAATCTCCCCTTATTTCTCTGAGCTTTCAAAATTATAGAGCATGGTCATGCAAGGACATTGGCCAGCTGTCTTGGCACCCTCAGATACAGCCTGTAGGGTCCTGTGGACTTGTGGCAGTTGAGTTCTCACACATAATCCCCGCCTTAATCCTCATCTACTATTGATAGTTCTTTTTCTCCTTGAACTCTTTCACTAAGCACAGGGGCATGGGAGATGTTGTTGGTGAAGATTTAGGCTCCATAGACTTTCTTCAGAGGCCTCAAAGAAATGGCCTCTGGTCATCGGATTTTCACAACATGATGCAAAGTGTGTTCTTCTCGTGATATGTTGATCTACGTGGGAGCGCAAGCCCTAATGGGAAAGAAATAGAGGACTGAATCAGAGGGATTTGGGCCAAGATTCTATGATGTCATTTATCATAGGAATGAGGCATGTTTCCTGGCCCAAACCATACCTGGGAACATTTGTAGGCACAAGTTAACCCAGTAGTATAGTCATAGCCTAAGTGTCTGTCCCACATAATTTATATTTAAAATCCCAGCAGGGATCATTAGAGGGACTTATTCTATTCAATATGTTTATCAACAGGTTAGAGAAGGAAATACACAATGAAATCTCTAAGTTTTCATCAGAAATCAGAGACTAATTGAAGTGTTTGGGTTGCTTGTGATTGTCCCAAAATGGTCATATGATCAGTGGTTATATCTTGAAGGGGGGTGCTATACATCCAAAATCTCTGCAGTGTCCCAAATACTGTCTTTTGCCACTGTAGGGATTGGCCTTCTGGGACCTTCACAGGGTCAGTGTCACCAGGGGCAAACACAGGCTGCTGCTGTTGATAGAACCATATGTCTCCTAGAGGGGTGTGGGAGTATCCATATGCACTTTCCCTCACCCCACTGCTCAGACAAAATGTGATGGATATCTGTTCACTCCATTTTATGAAGTCATTCTGGAGTTTCTTGTAGTTTGAATAGTCTTTGAATACTAAAATGTATTGTTTGCAAGCTTGGAAATTTCACTGGGTACTGTCATTTACAAGTCAGTGATGAAGATGCTGTCTAGTGAACCTCTGTCTAGTACTGATCCCTGGGATGCCACTGCTGATATTTCTCTATCCAGGAAAAAGACCATCAACCCTACTTTTTCTTTCCTATTTTTTAAACAAGCTTTCAAATCATAAGAGGACCTTTCCTTCAAACCTGTAGTAACTCCATCTCCATTTGTATGGGTATCTCATCCTTCATTTATCCCCTACAGAGGCATAAAGAAACAATCTTGAAAGCAAACCAGCAGAGTAGTGTTAGGTTTTAGGTAACACTCAGAGAGATAGTGAAGATAGAGTGCTGTATCCCTTCTTTATCTACCAGAGCCAGAGCAGTCGTTACCACTGACAGAGCACCCTATTTTAAATGTTTGCCTTATGGAAACACCAATGTTATGCTGCAGGGTATTATGGGGTGGCTGGCACAGCACTGCTGCTTCTGGCTCTGTTCCTGCTCTGTAGGGCAAAGAAGGGGGTAAGAAAGTCTCTATAACCTCATGAGTACAGTACACATAGAAGCAGTGTCCAGCTCCATTCCAAAGTGCATTACATGTAGTGGGTTGCCTCCACCAAGGGACAGAGAACATAGTTCCATGTAATGTATGAATTGCCAACTAATCACTTAAGGAGGAACAGGAGAATGACTGCTCTTCCCCCCTGTAACTCCATTAGAGTCAGCACAGTGGAACATTTTTCAGAGAAAATGCTAGAAACACTGCAACCCAGAGCATCATGTACAGGCAGGGCAGGGTGCTGGTAACAGGCTCTATCAACAGCCCTGGACAAAGCAATCAGTCGGGTTTGGGGGTCCACTTAGGACTGGCAGGAGACAGGGTCCGAAGCAGGAATGGAAATAATGTTACCTACTGCATATGTCCAAGGTCTGTCCTGAGGAGGAACTGGAAACGATTATGTCCACAACATAGCTCAAGCAAGGATTAAAGACCCGAGCTTAAGCTTAAATGAGGCTCCTGAGCCCACTGGCAGAAGAGGTGAGTGAGGTCCCCAGGTGAAGCTGGTGAGGGCCACTGAGGCTTGCTGATGCTCTCAGAGCCTTGAATATCCAAGAGGTCAGATCTTATAGCAAAGAAAGCAGCATTTCCTCTTCAGTTTTAGGTAACATTTTCAGACAAAACTATTTCACATAAGTTTTTTGTTATGTTCAGGTCTCTCAAACATGTATGTTTTAGGAAGTGTTTTACCTATTTAAAATCATGTTCAAAACTACTCAGTTCTGCCCTGAATACAGACAGAACTTTTGAAGATGCTAAAATTACCACAAAATTACCTTGTTTTAATACAATGAATTTTGACCACAAGTCTTTAGAAGATGAAAGCTGTTAGTGAGTGGTTCTACTCCCCTTGTACTTCAAGCTTGCTTCTTTTTAGAAGAGGTTATATGTACCTGTTAATGAAATCTTTTCAATGAGGCTCCAGATTGGAGGTTGGAGGTCATTTTTTGCAGCTCAGTCCCAACCGCTTGAAAATTGAAGTATTAATTTTCCATTCTCTAGAGCTGCACAGACAGCAACTGGATCATGAAAAAACAACTATTGCTTCTGACTTAATTTTCCAGGCTTACATATCATCCACAAGGAAGCTTGGGGCTAAGTGCAGTAAGGCTGTTATTTGTCTTACTTCAGGGACATATAAACAAGCCCACTGTGATTTATTACTGCTGACAAATTAAATGAAATAGATAGGGAATATCCATTCATGAGGTACTTAACATGTGCTGGAGCAATACACCAATGTGTGAATAATAAAAATGATCTATCAAGATAGACTGCATGATGTAAAGGCAATTTGTTATTCAGTATAGTTTAAAAAAAGATCAAATATTTTCTTTCCTTTTTTTACAGATACTTTTTCAGAGCAAAATATACAAAAATCAGCAAAGAAGTTATTCTTTGTCTCGATTATTATAAGTTACTTTTTTTTTATTGGATTCTGTTTCTGTTGAGCAATCCCAACAGCTTGCTAGCAAGATGGCATTGAACAATTTCTCTCCTGGTTCATCGCTGCCAATATACTGTGAGTACTTCTTTCAGGTACTTCACATCTGTTCAGATTTTTCATCTCTATTATCCTTGTCTCTTTCCCCTGTTGATGTATGCTTTGAAAAATTCACAAGCTTTGGATGATGCTTAAAAAATTTTTTTTTATGGTTTATTGGTTCTTCACCTTTCCTACCTGCCTATATCCAAAATCATCACAATGTGCAATTGCCACTCTAACCCTTTGTCAAGTGAATTTGGTGACTTTTACCCTTTTAAACATCTGGTTTTCCTTTTCTAGCACACTCTAGCTGACATGTTGATTAAATGAGGTCTCCTCCTAATCTTTTCATGAGAAAGTGTTGACAGAGAACCAAAGGCACCTGAGAATCTAGAGCTATGAAGTTAATTCTCGCCACAAAGGCTAGTTCCAGTCAACCCAGCCATGCACAGATCCTTTAGATGGCATTAAAGGTCATAAGAGATAAGGCTACATGTAATGTTAAGTAGACTTTGACTACAGAAACTGGGTGTGTTTTGCCATGCTTGTGCAAAGAGCCATCTGGGCTTGACTGTATCACTGATTTGTTGGTTTTGATCCCTTTTATTTCTTCTTCCACCTACATTACCTCTGCCCACTAATACTAGACTCCACCATCCAAAATTCTCTGAGCTTGTCTATGATATTTAAGTCTTAAATTGGCTGTCCTCTTGTTGCAAATGACAAGAGGGAAAATTTCTAGGTGATATAACTCAGACATGCAGACTAGAAACAAGGAATTGCAAAATAAACCTTGAAAACCAAGATGCTCATGCAAAATCCAGGCACCAAATTACAAAATGCATAATGAATTTTCCATCTATTTTAAACCTTTCTTCACCTGAAATGATGATTTCTTTCTATGTGAGGCTCTGAATGCTACTAAGGAGAGGAGAGACTTGAGACTAAAAGTCCTAAATCCAAATTCACAATTGGTTGGCTGGATTTTGTGGACCATAGCAATTCTTTTATTCCCTCCAATTAAAGAAGAGGGTTCTCCCTCCTTTCTGGGTAGGCTAAATATCACCCCCACTCACCTCCTCCCCAGTCAATGTTTACAGTAGCAGCAAATCCACTTTTAATGGTTGTATTGTAAACTAGAGCAGATACAAGGCTGATCCAAATACAGGTGCTGCACAGCGCCAATGTGACTGTACCACACAACGTGGGAGCCTGCACCATCCAAAGACCAGCAAGAGTTTTAAGTCCTATCACAACAAGGGCCATGTATGAGTCTCAGCCTACATCCTCTGTTCATAAAAACAGGAGCAGGGCTCAAGACAATCACACAATTCTTTTTAGCTTGCAGACAGAGGCAGTGAGAGCATGTGTGCATTTGTCTACATCTTGTACTCAATAATTGAATCTTTATATTGCTATAAATTATCATTCTTTGCATTACAGTGCAGCCTCCTTGGCAGGGCAGACCAGACAACTGTTGGCACAAAACTCAACACCAAACTCTGTGCTGGTTGAGAATGTTACTTGAACAAAATACAAAATCATAGAATTGTTCTGGTTGGAAGAGACCTTTAAGACCAAGTCCAACCACTAACTCAGCACTGCCAGGTTACTACTACACCATGTCCTTCAGGTCCACACCTACATGTCTTTTAAATACCTCCAGGGATGGTAACTCAACCATTTCCCTGGGCAGCCTGTTCCACTGCTTTACAATCCTTCAGTGAAGAAATTTTTCCTAATAACCAACCTAAACCTCCCCTGACAGAACTTGTGGCCATTTCCTGTTGCTTGTTACATGGAAGAAGAGATCAACACACACCTCATTACAATGCCCTTTCAGCCTCCTTTTCCCCAGGCTAAACAACCCCAGTTCCCCCAGCTATTCCTCGTAAGACTTGTGCTCTAGACCTTTCACCAGCTCCATTGTCCTTCTTCGGGCATGCTGTAGCACCTGAATTTCCTTCTTGTAGTAAGGGGCTCTAAACTGAACACAATACTTGAGGTGTGGCCTCACCAGTGCTGAGATCAGGGGGACGATCACTTCCCTAGTGCTGCCGGCCACACTATTTCTGATACAAGCTGGGACGCTGTTGGCCTTCTTGGCCACCTGGGCACACTACTGTCGATTAGTATCCTAAAGAAGCCAAAGTCTGCCCTCTGAAAGTCCAAGGTGGCCCTTCTGCTGACCTGCCTCCTTACCTCCCCAGGAATTGAAAACTATACCATTTCATGATTGCTGTGCCCAACATGGCCTCCAATCTTCACGGCACCTACAACTCCTTCTCTGTTTGCAAACAACAGGTCTAGTAAAGAGCCTTCCTTAGTTGGCTCTCTCGCAAGCTGTGTCAGGAAATTATCTTCCACACACTCCAGAAACGTCCTGGCCTGTTTTCTCTCTGCTGTATTGTATTTCCAGTAGACATCTGGCAAGTTGAAGTCCCCAACAAGAACAAGTGGTAGTGACTGTGAGACTTCTCCCAGCTGCTTATAGAACATTTTGTCTGCCTCTGGATCCTGGTTGGGCAATCTATAATAGACTCTCACCATGACATCTGCCTTGTTGGTCTTCCCCCTTATTCTTACCCATAAACAATCCTATCATCACCATCATTAAGCTCAAGACAACCAAAGCACTCCCTAACATACAGGGCCACTCCGCTGCCTCTCCTTCCTGGCCTATCCCTTCAAATTTTCTTGAACTCTACAAACTTGAAACTCTTCAAGTTTATAACCATCCAACATAGTGCTTCAGCTGTATAAATCATCCCACCAAGTTTTCACGATGGCAATTATATCATAATTTTCCTTCTATACAATGTCTTCAAGCTCCTCCTCTTTGTTGCCCATGCTGTGTGCACCGGCGTAGATGCACTTCAGTTGGGCTACTGATCCCATCACCTTTTTGGGGGGAGATGGCCTAATTCCTACCTGACCATTCCCAGGTGCCACTGTGATTTCTAGACCATCAATATCCCCTGTGTTTTTGCTGTCATATGACACTCTGTCCCCTACCTCCACTGGGATGTCAGACTTAAGAACCTTGCTAACACATGGTCCCACAAACATTGATTTGCTACCCCCAGGCTTGTCTCCAGCAAGCCAGGTTTATCCCCTCCCCCTTCAAATCTAGTCAATGAGCCCTACCAACTCCTGTGCAAAAATCCTTTCCCCCCTATGATAGCAGGCCAAGGTGGAAGTGGTCAGAGTCAAGTTCAGATAGTTACTTAATGATAGGACTATTTAGGCTGCTGTTGTACAGAACCCTGGACTAGCTGAGGGACTTTGGTAGGGCTCCTTTACTCAGTGTCAAACAGGCAATGGGGAGATGCATGTGCACTGTATTTTGGATCTGCAGAGAGGATGTCCTGAGCATGTTATGAGGCAAGGCAAGGGTGCCATAATGATTGCCTTGGTATTGTCCATTTACTCACTGCTGTCTTCCCCAGATGCATTATTTTCTCTCAGTGAAGATGCACTGCCCTCTCAGTGAAGTTCCCTTGGTTTTGACAGGGGTATTAGTCATGATAGGAGCCTAGATGATGGAATTCAGCTCCCCTGTTTTGCAGCTTTTCTTGTTTTTTATTCTTAAGGAGGACATCTCATCTTCTCGATAATTGAACTCAACTTTTCTTGCTACTTGTGCCATCTAGAAGGACCACTAGAATTTTACCACTTGTTATCTCATTAGACTTCGTTGCCAGATTTTCTTATTTTTTTCCCCCACTAAGGAGGAGGATGTAATCACTGGAGTTATTTCTTTAGGGCATAGTCTTTTATAGGAAGTGACTGCAATGTTAAGAATTTGTTGTGTTTGATTCTGGTAACACCTGACTTTCCTGTGTGCAGTAAATCTGGAATTCAGCCATAGGACACTTAATCAAACATGCAAAAATGCCTCATATTACCAAGTTCTGGCTTGTTGAAAGATAAGTCCTTCAGGATCGATAATTAGTAAACCCCTGGATAAACCGCTAACTCCCAAGGTTGTACATTTGCCATTTCTGTAGATTTTCAGTTTGTACAAAGCTTTATGTCAGAATGTATATAGGAAAAAAAAAAAAAGCATAAAAATAGGCAAATCTTTTTTTAAACTTGGCAATAGTTACATGAATGCAAGCTTAACTCTGGTTAATATTAGTCTCCAACTTGTCATGGTGAATTCTTAGGTCACCTGTAGTTGTGGAAGTTGAAAATTAGTTATGGATACATGGATGCCTGGCATGTACACTCAAGAGTGACTGAAGCAAATGAATGGTTCCTTTTTATGTTGTTCCCAGTCCTCCTTCCTCACTGAATATCAAAACCAAAAGGTTGTTGTGGTCCTTCATAAAAAGTGGAACTCTAAAAAATATTTAATAGTATGGTTTCTCATTTCCCTGCTATTTTAAATATTTATTACTACACAGTTTTTCATCTCCATCTGAATTAAGTAAAATCTCTCAACTGATCATTAAAGTCTTACTTTGCTGTCAGTTTATAAAATGTAATCTTTTCCATCTATACCATCTTCATAACTAATAGCATACATTTGGAATCCCTCAGGAAATTTAGTGAGAGAGTGTCAGAGCAGACAACTGTTAAACATTGTCCTCAATATTAACTGTAGCTTTTTCATCAGATGTAAGGAATAATTTGCCCCCTGTAGATCAATAATAAAGAAAGATAGCCTAAGTTAATTTCTGGGCATTTTCTGTTTGTGATCTGAACAGTTGGATCACTTCAACTTAATAAAGTCATGGTTTAATAAAGTCATACCAGCTGTAGTAAATTATTTGAGAGATAAACAGAACAGCAAATGGAACAGTAATGGAAACATTCAAAATTTGAACTCCTTAACTATGATTTCTCCTGAATTGTGATACATGTCCAACAAGTTCATTTTTATTTTACATTCAAACTATGATTTCTCCTTAGTTATGATAAATGTCCAACAAGTTCATTTCTATTTTACATTCACATAAAATTCCAAGCTTAGTCTGGGGTCTGGTTTCAATTCACTACAGGTATTTTTACCAGCTTTGCAGTCTTTTGACAGTCAATAGAGAAATATTAATGATGTTGTAATTTCCTTTCTTATTTCCCTAAATATAAATTCCCATTGTCCATATGTATTGAATTTTAGGAAAGAAAAAAATGGTGATTTCTATTTCACTTCATGATGAATAACCTTCATGATGACAAAACCTATTTATGTCTATTTTAATGTGTCTTCAGTCTTGATAGTTGCCTTTTTGTATATTGCTGTTTGTTACTCACAGTGCATCACCTAGAAGTCCCATGTGACACCAGGGGTTTGTTATACGCAGATCACTGTATATACATGGGAAGATAGTGGCTCTGCCTCAAGTCCACCCCAGAGTCTGCTCTGCCCATGCAGTACAGAGGATGACAGGAACTGCCCTTTCCAATACTTTTTCAGCAGGCCCATCTCCACCCCTATCTCCTCTCCCCTACCACATGGAGCTCATACCTTTGACACTGTCCTGTGGAAGCAAGCTTGGAAATAGCAGCATCGTTAGTCAAAGGAAGTAGATATGGGTCCTTGTAGCTGTCTATCTGAAGCTCTCTCAAGCCTCAGAGTAAAGAAGGAGAGAGATTTGTAATGTCAAATCACCATCAGCCTTTTATAAGGTGCTGGCTGTATGCAAGAAACTGAACAGAGTGCACAATGCTATTTCATATGAACATCTGCACATATAGAGGTAACAGAGATGAATCAGAAATTTGGTGCTGTTTTCCCTGCCCCTTCTGCTCCTCACCCAATTCTAGAAAATTCCTAGTTGCTCTCCAGTAACCACCCAGTCTGTGAGTGTGAGGGGTCAACAGTAACCTCAGGCAGAGGACAGAGGAAGTTGCTGAACTTACCTTGAGATTAGATGAACACTGCTTGCTTCCTATATATAAACAGGCTGGAAAAACACAGCAGAGAACTGCCACACCACCCACTCTCTCCTGCAGTCCACTGGCTATGCGGAATCACTGTGGCACTGCTCCTCTCCCCCAGGTCTGAGACCATTCACACCAGCATTTTGTAGGCCATCCTGCCCAGAGTTCTCATCCAAGTAGTCTTCTTCAGATATAGTCTGTAAAAAATCAATACAAAAATTGAAATAGTTACACCTAAGTGTGCCAGGAGTAGCAGTCATCCTAGGGCAATGGTTTCTGACTCAAGGTTATAGAAGTTACAGCCTGACAAAAAAAAAGCAGCAGATTGGTTCAGAAATCTGCTGTAAACTGTAAATTAGCTACAGATTCTTGTACAGGCTATAGTTACAGTAGCTAAGACTGAGATCTCTGTCATGATTTAGAGACAGAATAATACACGTTCAAGCATCTCCTTTTTTGCAGTACTGCAGATCCTCCAATTAGGAGCTGAAATAACAAGAAACTGTTAGAAAAACTGCAGTATCAGCTGGAACAGTCAGCAGAGCAAGAAGTAGGTGTGGCTAGAAGAGCAAGCAATGAAGGAAAACAGCAGCAAAAAATGGAGAGCAGAAGCTGCTCACTGCATGAGCTCTACACCAGATCTTCAAGAAATGACCATAAAGTTGTAAATATAATTGTTGCAAAAAGAACAACCTTCTTTTTGTTTCTTTTCAACTGGTTTCCTGCTAGCTTTAGTAGTTTAGGCCTCTAGGTTTTGTATTGTAGGGCAGCGAACAGATTTGTAGATCTCTATTAAACTCCCCATCTTTGCTAGGCTGTAAAGTTACATGGTAGGTGAATGGATTTATACTATGGAACAATGGCATTTTTTTTTCCTAAAAATTCATATTTGATCTGCTATTTGGACCATTACTGGGTGCTGAACCAATGTCTTTATGGGATTATTCAGCATAACCTCACCATCTTGCCTGAGTTGTACAGATCAGCTATGAGCTTATCATTTTACAATTGAAGCTACACATACCTTCCCCCAAAGTGCACCACTCCACACTTACCTCTGCTGAATTTCATCTGGGTAAGTTTATTACAAGACTGAGTGACTTGGAAATGTCCTTCAAGTCTTCATAGCCTACTCTAAACCTTACTGCCATGAATAACTTTGCACTGTCAGTGATTTTCTTAACCCATTGCTCACCTCCTTTTCCGGTGAGTAGCGCAGTCCTTGTAGATGTATTGGTGATCTCTCTTTAGCCAGATGTAACCATTGAGCCTCTATTACTTACCTTTTTAACCAATTATATATCAGTGCATGGGCCTTCTGTCCTATGTCATAGCTAGTCAGTTTCCTTGAAAGGTTTGATGAGGGACTTTGTCCAAAGATACCAATCTGTTCTACTTATCCTTCCTACTCTGGAAGCTTTGATGGGCCAGGTGCCCCAGGAAATCAGTCTGCTGGTGAGGCTGGCCCACTAATAAGCCTCATGTGGTGAAAAGACTACCCAAACATAAGGGACAAACACAGCATTTAAGAAGCACCAACAGCAGCCACAGCTGATGCAACAAACAGTAATGGGGTACAGGCTGTTGCCTGCGGAGTAGACAAATGCTGAGCATTACATGTTGCATACTAGTGTAAAAAGTAGCGTGCAGAATCTGTAGGATACATACTGAGCACTCTAAGTGCTAATGCTGTATGAACAAGGCCAGTCGTTCATAGGCTGGGGGTAGATCCAAATGACATAAAGCAGCCTCTGGCAAAGGGTCAGTATGATGTGATGCAATGACTATAACTATGCACAATACATATGTGTGTATGTGTATGAATACATGCGTAAAAAATGATGACAAAATGTAGATAAACCTGATATGCATTTTAAATGTTTCTTTTAATATTCAAGTATTTAATAATATTAAATCATTCCTTAATTGTATCATTACTTAGTAATTAATAAGTAATGTCTATTAAGTGATTAAATATTTGCATATTTTTCTTTATTCTTTTTTTAAGATAACTTTAAAATTTCTGTCAGGAAGTTCCGTACTCTTTCACTCCTTACATGAGCTGTCAAGAATCCCAATATGATATTAATATTACAGGTGCCAATTCAGGAAGAAAATCTATAACTAGACAGGTGCTTTTCAGGTATGACTGAATCTGGAAAACCCAAGAGGTTAACTTCTGTTGCTACTCTTCCAAATTGAAGTGCCTCAAAAGTCCTGAATTTTGTAATTAAGGGCAGCCACAGGTACCACTGTGATAGATGTTATGAAAGAATCAGAAAAGAGAAATTTTGTCCCGGGGGAATACCCAGCTCCTCCCATATTTTATAATAAAATCAGATTTATTGAAGGAAGAGCAGTGCCTTGAAAGAATCTGGTTTAACAGTGCAGTTCAAGTCACATTTTTTTTCTAAATAAGAATTTGGAGGCAAATTTTCCTCCAGCTAGCATTTTGCAAACTACATTTCAGATCTACTTTCCTATAGTACAGCAATACACTGTATGTAATGGCATAAGACTGAGAGATGCTGTACAGAAACTTAGCAAGCAAGATTTGAAATAGATCCCTGAGAATATGTAGAGGGAAATGTCATAAGCACTGAACCAAGAATCTCCTCATATGCAGAAGTGTAAAACAATTAAAATTTCAGAAATTTGGTCTTTGTTCTCAACATGTTAGTGCAAGAGAAGATCTTTTGCTAGCAAAATACTTTATTTAAAATTTTTCATTTCTCTTTTATAAAAGGCAGAAGGAGATTTTGGAAGAACTTTGTTGCCATTACCAACACTGTGAAGAAATAGAAGGTAAAGCTTTGCTTTCAATGCGATCAGTGCACATCACAGTACACCAAGGCAGAGCTGTTCTGGTTTTATAACCAGAGAGCCAGTCTTGTGTTAGCTTTTCTTCTTATAGACAGTGCTAGGACACTTTTGCTTTTGTATGCCTACATAAATTGCTGGTGTCATACAGTACTGAACAAAAAATAAAATAAAATCTGTCAGCACAGGTATTCCCAGTGGATGGAAATTCGCTCTTGTAAGCCATCAATCTCAGTAGTGGATCCAAGGCTGGCGACCTATACTTGAGAAAGGCACATGGAGAAGGCCAACCTGAGAGGTGAAAGGAGTGAGGGCCTGTTTTAAGAGAAACTGTGAGAAAGTATTTGCCATTTGGTTCCAAGCAACCCTCCTCTAAAAGGCAAAAATTATTCTAGCATGTATACCTTTACACATAATAGCAGGTATTTCAGTTAACATCAGGAAGGAAAATGAACTATTATGTATAAGAACAAATGACTCTTAATGAGCTGTAAGGAAATATCCATTTGAAATGAGAAGAGAATATTTAGACCATTGATGCAATCATGTCCTGAAATGGGATTTTGAGAGAATAGTAGGATCAAAAATCTGAAACAGTTTAAAAATGAGCCTTGGTAGGTTCATGCTTGCAATACATCTAGACTGATTTGGCCACCCAGTTCCATTGGAAAGTGGTAATCAAAGTTTGGGTAGGACCATAGGCATATTGCATGGGTGTCTCCCTATCCATAAATTACTGTGAAATTGAAAATGAAATCATTTAAACCTGTGAGAATGGTTTTTGTGAAGCAGGAAAGAGCTGTACTAAAGAAAACTCAGAAAATAGAGGCTTCTATTTGTATTTTTAAAACTAACTACCTTCATATTCAAAGTTTTATTTATAGGCATCTGCATCTAAATTCATATTAAAACTGCATCTTAAATAACTACTAGTGGTAATTTTCTATTCCTAGCCAGTCTCATCCTTGCTTTTAAGTAACAGATTTTTATTCAGGTCCACAACTAGGTGCAGCAGGCAGCCTCAGAACTTCCCAGCAGAGTCTCCTGAAGGTTAGGTCTAATGAAAATTAATCGACTGACATGATATTGAAACATTCAAAGCCTATTGAAGAATACTCATGGGAATAGTTCTTCCAGTAGACAAAATGAAGAGCAAATATGCAGTGGCTAAAAAAGTACAGATAATCTGAAAGACAATGAAAATGCAAACACTAGATAGCTCACTTGCACTCATCTTAACCTGCTGTATAATAAGGGCAAAAGACAAAAGAGAGACATAATGGACACTTACATTAGGAGCCCTATGAACCCATGGTGTCAAAAGAAGTAAGGCAAAAAGTTTCCTTCTCTCTATATATATAAAGGTAGGGTATTCTTCAGCCTACCTTGAAGAATAGGTTGAACTAAGACTGTATAAACATCCTGAAGTGCTTTAAGTGCAGAAAGTACTGCTACAGTCCCAAAACTATATCATTTACTTCTTAAAGAGCCCATGCTATATATGGTGTTTCCTGGAGCCTGACATCATGGCCATTAGACTGGACAGGCCAGTTCATCGTGATAGAAATAGTGCAGCATCCAAGATGTGGTGATGTTAGAAGCCAACAAGTTACTATACTTAGGAACTCTTGTTTCTTATGTGTAATTCACATGGGAGGAACAACAGATCTGAAGACAATTAAACAAATCCCAACTTACTAACTGTTACAAATCTAGAAAATCTGGAATCAATTTGTTAATAGTTTGATCACATAGCCCTGTAATACAGTTTTGCAACGACTAGGTAAAGGCCACAAGCTTTGTAATGAGTTTAAAAGGGAGTGGACCTGAAGCTGGTCAGAGCTGTTCTGTCTCAACTCTTCCTGACCTACTGGCAAGTTTGCTTTATTTGGTTGTTCTAATTTAGTTGACCTAGTTACCACATGTCCATAGCTAATTTGTTTTATTTGCATTTACCTTTATGTTATACAAATATATTTTTATATAAATAGCACTAGGAGTAAATTATTCCATGTGTAGAATTATATATTTATGCCTCTAACATAATGATAAAGTGTAGAGAAATATAGGCCTGGTAAGATAGCAGAACAATAATACATTTAATAACAGTAATACGTAAAAGACATCAGATATAGTAAATTTTAATGTAACACAGAGCTGGAGATGAAAGAAGAAAGAGCAAAGATGTTAGTGTGTTAGAAAATATACAGAAATGACCCCAAGTAGATCCTAAAAGGAGGAAGACAAAATTATCAATATGAACATCATATTCCTCCTGGCAAAGGACACCAGGTGCTGACAACTCACCATAACACCCACCACCAGGAACCCCAGACAGTAGGACCCAGAGGAGTAGGAAAAGGCTGAGCATAGCATCAGGAAACAATTTAAGTAATGATCTGGATGATGGGGCAGATTGCTCCCTCAGCAAGTTTGCAGATGACCCAAAGCTGGGAGAAGCGGCCACTCAAGGTCTGCCCAGCAGTATCACTGATGCCCACTGTCTAGTTAAGGTTAAGACTTTGATGTCTGTCTGCCAGAGCCCCAAGGGCTTGCACTGAGCAGTTTTGCAAAGTTAAGAGTTGCCTGTTTCAGAGCGCCATTAAGGATTTGCACTGAAACAGTTAAAAAATAGATAAGTTTGATTTATTAAAGCAACAGATACAATAGATTCGGGATTGTCGTTGATAAATGCACTAAACACAAAAGGAAAATTGAGCTCAAGTTAGTAATTCCTGGGTAACATCCAACAAAGTCAGAGGCACAAGCCTTTGTAAAAGCACTAATATATAATAGCAATGCTAGAAAAAGTTATGCCATATATTGAAGGCGCAATTCTTACCAATAAGGTGTCCTTGTCCTGAGTGGAGGAAGAGGAGTACAGCCTATCAACCATCTCTGCTTGACCTTCAGTCTTCTCCCTTCCCAGAGAGGTATTATCCTTGTGATTTTTTATATCCTAACCCCAGCTGTCTTTGCCTTCTATGAGACATCTACCATGATTTCAGTGGAGAATTGAGTAACATAATCATGTGTTTGGCATATAGTCCATTAATCTCATTACCATACTGAGGGGTATACACTTTAATATTAATTTTGCCATTAATTAGGGCAAAGGTCTTTGCCCAGACACCATGGCCTTCAAAATCTATGTCAAAGCTGTTTGCTTTTGTTGGCTTAGCCAAAACAGGACCATCTTATCTTCACAAGACTCCCTCTTTCAGCCGTTTGGCGTGCCAGCTTAGCGGATCTCCACCTCCAAAGATAGCACAAGAATCTCACGGTCACAAACATCTTAACCTTGCTCCTGAAGCACACTAAATTAGCTGTATTTCTGTCACATGGCAAGCTGGGCCATTATCCCACACCCACATGGAAAAGCAGTAGGGGGGAAAAGTGTCTTCCCTCAACACCCTGGATCCAAGCTCCCAGCAAGCAGCAAACCTTCCTAGACAGTAAGTCAGGTTGCAAGTAGGGGCTTCTGTTACCTGCAGGAGGGAGTCTTTTACCTATTACCACGGTTTGCTTTCTCTTGGTGCTGTCACATGATTCAGGCTTGGCCAGCTCTGATACCTGGTGCCCAGCCCCTCACCTGCTACCTGGGCACTAAACCAATTCTGTAGGTGCAGATCTACAGCTGGAGAAGGAATTACCTTTCTTCTGCCTGAAGTCACAAGCCTCCAGACTTCACAATCATTGGAGCCTCCATTTGCTACCCTGATGAGCACAGGGACTGGTTGTTCCTGCGTGCAGCCGAGAGCCCAGGCTCTTGCTTCTGCAGTGACTGGGTCCTCTCTGGATCCAGCCAATCTATTTCTCATCATGTCTAATGCTGTGCTATGTGCCACTCTCCTCCCACAGGTCTTTAGCTTGATGGTGTACCTCCTCAACCAGCACACACCTCCTGTAGGTGTGGACATCATCTCCCTCTGCCCCAGCCTCAGCCAGCAGCACCAGCCACTCCCTGCAGCTCCAGACCTGGAGAGTGGCAACCTCCTTTGGAGCTGCATCTGAGCAGAGACCTTTCCTGGGGAAGTTGCTCCAGCTTTTGCTGGAAAGAACAGTGCCCTGTGGCATCAAGTTGCTGTCAAATATGCCCTTTCATTCTGGGATTACCAAAAACTATGCACTTGCAAGGCAAATACATGTCTACTATGATTTAAATTCTAGGGCATATGTATGAGTGGTAACAATTAATCTCACACAATAAACTAACAACTAGCAGGTAAATTAGGAAAAGACCCAAACAACCTCCTTGCTGATACTACCTGAAATAATTACCAGATTTTTTTCCTTTTCTTTTCTATTGGCCTTTAAAGCCAACCCTGAATGGTACTGATAATATTAAATTAGCTTCTGGTTTATCAATTATTGTTCCTTTCAGAAAGAAGATGTATTTTTCAACCATTCAATACCTTCTGTAAGTATTCTAGCTGTTTAAATATACAAGCAGTTAAACCTGCTCTTTCAGTGTATTCTCTCAGCTAAGTCAAATTAAAAACACGAATTTTCCACTTATAACAAGGATATCTTTTGCTTAGCCTAAACCTCAAAAACATAATAGGCTGGTTCCCTCCACCACTTTTTTTCCCTGAAACTCTTTGATGCCTACATAGTGTCCAGATTAATAATCTTCCTTGTTCGGCCATTTTTCTCTCAGTCTTATCTAATGTTGCAGTCCAGGTTTTTATCAATAGTAGAGTGCCAGGTGTTTTCTGAATCTGTTTAAGCTCTTGACTTCACATTGTGGCTCAAGGGAAAAGAATGCCACTGGCTAATGAGGCAAAAGAAATATTTCAGTCATATCACAGATGTAACTAGCTGTCTTCAGAAACAAAAATAAAGTCACATCAAGTGTTTTGCATCCATATCAAGATATAAAAAAGCCATAGTGGTGCATAGAGAGGGGATACACCAGCCAATAGACCTCAGAATGCTTAAGACAAGTATAGCAGGTTCATGTACAGAAAGATAATCTCAAGGAGAAAGCCAAAGTCAGCCTCCTAGGACTTTTCCACATTTAAATGAAGCAAACTGGCAACAAATATAGGGATTACTCCCCATTACCTAAGCTTGATTCCTTCATTTCATGATTTAGGAAAAAATGAATGGCTGTAGAAGAAAAAGGACTCTGTAAAATGTCAGTCTCCAAGAGAGTAAACACTCTAAGAGAATTAATTATTATAAGAGGACTAAACTTTAAACAAATCGCTGTTTTATAAATAGTAGAATTAAGAAATTAAAGACAAATTATATTAATAAATACTAGAACTGTTAAATAGGTGGGAACAGAAATACTTAAGTCCCTTGAAACCCCTTGCAAGAGAAACTGAAATACCAAAACATAAACAGCTTTCTTCAGTTCATGTTGCACAGTGGAGAGGAGAGGTTTCCTCATTTCCCTGATCTGCTATGGGTGTAGGATGTGGTGTAGGAAATGCTTCCCCGCTAAGTGCTACCAGTTTGCTGTGATTGAGAGAATGTTTGTACACTTATTTTTATCATAAGCAAAATGAAGCTTTTAAGGGAGCAGGAGGGGCAAAAATGTAAAAGCAATCTCCTATTTATGCAATTCCCTGCATATTTCATGCAGCTATCTCATGAGGTTGACCAAATTGGACATAAAAATAGGATCACACAATAGCTCAGATTAGAAGGGACTTCAGCCTCAGAAGGTCATCTAATACCTCAACTCCTGGTCAAAACAGGATCAGCAAAACATTACTCGAGGTTTTATCCAACCTGGTCTTGAGAACTTTAACAATGGAGACAGTACAACCTCTCTGGGCGCCCTGGTCCACTGTTTAACTGTTGTCAAGGTTAAGAAGTTTCTCCTCACAACCAGTCTCATGTTTCAGTTTACATCTGTTGGCTTCTATCGTCCCATCAGGCACCACTGTGAAGAGCCTGGCTCCACCCTTGTGGGTCCTGGCAGCACATCAGGTCCACCTGTACACTTCTCTCCTCCATGCTGAGCCAGCCCCAGTCCCTCAGCCACTCCATGCAGAGCACATGCTGCACAATCCCTGTGGTAACTCAGTTTCTACAGCTTCCCTGGAAATCTGCAGCTAGGTCAAGGGGAAGCACAACCACATGAGCATCCTGACATCAAACTGCAGTTGTAACTCAGAGGGTGTGTTGTCCATATGGCCATGATCAGCAGGACAGCTACAGCTCCAGGTTAGTTACAGGCTGCTGTCCAGTGGTGATATCACAGGAGATGTGTGAGGCACTGGGATGGAGGGTAGAAGATAGAAACAAAACCAAAACAGACTGAAATTCATTAGTTCTGCTGCTCATAAACCAGCCTGCTTCTATCAGGTTTTGTGTTCTTCAGATACAAAATTAAATCAGACTCATTATGTAAGATTTGTATTTGCCATAGCCCTTTGAGCATGTTGCTTCTGCACAGATATTATCATATTGATTCACTGTTCTCCTTTTTATAGTTAAAACGGAGCATAAAGCAAAGATCATCTTGAACAATTTTAGTCTGCATTGTTCAACTCAATCCCAATCATCAATATGTGACTTTTTCAAAAGAACTGTTTTCCAGTTCTTGAGAATAAAAGTAACTTTGCAAACTGAAAAGAATTTTTAAAAAATGAAAATAGCTTCAATTGTTTCCAGTGAATGGATATACAGTAATTATTCCTGGTAAGTTACAATCCTGTGCATGGACATTTTACTTTCTGGTTCTCCCTAAACTGAGCTATAATACCACCCTCTCAGATTTTTTTTTAAGCACTTATTAATTATTTCAGTATTTTACACTTCTCAAGACATTTTTACAAACATTAAATCCTGCATTACATTAAAACTCCTGAGAACACTTTTTTAGCTTCTGTAAATCAGTTAATTCCAGAGCGATATTCTGACGCGCACCAATAGAGGAAGCATCTCCACAGAAAACAAAGGAATACAGGATTGCAGCTGAGGAGACAAGAATTACCCTGATGCATTACACAGTCTGCTTGATCTATTTTTTTTCCATATGGAGGCATACTAAATGTTTTTTTAAAGAAATAATAAAAGTCAGCTAGATTTCATCTCTCAACATCCTTGTATAAATGGAGTAATTATGGAGTAAAAATAAAGTAATTCCCTGCATGTAAAATAATTGTATTTTCAGGAAGGAAAGTGTTTTAGTGTCAGACATTGTTAAGTACAGGGATTAAGATTATTCCTGCAAATCTCTAGTAAACATTGTCTAGCATTAATTAAATCCATAGAGAGAAAGGACATACTTAGTTTAAAAAAGCTTCTTTAAAGGCATGACTAAGGGATTCCCCCACACACTACAGCAGCTTTAAGGCTGCCCTATGCTGTACCCAACCAGAACTGCCAATAGTCTAAACCAGAGTGCAGACTCAATAAGCAACACACAGAAATGTGATACAATTAAAATGGTCAGTGGAGCATTGAAATAATAAGGTACCAATTACAGACAAAAGAGGCTTCTGTACATTAGAGAAAGCTTGATTTCATATATATATATATATATAAGTACATTAGCCTTACTAATCCTTGCCACAGACGGCACTGGCCTGAATCCCACGTGTGGATAGGACCAGAGCCGTACTAGAAACAGCACTGGCCACACAGCAACAGGCTGAAATAATCAGAGAAGTGGTGGATGGCAGAAAAGACACACAGTGTTATGTGGTAGGTGGGTAAGTGGTGTAGTGGGGCACAATGGACAAAATGTATTAAGGTCCTGTAAATTGCTGCAAATTTTCTCTTATTTTATTCTCCCTCTTTTCCCTCACCGACCAGAGGTCCCATGGATCTCTCCCCCTATTCCCCCTCTCTGGCATCTCTGTGCAATTAGCTTACTCTTCATTTTCTCCTCTGTATAAAGCCCTTTACCACTCTCTACTCTCCTGTACAGTTGGAGAAGCCAGTATTGACAGCCTCTTTCAATGCAATTTTCCTTAATTTCATCTTATTATGCCTTTTCCCAGATATTTTTCATTGCAGAAACTCCTTTTCTCTTATGTCCCTTTCCTCCTTCACAGAAACCACTCTCAGCTTATCTGGAGACAGCCTACCTCACCCTGAAGCCAGCCAAAGCTCTGGAAACTGGTGCCTGCCTCTGAAGGGCATTAAAAAGAGATGTATCAGGAGAGAGATGCCTCCATCTGGACCACACAGCTCCCTTTTCCAAACTCTTTGCAGCTTTGGTTGTTGCATCCAGAGGTGTTATCTCACATTTAATAGTCCTGAACGGGTTTCTTTTCTTGGGATTTGCCCAACTGCTTTTCAAACTCAAGTAAGGCTTCGCATACAAAATCATTCAGGAAGAAATTCTGCAGCTAAACCGGGAGTTACAAAAATCCTTCCCTTTACTCCTTTTCCATCTGCATCTATGTGATTTGTTTGATGATGTTCAACTGTTATTAGAAGAGACTGGCAACTATTCCCTTGCCTGATATTTTAGACCTTTGCCATATTGATCATCACTTACCTTTTGTCAAAGGTAAAAAGTCCTAATCTGTGTATTCT
Organism: Brachypteracias leptosomus; assembly: GCA_013401335.1. Taxonomy (NCBI): domain Eukaryota; kingdom Metazoa; phylum Chordata; class Aves; order Coraciiformes; family Brachypteraciidae; genus Brachypteracias; species Brachypteracias leptosomus. Next base: position 69,032 of record VYZX01015386.1, read on the forward strand.
ATGTAGTCTTATATGGAAACTATTCTGTTTCATAGAAACTAAACAGGACATTATTCTTAGCTTCTCCGAATCTGACCATACTTTGAATAGATGGCTCAGATACTTAAATTAAAATGAATTGAATCATGCTTGTAATGACTGAGAGCTATGTAGAAGCAACTTATGTGGAAAAAAGACATATGGGCTAGGCTGCATTGCTGAAAGCTTTTTTAAAACACATACTGAATTCAAAGTAAGAAATACAATACCAAACCAGAAATCTAAAATATTTGATGACCCTCCAGGGGACAAAAGTTTGGAAAAACACAAAAGATTTGATACATAGTAGTGACAAGTCATGGGGTTTTTTTTCTGAAGGACTACTCATTATACAGCCTAGGAAGTAGCTGGAGAGAGAAAAAGGCTCTAGAAAAGATATCCTTTTGGAAGAAGGTTCAAGACCTTTACACTACAATAGAGCAAATGCTTACTTCCAACAGTGAAAGCCAAGAAGTTCTGTAGAACCACGCATTTCTCACAGTATCAATATAAAAACAAGACAGTGAAGGTCTCAGATACCCTTACTGAATGTTAGTCTAAATGGAGGCAGTACCCCAGCAAAAAGACACAAGATGAGAAACATGTTAGGACTCTTATCTCCAATAATTTTGAGGATAAAGTGGGGAGGAAAATAGGAAAGAAAAGCTGGGGGGGGAACATGACACTCAAACCTAAAACCAGCACAAAGGACAACCTTGTAAACAAATATGGTTGTGTTTAGAAGTTCTTTAATTACACATAAAAGCCTAAGTAAATACAAGATCTACTGATTCAGTCTGTTTCACTTGCAGTTCCAATTCCTCTTTAAAAGCACAAAATTAACTCTTAAACTGATGGTGATACAGACTTGGTGCATACAGCCTGGACTGCACAGAAGAACTGAATGAAGTTCTGGCTTGCACATGTATTTGCTCTATGTTAGAGGTCCTATTCCTACTTATTCTTCCCCACGAACAGTTAGTGAACACAAACTCATTTCCCATGATTGCTGATATTATATTACTGACTGAAGATTTCACTTATCAACTTCAGAAAATAGTACCAATGGTAAATCGGCCACTGAACTAAAGCTGGGTAACACAAGGAACATTAGTACCCGTTTGCACTAATCAAAGTAGTGTCTTTTACATTCATGCTGAGTACACTCTATTTTTAGCTGATATCTTAAACTTGAAAGGAGAAAAAAAAAAAAGAAAGAAAATGGCTATTTCAGGCTAGATAGAGAAAACCTGTCCGTTCCCAAGAGCATTTAAAAATAAATGAAAAAAAAAATCTCTTCTGCATGCTAAACCAATTATGAGCTCATGCACCTGAGCTGGATGTGCGTAGTTAAGGGACTGAGAGACCCCAGGAAGGAAACAACAATTTAACATCTGGACGTATGAAACGTTATGCTAGTATGCTAGCACAGCACAGCACAAATCACATCTAGGGTATCCCAGGTACAATTTTGATAGAAAAACAACTACTTTTGTCAGTGATCCATTACTTATTACAGATAAAGTGTTCTGAGTCTTATCCATATGAAACGAAACGAAATCACGTTTAAAACTACCCTGTGCCTCAGGAAAAGCTTTTCCACCAAGGCAGCCAGCACCTCCGAGCCAGAAGCGGGTTGAGCAGTTGGTTGCTCGGTGGGACCCGAGCGCAGTGCAAGAGCGCACCCTCCCTGCAGGCAGGGCAAACGGAATTTAGCAAATTCCATTTAGAAAATTCCATTTGCTTTCTTAACAGCAGAAAAGTCTTGTAATACCCTGTAAGGAGATAAATCTAAAAAAAATCCTATACTTGAGTCAATTTAAAGCTTATTGCCAGATGAGTAATATTCAGTTTCAGGGCTCTACAGGGACTTTCACTTAAAATAGAATAAAGATTTAAAAAAAAAAATCCCTCCACAAAATGAACAGAAAAAAAGTTTAAAAGTTCATTTTTCTTCAGATTCAGTGTTTATCTGGAAAGAAAGAAGGACAAGCTCGTTGTGAAGTAACTACTGACAGCAATCTGCTTAATGCTGAAAAAATTAATTCATATTCACTGCAATCCTTTTCATAAAGCATATTTAGAAAGATCCTGCTGAGCTCTTTCTACCTCACGTGCATCAAAAGAGTCTCTGAAATTTAAGTGCATAATGAATAGCATGTTTTGCCTTGGTAATTTAAATAGCATTCATGCCCAGAGGATTACAATCCTCACAATCTCAGATACCTCCCTGCCTCTTCTCCCCCACAATCCTCTCTCTTCTCAGGAACTCATAAGAGCCAGAAATCATAGGTTTTTAGTTGCTACAAAAGGTAAAGGGCTGTACAGAAGAAGAAGATAGCTGTGAGATGAATGAACAGGTAGATCATTTGAGAAGTTTTTACTAGCCTTTTCTTTCTTTGAGGTTTCATTGACATGACTGTTTATACCCTAGTATACTCCAGGCAGCATCCTACATCTTAGGGTCTGTCCAGGCATTTCTGAGACTTCCAAGCAAATAACAATCTTAACACTGCTCTACAAAATGTCACTGTACACTTAGAAGTCTCAGTAGTTCCATAATGTTTGATGAAGGTACACGTTGGCATCCCATCTAGATATTCTGAACACATTGGAGATAAGAGACATTTCTGAGGTAAGCTCCATGTGTGGCTTATGCCATGTGTAACATGCTCTGGTCACTGAGGAGAATCTTGCGACTACTGCATGATCATGTAGCAGACTCTTAACATGATCTAATGTGCCCCATCAGCTTGAATGACAACTGCATAGTCAAGGTTGGTCCCAACATTCTGTCTACTGTAGATATAGTATTAGGACTAAGGCTTAGTGCCACGAGATAAAAACTTCAAAAATTCCTCTGGCCTAGAAGCCTCTGATCTGGGAAAATAAACTAGTAAATTAATTTCCTAATCCAAAATGTACTTTAGAGAAAGCTGCATCAGACACTTGAAAGAATTGAAAATAGGAAACTAGCAAGTATAAGATTCAATAGTGAAGAAGAAAATCCTTTCAGATCACTAGACCTGAGTCTTACTGTAGATGGAAAAGGGACTTGGGGAAGGGACAGAGAAATTTCTTCCATTTAGACACAATCCTGTGATAGGACCTTCCCCGTGGGAGGACCCTTCTCACTTATGAAGAACTAGCCTTTTTTCAATCCATTGCAGACAGGCAGGAGCCATGCAATGAGAATCTAAATAACTGTCATGCTTACAGGATTACAGTCCTTGCATTCTAAGATGCCTTCCCACCCTACCTCTCCCACACTTTGGAGTTTAGACCTATCTGCATCTGTAGATCAATGAACAGGAATGGGAAGCAAGAGCCATCAAGGACTGAGCTAGGTCTTGGAAGCCAGGCTAGGTCAAAGAGTGTCATGAAATTCCAATCCCATTTTAACCACTGAAGTGCTCAGGGTTATTGGAGGAGTTTGAGATGTTGCATGCCTTTTTCTTCCAGATACCTCAAAAGCATCTGATAGGAAACCCAGAGTAAAACCACATGCATTTCTCCACCAAAATTGAGAAAGGGCAGTAGACAACCTCAGTGATACCATATTCCCTAGATTGATTACACCCAGTAAGGTCTCCTACTTGTCATACATAGATCTGAAATGACAGTCCACTAGTATGTTCAGTATCCCAGGAGGCAAGTCACACCTACATCAAAGACAAAGATCACAAGTTTGTCAATACAAGAACAGTGCAAACTGATGTAAAAAGCTGGATGATGGTTATCTCTCATCTCTAGTACTTCACATCATTTTGACATGGCACCATAAAAGCTGACTTGAACTGTGATGAATCTCCAGATGAAGTAGATCCTCAGGTGTCAGAAGATTCTTGGCATGATTGAATAAAGAAAAATGAAGATTACACTTCCTTTTTTTGTCCTTTTTATTTTTTGCCCTGGAATGATGAAAACCACAGGTAATTTAACCAGTGAAACTCTGGACTTGTAAAAGAAAATCACTACTTGAAATATTTCACCTAATGTGTCTTAAGATTCACATATCAATTTCATGAGACAAGTTGTCAAATTCAGTCATGCTGTCAACAAATACACCCAGGTCTCTCCCCTCCTTATCATTTCTAACGCATAATCTTTCACTGTTTAGAAGTAGCTATAAATTCTTAATTTCCAGCCTCGTGCTTTGTATTTCATTCCAGCTCTGATACTACAGAACTCTATGTATTGGCCATGCTTCACACATTTGTCCCATCAGCAAATTCAGCCAGTGCATGGCAGTTCCTGTGTCACTATCATTAGCAAACAGTCAAAATAATATGTTTCCAAAGTTAGATCTTCAACCAACTGCAGCACCTTGGCCTAAACATTTTCACTCAGCGCCATCTATTGATGCCATTCAAGTTCAGTAGAAGTTAAGACCCTGGTTCATTCACCATGTGGCACTGAACCCTGTCATATGCTACACTGAACAGTTCTACTTTTGCGTAATAGCAGCAACACTGGGTTAGGCATTACAAAATATTTGATAAATATTTGTGTTAAATTCTGCTTCAGTTTCTAATTCGCCCTATTCTTCTTTCCCACAGCAATAAAGATATGAGTTGTCCAGATAATGACTTTTGCCACTTCTTAGCAATTCTAGTAGCTTAAGACATCTTGGAGCTCTTCTCCATACATCATACTAGCACTAGGGAGTGCTAGTATGCTGATGGTTTTAAGTCCTTGTTAGTAGATCTGCAGCTTGGCATGTCAGAATTCCCATTCTGCTAGGATGGTTATTTTATATTTCAAGTTAAGGACATTAAGCTCTTAGATTTTGCTTCCTTTTTTTTTATGGAAATTTACTTTTCTATATACCCAACTCCTGATGGAACATTCTTCTCTCTCTGATTTCTACAATGCAAAGTAAGGGACAGCTCTGAACTAGACAGGTATGATCTAGAGCTATTTAGGTAAAACTTGGGCCAATAGCAGCTTCCACATCTTACTTCTAAAGAAAAACTTTTTATGATGCTTTCAACTCCATCAGTGCTGTTTCACTACTTTTCAAGCAGTAGGAGTGTAAGCAACCTACCTACTCCTGTAGAATAAATGTAAACAAACAGATTTTAATTATCAAAAGTTTCCATGATGAGTCTATGCAACTCTCATCAGGAAGAAAAGGTAAAGGATTTCGCATTTTGGTGTATTTCACTGATGTCCTACACAAACCACTGCTCCTGCACATCTTCATTGTGTTGCCATTGCAAATGCAAATTGACTGAAATCAGAAGAGACAAAATATATGCATTTCAATAATAATAACACAGAGAAGATACAAACAAAAATGCATTTTAGTCAGGAAGGTTTATTGATTTACTTATCAGTGATCTATGTTTGAGGACTATGTATTTCCAGGGATTACTAACCAGTATGTTCTTACCCTGCTGGTCCTAGAATTTGCAGATACATTTTACCAAGTGTGGGACAAAGCTAAAAAATGAAGGATTCCAGCCTGACTTCTGTCTCCATTAAAGCACTTCATAAACCAGAGATAAAGTAAAATTTAAAAAGTTAATCCTTGTTGTGATATCATAGGACTCCTCCTAATCTAAATTTTCCTACAGAGGTTATGTGGCCCAACCTCCTGGCCCAGCAGGACTGACTTTGAAGTTAGATAGGGTTACCTGGGGTCTTTGTCCAGGCAGGTTTTTAAAATTTCAAAGGATGGAACATTCACAACCACTCCAGAGTATTTGTATTCAGTGCTTAACTAGTCATGATTTCCAACAGTCCCATCCACACAGTGCATTAACTCACATAACCTTATGTTACTTGATCACTCCTTTTTAACAGAGGAGCAGAAGGAAATGGCAAGTCATTTTGTTCAAGCATTCTATCAGAAAAATGTTGCATAGATCTGCTCTTGGGCAGAGTGGCATTTCCACTTAATCTGAGGGGCAAACAGATCTATTGGGCTGACTTTGTTCCTCCTGAGGCCCCTGTAAAGACGAGAACAAATCTTGCACTTGTAGCTGAGAATTGCAACTCTGCTCTGTTTATCTGCAGAAGACCACATGCGTGTATATGAGTGACCAATAGATTCATCTTATTCCCTGTTTCTGTTTCCTAAGAAATTTTCCCGAGATATGATTTGATAATCTTGCCTATGATAATACAGTAAGTGGTCCTCATGTTGTGTTATCACCTTGAGAGGTAACTCTTAACAAGGCTGAGATTTCACCTTCTCATCTTGACTTCTCAAATTAGTCAGATGCATCCAACAGTAGTCCTGAAGAGGTGGATGTAGCCCCTCAGAAGATTCAGCTTTTCCTCTCTGGAAAGGAAGAGCAGGAAGCAAAGAATCTGCTTGCAAAGATTTTCTCAACAGAATATCCCCAAGGGGATCAGTGCCAAAGTTTTCACTGAAAGTTGTAATTTTAGCACAGAGGTTATGGACTTCCCACTTTCATCCTATCATGCAGAAAATCCTGTAATAGGAGCTCCTAAATCCTTCTTGGTTTAGGTTTGAAAATGAGTCAGTGAAGCATTTATTCGAAACCCATTTTTTAGTAAGACAGTAAATCAGCCTACTGTTCAACTACCCTAAGTTACTGAAGCAGGAAGCAGCTTGCTGCACAGCTAAGAGCTCACAACAGAAAAACACATCACACCAGTGGGTAAGGGGAAAATAGCTGGGGTTGGACAAGATGTCCTTTGCACTCAACAATCCCAGCATGAGAGGCAGCAGAAAATTTTCCTGATGTCAAGCATAGACATATATGAGCATACACAGGGGTTATCCACTGAAGGAAAAAAATCACTCCATTTGTAATTTTATGTTCATGCAACAATCCCTCATTAAAAAAGGCTTATTAAAACAGCAAATGGTTGAAGAATCCCTAACCGATTTGAAAGACTGCTGTGCCATAGGCAACCTTCTGCGCCAAAACTTTTCTTCTCAGTTACGCTACTGCAAATGTGATCAGAGCTTTAGGCAGCAATTCCGCACGTTTCAGGTGCAAATGTTCTACAAAAGAACCTCCTGTCATCCTTTCACTGAAACACAACTGTAGCCTGTGACCACTAGTTTAACCAATTACAACAAATATATGGCTAATCTTCTAGTAAAAATTTTTACTGAAAAACATTTTGCTCTATAGATCTCTTGCAGACACAAGGTGTCCATAGGTTTTTCTAAAGCAATGTCCTACTGCCAAGAAAAAAGAAAGGACTTCTGTCATCCAAAATAGGCAAGTAGGCAAGGCACCTCCCACACTGAAACTCAGGTGGTGTGTTGGAAAGAAGTAATAAACAAAAAAAACAAATAATTTTAATTCAAGTTTATATCCTAGTTGAAAAGAAAGCCTAAAGCCACCTGAAGAAGGTTTTGAGAAAGGTCTGCTACTGCCAGTATATGGTCAGTATCGTCATTCTGGCACCC
>VYZX01015387.1:0-41928 GCA_013401335.1 Brachypteracias leptosomus
ACCATGTCTCAAAGCACCACAGAGAAAGGAATGAGAAAGTCACCTCCATCCTTCAATGCTCACCAAACACCTGCACTCCACTGGCACCATAGTTAGAGCAAAGCAAGGTGGGTGGAAGGTGGAGTTCACTAAACTGTTTAAACATGGCTTGTTCTTTCCATCTTGGAAAAGCCTCTAGCCCCTTTCATTGAAAAAAAAAAAATAGTTTGCATATTTTTTTTATAAAAAATATATCATTTTTTAATAAAGAGGTGAAATTTGCATTGCATTAACAGAGTAGCAGTTCAAGGTGCAGAATAATTCACTGTCAATCTCGGGAAGGTGTCTGTGGAGGGTAAATAAGCCTCGTGCGCAGCCGGTGCGGTGTAAGCTGTCACTGCAGCCAAGGCATCAGTCAGGAGAAAAACAGAACGTTGGCGGAGCTCTGAATACATAAATAAAACATGCTTACCACTTGCTATCAGCAGAAAAAATTAAAAAAAAAAAAAAAAAAAGGTGCTTTTCTACTTTTCTAGCTCCCTCCCCCCCTTATCTACACCTCTTTGCGTTGTAGCATAAATTCGGTTTTCAACATCTCTATTTTCAGCCATCCAAACGGGCTCGAAGGGAAGGGGGGAGGGTTAGAAAACAAACCCAAAAGTTTGGCAGAGCTGAGAAAATGCCAGCTCAGCAGAGAGGCATCGCTTCAGACTCATCCCCAGCCCCTTCAGACTCATCCCCAGCCTCTGGTAGTGATTCCCAGGGTTTGGGAAGAGTGGAAGAGGCTTGGTGGGGCTGGCTGGGGTGGGCTGAGCCCTCAGGAGGCTGTGAGAGCCAGTCATGGGTTCCAACCCAACCCTGGATGGCCACGACACCGACAGCAACAACATTTCACACCCCTCCAGCAAACAACCCCCTCAGTTCTCAATCACAGCCCTGGCAGCACGGGTGTCACAGCCAAATGCAGTGAATTGATTTGCCATAAGTCATATTTAGAGTCTCAGCCATAAATGTGCCAAACCCTATCTTTTTAACTATAAATAATGACAGAAATTCCTCTTTTTGTTTAGAAGCTTCCACTACAAAAGCTCCAGCAGAGAACTGGAAGTTCTGGGGGTGCCAAGGTTATATTTACAAAGAAGATCTGATCCAAAGAAGTTTTGCTTCATCCTCCTGGATCCATCACAGCCGGGGAAGCCAAGCAGGAGGCGGGACAGCAGCAGCTCCAGGATGACCCCAGGCTTCATGCTGGAGGGAGATGCAGGTGAGACCCTCATACACTTCACCCCAGCTCCTCCCTGCAAAGAGAGGAAGGTCAGAAGTGAGAGCTGATATTAATTATTTTGTGTTGGATTTATTTATCCTTCATCTCCCTGGGGATTTGCACACCCACTGCTGCTATCAATAACCACGAGCCCGTGGTCACCCAAAGCTTCATGTTGGGAGGACTCAGTAAAAGCACAAGGTGAGTGGATCCGAGAGGGGCTGGCAGCATCTGCCTGCTCTGTCCCCATGTCCTGGGTGTTGCCAGTCCTTACTTCAGAGCTTCCCACAGCTTCACAGATCACTGTCCCACATACAGGGATTTAGGCAGCTCATCCCTCACTGAAGCTGCTGCTCCCAGCTCATTTGGTGCCTTAGCTCCCACTAAAACACCCAGAGCTCCACCAAACCCAACACACTGCCTAATATCTTGCTCTACATCACGTCTGCGAGTCAAACACATCTGTCTCTGAACTGCACTCCACAGGCTGCTGCAAAGCAGGGAGAGACAGGGCTGCAGTAATTGATGTCAAACTGCCTTTCCTGCCAGCATTTCAGGGGCTGAGCTCACGGTGCCAATGGAAATCACAGCTGAGGTTTAAGAGGAAGCTCTTCCCGAGGAGACTGAGCTCCTGTCCTCCCCCTGTCTACTTGAGCAGCGGTGGGGAACATCTCCCCCCGCACCCATCACCTCCTCCCAGTCTGCCAGGAGCATCTCACTGGTGCTTCTCACCTCCCCACTCCCTTCCTCGCATCCTCTCCACTTTCCGTCACTCTCTCGTCTCTGCTGACAGGATCAAAGCTCTCCACCAAAATCTACCTAGTTAATCACAGACAATCATCTCATTTCCGTGGAATTAGACAAGAAAATCAGGGTATGTGTGACTGTCAGAGTGGTACTTCCCTCCACTGCATGAGAAAGGCCACCAGCCCCTTCCTCCAGCCCGTTCCAACCTCTTGCTGTCCCACCACAGGCATCATGGACCAGAGCAGCGCGTTCAAACCCATCCTGCCATGGCTGGAGGAAGCAGGTTGGTAATGAAGGTGAGTTACACCACCTTCTTCTCCACCTTTCTGCAGCAGCAAGATCAGCCCTGACCTGAGAAGACCACAGTACCTCCATCACAGAGCTTTGACTCCAAGGATTACAGGCTGATTCCACTCTGCACTGGTCCTTGGAGCCCACCAAGGCATCCATCAGGGGTCCTGCCCCAAGCATGACCCGTTGCTATCACTGTTGCCCATCTACTGTGCTGTCCCACCAAGGCTTTTATTTTCACCGACAAAGGCCACCTCAGGACAGGGTGACCCAACACTTGATGCTCCCTGACTCAAGCTGAATTTCCTTGGGCACAACACACATTCTCACAGGCTTTGAGTTTCTCCTGCTATTACATCAATGCTAAAGCAGAGCCAAGCCTCTGCTCTGAGTGCAGAAGATGCTGATGTCACCATGTTGTCCCACCACACAGACAGTGTTTGTGCTGAAGAGTTGTTATAGACATGAGCAGCTCTGTGCCTGCCCAACCCTCCCACCTGCCTCAGTATTTGCTAAGGCATCACTGGGGAAGAGCTGGTGGATCCAAGTGATGTGATGGGGTTTCTGAGTACAGCAAGAGGGGGAACTCACCAGATAAATGGTCACTTTCTGCATGTAAATATCTAAGCATCATCCCAACATGCCTTACCCCAAACAGCAGCCTCAGTGCAATGCCCCCTTCCTCCAAAAATCTGCTCTAACACCCTCACCATGGTTCTGCAGCTGAACCATCATCCATCCTCCAGCAGCTCTGGGTTCCCTCATCTTATTAAATTGCAGGAGCTGCAGATGGGAGAATTTCACACTGGAAAACAGAAACAAGGGCACTGCTTCGTGAACTTCCAGCTCACTGGTGCTTTCTCTGATCATTAAAAGCCTGTGTCCTTTCAAGCCAAGCACAAACCTCCCACTAGCCATGCTCGGAACCAGAAGGCGCACAATGGAGACAGCAATTAGGACCAATTGCTGCATAGACAGAAAAATAATTGATCAATACTTCTTCGGACGAGCTCAGGGCTTGGGAAGCAGCCGAGCTGGAGGGAAACAGGCTCCCTCGTCATCCCTGTGAACTGGACATTTTTCACAGTTTCATTCTGGGTTAGAATTAAATAAAAAAGGTCTGTGGTGGGTTTTGTCTGCTAAGTATTGAAGGGTGGTAAGCGTCATAAAGCCTTGGGAAAGACACTCACTCCAGGTGGGAATTAGGGGATTACTCTGTGCTGAGCAGAGAGAGCAAGGACAGCTCCAGTGGGTACCTCCTGCCTGTGCCAGCCAGCCTGGCATGGGAGTGGTTATGAAACCCCTCAAGAGCTTATACATTAGATCCTCACAACAACACAATTTTCCTTTAAATCAAATAAGGAAGACAACCCCTTCCTTTATCTGCTAGTGAAGTTTAATCCCTGTCACCAATTAAAAAGAAAAATGTCCTACTCTAAGCAATGTGGAGGGGAGATGATGGTGGTGGATGCAGCACAGCAGTGAGGCAAGAGTGTGCTTGGATGCTTGATTCAATTTGGGCTGAGAATTACACGCTTATCTACATTCCTTCCAAGCTAATCGGAAATTTCATAGCTCTTCATGAGCAGCTCACAGACAATTACCAAGGTACCTGCTTCCAGCTGACCCCAACAGCACCGTGGGCAGAGCGGCAGCTGGGCAAGGCTTGGGCTTGCTCAATTCCCAGCTCCACAGGGATTCATGGATGTGGTGTGGTTCGAGCCACCACAGAGGTCAAGGACAAGGTTGGGTGGCTGTCCTGTGGTGACAGCATCTCCTGGGAGGATGAGGAGCAGAGCAGAAGTCCCTCCTGCCTCCCCCACCACTCCCGCGCCTGGCATTAGTCATACGGCTGAGAAGCAGCCTAATGCAAACACTAATTACCCTAATTCTGATACAGTCTAAACTTCCTACGCTTGGCTTTGCAACGCTGGTGTTTCTTTTCCACCATCCGGTTGGGTGTGATTATATTTAGGAGAGAGTGAGCACAAGAAAGCCCAGCCCAGCTGTGCTGGAGCCACTGCACGTGTAAAGGAGGCGATGCCTTAGAGGCTGGTTTCCTAATATCTTGCACCTTAATCACTAGATAATCAGACATAAATCCAATATGTAAAAGGCCCTACATAAAAAAAAAACACTTGAAAGTTGCTCATAGTTTTTTTTCCATTGCATTGATCTCTGAAAACATGGGCATCTCAAGGTGCAAATGAGCCTTTCCTGCCTCTTACAAGCTTCTCTAGCACTTTGCCTCCGTGTAAGCGAGGTTAAAGGAGGTGTGATAGGCATTTAATTACAAACACACCGAATGCCTTTGACAAGTTCAAATGAGAGTTTGCCTAAGCAAGAATCATTTCACTCCCAGCGCAGAGGCACCGCACGCTCTGAACCATGCACAGGGGGGTGAAGGCAGGATCATTTAAATAAAAGCCTGGGAAAAACAAATCCTTTGACTGCAAAGTTCAGCACGGAGAGAGAGCTGCTGTTTTTATACAGAGCTACTGATCTTGAGTGGGGGAAGAGTTTGGAAATTCAGCGAGGGAGAAAGGCAGAAAATTTGCTCAGAAGTCCAAAACACAGGCTCAAATTAATAGAGAGCAGGAGCTAACGCCTGGGTGAGTGCTGGGAGAAATAGCCGCTGAATTTTGAGCCTGAATTTTTCAACGAGCTCCCCTCATTTAGGCTTGTGCCTCTCTCCATATTCGCTTCCCATGAATATTCAAGCAGAGCGGAGAATTCGCTGGCAGGAATATTAGCGAAAACGGTGCCAATATCAGAGCATATATTAGCTGGTCCTGGAACACATTCCCAGGAAAGCACATTTCAGAGCCCTAATTGCGGTCGACGGCGCCCGATCAGCGGGGCCTGGCAGGGCCCTGCCTGCTCTGGAGCTGCTGCTGGGCACGGGGCCAAGCATCCCCCCTCCCCAGCACCAGGGTCCAGCATCTCCATGCACACCGAGCATCCCCAAAGGTGGTGGTGGCTGCGTCACCCGTGAGGCTGGAAACCCCTCTCAGGGGTAGTTACAGCCAGAAGGTGCAAAAATCAAGCTGGCGGAAAGGAGGTGGCAAAATAGAACCAGGGAAGGGTCCATCCTGGAGGTGGGATGCTGGGAGAAGAGCAGATGTGGTCCCCACCATGGGGACAGGGACCTGGTGGTCCCCACCATGGGGACAGGGACCTGATGTCCCCATTGAGAGACTGCTAATATCAATGAAGATGAAAGCTGGGGGTTCTTTAGCACATCTTGTTCTCCTCAGATAGGAAGGGAAGATGTTTGTCCCCCCATGATGTCTTTTGGCCAACAGTCTCCAATTTCTTTATCCAGCCAAGTGTCCCAGTGAAACACAAACTGAAAACCACAAAAAATACCAAGTGGGACAGGGCTATAGAGAGGGAATTGGGCATTAGCTGGGATGGGCTCAGCAGGACTCAAACTCCCAACAAACCTGTGGGTGCACGAAGGTGGCAGGAGCAGGGGCCTGGACAGAGGCACCCATCACTTCGGTGGGGTGGCCAAACCACCTCTGTGCTGTGGCCATAAAGCTCTGAATGGTGAGAGCTGAAGAAAGCTGAGGAGGTTCCCCGCTAGAGGGAGGACCACCAGCTCCAGCTGAGGGGTCATTAATGGAATGAGCTCTGCAGGGTGAAATCTAAGGGACCTGCTCATGCTCATTTAGCCCATTGAACCCACTCCCACCTCACCTTCTCCTCAGCCAGCTGAAAATGCATTTCTTGCCTCAGCAGGAGGAGGACTCACCCACTGCTCCCTTTCTTGGCACTGTCCGTGTGTCTCAGGAAGCCCATAGCCAATGAATTACAGGATACACTGAGGGAAGTGGCACTGAACATATGGCTCTGCGGTGTAATATATTCAGAGAAGTTTGATTTAAACATAGCGGAGAGGAAGGTGGAGGTCCCACAATCTGTTCAGGGGGAGCTGTGCCCTTCAAAGCATTTTAAGGTTATTTGAGACGAAATCAGATGTGACACCGAGTCAAGCTCAATGGCACCAGTGCTGAGAGCATGGGGATGACATCAAAGAAAACTGCAGGAGATGCACCAGTGTTTGGAGGTTTCTGGAACACTGGGCTCAGGTGGGACTTTCCCACCACTCAGAGGTTGCTCCATGGCAAGATGCCCTGCTACTGCTCATGTTAAAGGGCTGGGTCAATGCCAAGCAGCTTCCAGGGTTTTTTTCTGAGCTCCCAAATCTTAAAACTAAGAAAAGCATCACAAGAGACCCCGTGCAATGTCCCCACGTGTGCTGGCTCCTGCCCTGGAGCAGGAGGGAGCTGGTGTTGAGCCTCCAGCCTGCAGCAGGGATGTGCTGGTCTGAAATAGGCTACTCCATGCAAGGTTTAAAAAACATAATTAGTTATAGTTGTTTAAAACCAACACAGCAGCATTCTGCTGGTCGGATGACCTTAATTAGACTGTAAAGTGGGGAAAACATTAATAGGAAACGGTGCCTGCCTGGAGGTGATTAAAAAAAAATGCATTGATCTCTAAGTACCAAGTTGGCAACTCTTTGTTTGGAGGAAAACATACGATTAAAAGGAGTTCAGCAGTAAATATAGCACAGCCCCTCAGTCATCTCCTGTGGCACTGGTTGGATAAGCACAATGTTCAGTGCAGGACCAGCTGCATGGAGCTACAGGTCGGTTTTATATAAAAGCTTGTGATATATTTGTCCATCCCAACCTCAAATCCTGGGTCTGCGCAGCCATCCAGGCCTTGCTCTTGGGGCAGAGCAAGATTTCCTTAGGAAATCCCACTTGAATACAGACACCAGAATGGGGGGCTCTTAACTCACCTGCCTTATCACGTACATATCACACCTCGGGTCATGAGCAACCTCTAAAATCCCACGTGGTTCCTCAAGAATGGAAATGCAGCCACTGTGTTCTCAGCACTTTTGGTCAAGCAGCCTCCAAGCCCGGAGGGTCAATGCAATGGGCCAACGAGCTTCGAGGGCACCTGGGGCTGGATGGATCCTGGTCCCTGGTACTTGCTCATTGCTGACCTGGCTAGAAACTGATTCTCCACAGATCCTGTGGTTCATTACTGGAGTTGTGCACTACAGTTGTGTTTTCTAGGCCACATCCATCCAAAGGTGAATCTTTGCAAGAGAAGGAGAAAAGAGGGTTTCAGTGCTGGGGCTGTGCAGGCAGCTTCCCCAGCAAGGGATGGTGGCAGCAAGACACCTGCATCATCCTCACCCTGCACAGCTTGGGAGGGGATTTCCCCCTGCAAAGCCCCTTCCTCCCTTTTAACACGTGTCCTGCAACACTCCCCAGTTTTGTTCCATTTGCCTTTCATGGCTGGATCCACACACCACAGCCCCTCACTGGCTGCCCAGGGCAACCTGCATTGGCAGGGAGATGGGGCACAAGTGAGGAAGTCATTTTGTTGTTTTGGCCATTTAAATAGAGACATTTTCTCCTCTGCACAGCTGAGCAAGTCAGAAACTTTTGGCAAAGGAGCCCACAGCAAGTAGGATTTCTCTCACTGCTCAATATTTATGCCTTTCCCCATTGCCACCTAATTTGCAGGTTACAGGCAAGGAACCTGGACTGGTCCTTCCATGCCTGTGGACTTCCAACTGTCCCCATCCCTCCTTTTCACCCAGAAGTTCTTTCTTTACCAAATGCACATTATTTTTTTTACACAACATGTGCTCATTTATAGGATGTCTTTTAAGGAAATTCTCTGCAGAACTATATATTAAATTTCCTTCCAATTCAGGCTTGTTTTGGTATCAGAAGCATGTTATCATACACCAGATGGAGCTAAATAAAAATACCACGAGTGCTGCAGTATACTGATGTGATAGATATATAATAATTAGGATGTGCTGTAAAGCTATTAAGGCTGCAAATCTGAAGTATCTATTATATTTTCTCTATTTCTACAACACTTCTCATAGCATGGTGACAACTGGCAATGTTAGCATTCAAATACATCTTTTTAAGGCACACACAGGCTGTAATATCTGCAGTATTTATCTCGGTGTGACTCAGTCTATCTGATAACAACAGAATTAAAGCAAAGCCCTCTTCCTGCACAGGAGACAACAGCAGTGCTGAGGTCAGGGTCAGACCTGGGCTGGTTCCTCCTGGTCCTGAGTGCAGGAGCAGCAGAGCATGGGTAGGACAGAGGGACAGTGGCCGGGGTGTTTGGGGACAATATTTCTGAGTGTGGAAGTGTTGCCACACATCAGCTGAAGGTTTGCAGAGCAACCAGTGTGAGGACACTGCTCCCTGCTTGCAGACAGCAGGAAGACAAGCTCTGTGCTGCTGCCTTGCATGGGATGCCAGTGACTGCTCTTGGTTTACTCGGGGTTGTACGGCCCCGTTTCACTGGCACAGGGATGCTTGGTGGGGAGATGAGTGGAGATGAGGGAAGAGCATGTCTGAGCCAACCTGGGGGAATGAGCTGCCTGTCTCTGGCAAGACATCCCTGAAACACCACATCCCTACATTTTCCTCTCCAGTATTCCCTAAATTAAGGGACCAGCACCCCCGAGCTTGCTCGCAATGGCTACAGCAGCAACAGCAGAGGGGTGCTCTAGGGGATGAGCCACCCAACTATTTACCCAGCTTCTCCAGAGACCCAGCAGCTGGCAGGGAACATCCTGGCTGAGGCACCAGCCCTAGAGCATCCACACACCTGCTTTGGTGGAGCCTTTCCCACTGCCCATGGTTCTTCTCTGCTCTCATTCCACCCAGTGCAGCTCACTCAGTGACACTGAGCAGGTGAAAGGCACACCCACCACTGTGTCCCACACCCACCCTCAGCAGCCAGAAGCACCCAGGCTCTCACCCCCCATGCCAGACACACCATCACCTTCTTTGCTTTACCATCCCCACTCCCTAGCAAGAGGAAGAGGCTTCACAGCCCAGGTTAGTGCCAGCACCAGCCCCAGCACAACCACCCACCCTCCACCCATCGGCTTTTCCAATTGCCTGAGGGCTCTTGTGTTGGTGTTTCTCTCCTGAAACACTGGATTTTATAACTACCCTGTCAGCTACAGTGAGTGGGGCCTATATTTAATTTCTCTTTACGTTATTCAAGTGAAAATATGCCACTTCCAGAAAAGAAAAACCAAACAGAACGAAAAAAAACCCCAGCAAGTCATCTTAGGCAGCAGCCGGTGTATTCACCCTGAGTGATACACACCAGACATGCAGGTGACACCCCAGGGTGTGCATGGCCCAAGTCCCTGTGCCCCCACCACCCCACAACCTCCCCAGGACCTTGGCAAGTGCTGATTTGACCAGTCCACCCAGTCCTTCCCACCTTCCTGAGTTGTTTTTCTCCAGCTGCACAGACAGAGAAGCCACAGAGGCTGCATGGGCAGGGTGAGTAGACACCTGAGAGCTCCTGGGTTGTGATTGCTGAAATCCCACCAAGGCTACTGCTGGTCCCTCAGGATCCTGCACTGTCCCAGCCTTTCCTAGATGGATGGATCCACATCTGAGCCCTGGGATGGTCAAATATGCAGGGGTGGGTGATGGAAGCACACATGAGCACAGCTTTCTGGCTGCAAGAGGAAACAACTGACCACCAACCACTGCCAACAGCAGCTCGAGCCACCTTGGTGACCTGGTGTATAGTGGGGACAGATCAGCCCAAGGGACAGCCACTGATGCCTCATCCCCTACATTTCACACCTGGGCTGATGGGAACCAGGACAAGTGAGTGGCTTGGATCAAGGATGAACAAGCAGAGAGACAGCACAGATGGAGCTGGGGTTGCAGGGCTGCAGACATTGTTTCTCCACACCTTTCATGCCATGTTTGCAACAGCTTATGCACGTACAGGTTTTCCTGGACATGAAGCAGAGTATCTAGTCTAGTGATCATGGTAGTGTTGGGTTAATGGTTGGACTTGATGATCTTAGAGGTCTTTTCCAACCTGAATGATTCTATGATCCATCTCACACAACCCAGTGATCCCCCCTTCCCCCTGCACTGTCCTGCTGTGTTTGAGATAAAACTAAAACATAAGAACCTGCTTTGATTTTTAATTTTCTACTAATTTGAAAAGCAGCAATGAATGGTGACTCCCCAAAGGCTGGGCTTGGCTGTGCAAGGTACCTACAGGGAAAGAGAACCCTTCTCAAATGAGACCAGAGCATGGCTCAGGCAGGAACACAAAGATAAGAACAAAGAAGTGAAAATAATTATTTTCTGGTATGTCCAACAGTTGTTTTTTGCTTGTCCATTGGGGCTGCGACAGGAATGGGGAGGTGGTTTTCAGATCCCACCTAAACCCACCTGCCCACCTCTCTGCTCACATAAATAACTATCCATAATTATCTAGCAAACAACCCTGGCTCTAACTAATGTGCTTGATCTCCCCCCCTTCGTGCACAACAATCTCCAGCTCTTTCATTATTCCCCGAGATGGTTTATTTTATTTCAGTCCCCATCACTGCAGCATTAATGTCAGGAAGCCAAGACCCCCCCTTTCCACTGGCCTGCTGCTCCAAGCTGCTAATTAACCATTTTTAGCAAAGTAAAGCAATGTGACACAATTCAATTAAAATGACAAAAGGAGGCTAGAAATGACATATGTTCCCCTTGGTGATTTTTTTTCTTTTGGTCTAGGCAAGGGCTGAGCCTGTTCCTCTGCAGCATCAGCTCTAGGGATGCAGGAAAGCCCTTGTGTGAGCAGGGCTTGGTTTCCCTGGGGAGAAACTCTGCTCTGCTCCTCCAAACCCCTCCTGGGATATACTGGGGATCCCTCAGCCCCACTGGAAATCCTCCAAGCCCTTTTCCCCCCCCAGGGATAATGTCCTGGGGAAGGAGTGCTGACGTTGCCTGTTCTGGAGGCAGCGGACGGAGGGGATTTTCCTATCTGATTAATTAAACATGTAAAGAAACTGCAAGGGGAAGTTTATTGGATTTTTTTCCCCCTTTTCAATGCACTAAAGCTCATTAAAAAATAAAAGGGAGGGGGCTGGTGTTTGCTGCAAACACAGCTTTCAAATAAGTCTTAATTTAAATAATTAAACAGGCAGCATTTATTTTCCTTGTTGTTTTTATTTTCCTACCAGCTTCCTTGTCAGTTTAGCTGAGATTTAAGGTGCTCTGCAGTGTTGGGGTGGGTGTCGTGCCTATGTGACACTGTAGGCTCTGCACCCTGAAAGATGCTCTGGGACTTCAGCACGTCTGGCCAAGACCCATCAGGATGGTCCCATCCCACCTCTCTCAGATGATGTTTCTGCCCTGGTAGGACACAATGTCCCCCCTCTCTGCCAGCCCATGGGGGTTGCACTGAACTAAGCAGCCATCCCTCTCCCCTGCAACTGCAGCCAAGCCTCCTGAGTTTGTATTTCCAGTTTTTAAAGAGCTTTGGGATACATTACACAGGATAAAAATTTTATAAGGTAACCATTATACACTTTTATCCATATAACCCCCATGTTTCAGGATAAAAGGTACCTTCTAACTGCCTGGGGTGAGTGGAAAACTCCTCCACTGGGTGCATTAGAGCCTAATTGTTTGGAATGGATGTTATGTGTTGCCCTGCAAGTTTTTACTAAATCCTCCAAACTTTTCTGAACACACACACACAAAAAAAAGTCTGATTTTTTTTCATACTTCTGAATCCTGCCTCAGCTGGGGCTTCCCTGGGGACTTGGCTCTGAAAATGCACCTCTCCACAGCTTCATCCTCATCCCCATCCTCATCCCCTGAGCTGCCTGGGTGGGCACAGTCCCCACTCACCTTTGTTATTTATAGAATCATAGAATCATTTAGGTTGGAAAGGACCTTCAGGATCAGCAAGTCTAACCTTTGTCCAACGTGGGAGAGTTCCCCCATCAAGGCCTTGGTGGGGAGATCTCAGCTCTTGCAGAGACCTCCAGGGAGGGATCTAAGGCCAACAGGCTGACACTTGACCCTCAGCTGTGGACACAAGCCCTGTTCTCTGCCTGCCCGTGGAACAGCTGCCAACATCTCCCTCTCCAGCCACTTACAAAACCAATTGGGATTTTCCTTTGGACCATTTCCACCTCCAAAAGTGTTTCCTCTTCACTGACATTTGAGCAGCTCTTATTCCTTTAAACCTCACCCTGTGACATGGGTGACCCTGTCACAGCAGCTGCCCTCTATGCCAGGGCTGGTCCTGCCAACTTCTGCCCCTCCTCCTCCTCCCATGGCCTTTGCTCTCCCCAGCCATGTGTTCTTGTAGCCTGATCCAGTTCTGCTCAGCACAGAGTGACCCTGATGAGGACAGTGCAATGCTCCTGGTTCATGGTCTTTGGTGTTGACCCAAGTCAAGGGGTTCTCTAAGCATCAGTGTAAAGCAAAGCAAGTAGCAAAAGCTGAAGGAAGATGCCACTGCTTGTCTTTCCCCGATGGAAAGTGCTGGTTGGGGTTTTATAACAATGTGTTGAATTCCTATGGAAAAACAAACTTTTTTGACATCACCTCTATGAAATGAATCTCTCCAACCTCAAGAACCAGGAGACAAGGGCTTGGCTCAGGGCAGGCATCAGCATCAGCCACAGCAGATGGAGGTGACCACTGCCCATGAGCCTGGGAAAGGGCCAGGGTACTCATGTGGAGATGGTGGGATGGGGAGCCAAGGAGGGACTCATGCAGGGTAGCCCATCCCCACCATCCCAAGCAGATGGGGTCCCCCCACTCCCCACATAACCCCTCTGCAGCCCCAGGAAAACATAAGGTGCTTTTCCCATTTGCAAATGCAGTCAAGTAACGTGTTTAGGTTCGAGTTGTGAGCAGTGTCACATCCCTTAAGTGTCTTAAAGTAATACTTGATGATATTCTCTCCTTCAGTAAACATATTGATTAGATTACAAATAAGATTACCACTAAACACGGCCGTTCACGGAGCAGAGGCAGCACCTCTGCTGCTCCCTGTCAAGAAGGTTCGAGTTCATTTGTTACAGAAGCTCTTGATTATTGCAATTTAATGCGACTCTGCTCTTCCTCCCCTCTGGGGACACCAAACAATCAGCAGCTGCATTTTGGGGTGATTATAACACACCTCGGGGGTGTTCAGGAGGCAAAGAATTAAAGAGCAAAGGACCTAATGACCTAGAAAACGCAGCGGTTCCCTGACAGGGCTCTGCCCGTGGGGTGGTTTGACCTGGAATTCGTGCAGCAGCCAGGGCCAAGCCACCTCTGGAGCCCTGGGGTGACATTAGAGTGTGGTTTTGGGAGCATCCAGAGGCCTGCAGTGACCCAGGGAGACAGGAGAAGGGGCAGTGTTGCCAGCTGCATGGATGGATGGGATGGAAGTGGTGTCATCCCACTGTCATCCCACAGCCTGGCTCTGTACCCACCTCTCCTCATCACTGCATTCCCCAATGATGAATGCGGGGGAAAAAAAATCCCACTGCGGCTCAGCTCAGCACAGATTAATGGGGATTTAGGGCCAAGAGCCACAGGGAGCCTGGCTGAAATGTGGGCAGCAGGGAAACCCACGCCAGTGTGCTCCTCCACGCACAGAAGCTGTCCTGCCAAGGCACGAAGCAGGGGTGAAGCTAATCCTGACAAGAACCAGGACAGATCCTGCTCAGCAGCTCCAGCTCTCCCCACCTGACAGCCCTCCCAAAGCACATTCCAGAGATATTTGGGATTTTCTACCCCCAGCAGCCTCAGCTCCTCTTCAAATGCATCTCGTGTGGGTTTGTAACTTGTAGGAATCACAGCACTTGAAAGAAAGGGGGGAAATTAAGAGGTGGTGGTTAAAATGCTGATTCTGTGTACACCATGCTTTCTTGACACTGATTTTCTTACATCTTGCCATCACCAGAAGCTTCCTTTGAACATCCGTGTCCTGTTTTGTAAACGTTTCTAATCGGCAGCTCCCTTTCTTCTGCACCTCCACTAATTCCCCTGACTTGTACCTGCCTTGGCACTTGTAAGCTCCCAGACATCTGCTACACGCAGAGACTGTGCCCTCCAAAAAGACTTAAATACATAAATAAACAGTCTGGGGCACCCGTTCTGATCAAAGCCTGCTGGAGCACACAGGGCTATCCTCCTTTCTTTATTTTTGTCTTTCTAATTGGAGGTTTGGGGTTTTTTTTTCCCGCCACCTCAACTAACCTACATCCCCCTTTCTCCCCTTCCCACTTTCCATTATTTAGCACTCAGCAGATGAATAATTTACACTGTGCATTAAGCAGCAAAGTGTTCCCTGCCATGGACGGTGGGTGCAGCAGGACCGGGTGTCACCGAGGAGGATGGAGGAGGATAGAGGGTGGATGGAGGATGGATAAAGGATGGATGGAGGACGTGGTTGTGGCGTAGCCGTGCTCAGAGCACCATCTGCTGCTCGCTGAGCTCCCTGTGCACAGCTCCCAACCCCTTAGTAATGAAATCACAGCAATTAAAGTGTTTCCCAGTGAGGGTTTCTCTGAAATTCAGCAGAGGCAGGAACAGGGTGTGTGGCTAACCCCCTCTGAGGGTGATGGGATGGGACAGTGAGGACCAGCCTCCTCCATGACCCTTCTTCTTCTACTTCCCCCCCCCCCAGAAATCACTATTTCCTTCTCCCTCAAAGGGCACAGAACCCCCAGCACTGACCTCTTTACTCCCTCCCACCCAACTCTGCACTGACCCGGGTTTCCCACCATTAAACTCATGCCAACTGTTGAACTACTTTGTCAGCACTTTGATTTATTTTTTGTCTCTGCTTTTCACAGTTCCTCCTCCCACCCCCTTTACAAATGCAGCCCCAAAATACTCAATAATAGAAATACTCAGTGGGTACAGGGAATAAAACCCAGTAGCTCTCCTTGAAGCAGTTATTGTCATCCCTGTCCTCAGAGCATGCAGCCCATTGCCCACCTTTCATGCACAGGATGAAACACCCGAGAGGCTCCTTACTGCACAATTACAAAATTATTCTCTTTTACCCCTCTAAGCAGCTTTGAGTGACAATTTATTCTGCAAAATCAGCTTCATGCAGGACCAGAGGTGCCAGGTCACAGAGCTGACCCCACAGCAGGGAGGAGGGAGCTTCCCTGCAGAGGGACTTGCACATAGAAAGTAGACATTTTTATTTATATTTATATATATGTGCATGTATTTACACATAAATATATATATGCACATATATTAAGTGTATATATTTGTATGTCAATAAACAAAGCAGGCTGGAAGCAGGGGCAGCCCACACCACAAGGAGCCCAAGGTCACACAGCACCTCCTGACCTCCCTCCACATTGGAAAAAACAACTCCACAACCTCACAGGAGTATCCATCCAAGCCTAGAAAATCCCCAGGAGAGCTGTTCATAGCTCAGGAGTGTGATGCTGGCACTGAGGGGGCTGAGTCCTCTCCTCACCTCCTCCACAGCAGTTGCCCACCCAGGCCAGGCTCACCCACCACACCCAGCCCTTCCCCACACTCCCTGCCTGCTTCTGTTGCCAAGGAGATGGGGGATGCTCCCACAGACCTGCTTTGTGGGGTGTAGGTACCTGATCTAGCAAATTTTATTTAAATTAATTTTTAAAATTTACAGGCAGATTCAGGCATGTTCCAAGGGGTGAAGTGGCTCAGAACTTCCAGCTTACCTCACTCCTCAGCTGTCTGGTCTCCTGGTGAGGGTACCAGGGTGTGGAGAGAGGAAGGTCTCTTGCTCCCTTATCCCCAGCCACCAACTCCTGCTCTACCCACAACATACTCCCACCCTTCAAGAAGAAAAAGAAGGGAGAAAAGCTTCTATATGAAGGAAAAACCCACAACATCAAATCACACACACCTCTGCTGTGCATCAATGTGAAAAGAGTGAGGACATCTAATTATTTACATTCTTATTTTTAGTCACTTAACTCTTATTTCTCAAATACAAATGATCGATGCCACCAACTCCACCTCCAGGTACAGGGTCTTGCCCACGACCTACCCAAATTTTTCATCTTGTGCCTCTCAGAGTGGGGTAAAGGAGCCTGGGTGCTAAAGGGTGACATGCCTGAGATGATGTCAGGATTTTCCTTTTCTCTTAGAGGCTGTAGTTAGAGTATCATGGTGCTGGTCTCCTGGGAAATTATATATATTGTTCTTCAAAGCCCAATCTGCAGTAATTGGGCAATGTTCCAATGCTTGAAATTAGAGCACCAAATGCATCACAGCAAACTAGAAAGCACTTGCAACTTTTCTTTTTTTGGGAAACTTGGTTTTGCCACTGGATTGAAAAGTACCTGAGTGCTCAAGTAAAATCATCCAGTACCTTTACAGTGCAGCAGAAGTGGGATTTGTTATGCATTTATTCTGCTTCTGCAGAAGTGTGGTGCAGATCACAGCCCAAACGCTGCTTGTGTTGTTTGTACAAGTCATCTATTGACTCCAGAACAGGGAAACTCCCAGGAGGAAACCCAAGAGGGTGCAACCCAGCTCCTTGCAGAAACTAACAGTAAATAAGCCAAGCAGGAAAACAAAAGGAAAATATACTGTGTTTCATGAAATAGAACAAAAGTAAAATCAGGTAGTGGCTACGAAGCCTCCCCTAGCACACCCAGAGCTCCCACTCAGACTCACACATCCACAGCAGCACAGAGCAAGTCTCTTTCAGGAGCCACAGGAATACGAGGATTGAATTCCTAAAAGCAGGTTTTAAAGAACTTACTCCCTTTCTCACAGATACTAGTAACAGCACCTGAAATAGAATCATTATGGTTGGAAAGGACTCCTAGGATCGAGTCCAAACTTCATCCCAACATCTCTCTAACCACTAGACCAGAGCCTCAAGTGCTACATCTACTCGTTTTTAAACCCCTCCAGGGATGGTGACTCCACCTGGGCAGCCTGTGCCAGTGCCTGACCACTCTCAGTAAAGAACTTCTTCCTAATATCCAACCTAAACCTCCCTCGATGCAACTTGAGGCCATCACCTCTTGTCCTATCATTAGTGATTTGGGAGAAGAGACCAACACCAGCCTCACCACAACCTCCTTTTAATAAAGAACTCCTGGCTGGCCCTCTGGGTCTCTGGTGCAAACCATGCCCAGGATGGTGATGGGAGAGGTGAGAGTGCAGGTTTTGGCCATAGCAGCTTTGCAGGAGGAGGGGGAAGAGCTGTGCTATTAAAACACAGTTTGAAGATGGCACAAATCCTGGAAATCTTTAAAGAAGGGACCCCTCCCAACTTAACGGACAAGCCCAAGGGTTTGCACACTTACCTGGACACATGGACACACTCCAGGGACACATTCCTGCTGAAATGGGATCACAACCAAGCTGCTGTCCTGCCTGCCTTACCCCGAAGGTTAACTCTTCTCTGCAGATGGACAAATAACTGCAAATAAAATGGTTAAAATTATCATTGCATTAGACTTCTCACTTGTGATTTAGACAGCCTCAGAAATACAGGGAAACTTCTTGGATCAGGTGAAAATCCCCAATAAAATCTTAATTGCTGTGAGTGTGATGGCATTTATCAGTCCCTCACTGTGTATTTCAATAGGTTCCCTGAATAGGTATCTATTTAATTATATACCTGTGAAATATGAAAACCAGGCTGAATTCAGAATGCCTCATTAGATCCTATTTGTTCTGTTGAATTTTTGTGCTAGAAAAAGAACAGTTCAGGAACATTATAGCTAGGAACTAGCTAATCAAAGGTGTTAGAAAATATAGACATCAAGATTTCTGTAAAACAGAGCAGAGCCCATCTCTAGGTCACACAGAAATCCTGGTAAACTTAGAGGCAAGAGAGAAGCAACGTGCTCCTGGAAGTGTGGTGAAAAAAGGTATAATAAATAATCATGACTCACACAGGGAAAGAGCCTCCCAACTGTGGAATCTTCAATGCATGTGCCTTGTTTTGAGGTGCTTCAGAAAAGTTGCATCACTCTGGATGAAGGAAAGGGACAGTACATCCCTCTGCACATTAACCCTCACGCTTTGGTGGAGCTGTGGAAGCTCAGGTAGCAGAAAAGAATCAGTTTCTCCCTTTGCAGGTCACTAACACACAAGAAATGCTGTTGTTCATGTGCCCTGCTCTGTAAACACCACCCCTCCTCAGCTGAGACTGAAACATAAAGCTTCAAAAATAATTATTTTTATGATAAATTAAAAAAACCAAACAAACCTCCACAAAGTCACCAACTGATCTGCCATGAGGCCATCTCTCAGCAGCACACCCAGAGTCTCACTCTAGTGCTAACTTCAAGTGTCACTATCCCAGGCAAAAATGGCATGAGGGAACTGGTAGAGGGAGGTGGCTTTACAGACTAAAAGAACAGGAACTTTCAAAAGTAGAAAAAATATGTGAAGGGCTGACTTAAAATTGTGTTACTCAAAATAAACCCAAGAGCTATAGTCTTCTAGAAGATCTCTCCCTCCTCCCAACTCCCTTGGCCTCTCCAGCACATTTCTAAGGCACTACCTCTGCTGAAGAGGGAGTGTGAAGTACAGCACACCATGGAATAAAAAAGTTTTTCAAGCATGTCTTACCCCAACTTGTAGGAAACAGCACCTGAAGGTGAGTTTCTTCCCAACTTACCTGCCAGAGCTTTGCAGACACTGCTGGGTGGCTGGGCAGCCTGCAGTGACTGACATTCACAACCCACACTTGGTACAATGAAAGGAAGGCTATGACAATGTTTTGGCCAAAAGTCAAAGTTGTTTCTTTCCACTTGAGCACATGACACAATTTGACAGACAGTTTGGAGTTTACAGACAAGGGAACTCTCCAGGTGAGTGGCACACAGGGTGTCAGGTGAGCACATCCCTTCTCAGAGCCAAGTGGTCTCCTCACATGGACCAAGCTGGTGTTGGCTGCGTGCTGCTTCATGGTGCTGTGCTGGGGCTGGAGCCTGGGGACAGCTTTGTCTGTATGCAAGAATTATCTAATTAATGTGATTTTTCTTGTAATCTAACAGCAGGATTAGGCCCTCACGATTGTGAATGCTTCTTATTAGAGGAGGAATTAAAAAAGCAACAAAACAGAAGCTAGCCATTCAGTGCAGAGCATCAGAAACACCTTCTCTGATTTTCAGGTTAATATCAAAAGTGCGTCCTTGATCACATTCTTTTATAGCTGTGTCCAAATTGTGTTTTAAATTGCACCTTTTTCCAAAAACCACTGCAGTTAATTGTGTTTGAGGGAGCAGGTGGCCCTCAAGGAGAGGGTGATTTATTAAACCTTCACTAGACAAACCCAAAATACTTCCACGATCTCTTCAGACACTTTCCCTGCTTAAAAAACAAACAAACCAAACCCCACCATCCACTGCTCTTAGTCCAAGATCCCCAAGACAACAATGCAATTTCAAGATTTGTAAAGTTACACACTTCCAAAACACTGACAAAACAAAACAATATAAAAAAACCCCCAAAGTGCATCTTTAGGAAAGAGCATCCCCTCAGGTAGACTCATCTTTTACTGTACCAAGAAAAATAAATCCAAGAAAAGAAAAGATTTAGAGAGAAAAATACATTAGCAAATACAGATAAATTTGTTTTTAATAAAGGAGTTAATTTTCTTTCAATCCTATATAAAACAATAGCAATTAAAAACTTCATTTTTGAAAGTAAAATATTTACATATGAACAAGTAACTGTGCAAAATTTACATGAAAAAAAAAATGGAAAGACAGGATTTCCTAAAAGACAAAATAAAAGGGGTGTAACAGTTGTCAGGTGTTGATAAAAATACTGATCAGCATTCAGTTTACACGCAAGAGAGTTAAATTCTACCATGAGAGTTCACACAAAGAAAGCCAAAGTA
This sequence comes from Brachypteracias leptosomus, assembly GCA_013401335.1. Lineage (NCBI taxonomy): Eukaryota > Metazoa > Chordata > Aves > Coraciiformes > Brachypteraciidae > Brachypteracias > Brachypteracias leptosomus. The sequence goes on from VYZX01015387.1 coordinate 19,997, forward strand.
TTTACAGTCATAAAAGTACTATCAATAGACAATTTAATACAATAACCTCTGAAAATATAAAGAACCAATTAGTATATTTGTAATAAAAAAATAGGTACAAAGAAGGGACTTTGCTCTGGACATCTTTAAAGTAGGCCCACAGCTTGCATACAGTCTTTTAGCAAAATAATTATAGTTTACATAGCCATTTTTATGTTATGTGCCAAAAATTATGTACAATTACTGACAAAATACACCAACCATTTTTCAACACTTGATTCACACTGAGAAACAGTCTTTTGATGATTCCTCTCAACTTTGACTTTATTTAATCTAAGCTTTCACTTTCGCTAAAAAACACAGTGCAAGTAAAATATATTTATGCTGAAAAGGTTTCTCTTTTTTTCCTTTTTTTCCTTTTTTAACTTTACAGCTTTACAAACTATAGCAAATAAAATGCATTTTTACAGATGCTGCTAAAACATTCAGAAGTAACCCTCCTTTATGGGATTTCAGGGCCTCTAATAAGCAATAATGTGATTAAAATTGAGGTTATGTTTAAAATTAACTGTATATCCCACTAGATTTTGAACATTTTGGGGAAAGATAAATATTCTTTAAAAAAAAAAAATCAGTTTGCTTTGCTAACTGACTGGTTTTAAAAAAAAAAAAAGCTAAATGAAATGAGGTCATCTGCTGTAGACATATGCCTATATAATTGATTTAGTTGAATAAAACTGAACTAAAATGCACAATTAATGTTGAAACTGCTACAGGGCTGACAAAGGGTAGCTAGTTATTTGCTAAACGATTCCATCAGTCTTTATATATGGCTTGTTTGGCAAGAAGGCCACTCAATCAAGAGATGAGTTAAAATTTAATTGTCCTTTTATAGTATCCACAGGCCTTGTAAGTATCCTCACTGTTACAGAAATGTATTTTTCTCTTATACTGAAGAGTTTATTTATAAACAGGAATATAAAACTGTTCCGTGTAAAGAGGTGGTTGTTTGTTGGTTTGTTTTTTTTAAACAATATCCCATTTGCTTGTTACAAAAAGGCGTAATCTGCAAATATATAAAAAATGTCCTCAGGCGTCTCTCCGTCAAAAATACACCTTGATCTTTTCCATTTTACTTAAGGAATGCTTTGTATAGCAATAGTGAATGGCTTGTCTCTCGCTCATTTTCTAAACAAAATATGAGGTCCCTGAGGTTCACCCGCGTTATCCTTTGTCGCTTGAACTGACTGGTTGTTCCTACTCCAGAGCTGCCCGGGACGGCTGCGCTTGAACCAGACCCCTGCGAAGGAGAAGAGAAGAGAGGTCAGAACAAGGCAGTGCCCCCCTCCCCAGGTAGTGCAAAGCTCTCCAGAGAAAACAGAATCATAGAATGTTTGAGGCTGGAAGAGACCTTTAGAGGTCATTCCTACACAAGCAGGGACATCTCTATCTAGGGCAGGTTGCTCAGAGCCCCATCAAGCCTCACCTTGAAGGACTCCAGGGATGGGGCCTCCACCACCTCTCTGGGCAGCCCATTCCACTCATCTATCACCCTCATGTTAAAGAACTTTTTTCTAATATCCAGTCTAAATCTCTCCTTTCCTAGCTTAAAACCATCACTCCTTGTCCTGTCATCATAAACCCTTTTAAATAGACCTTTCCCTGCCTTCCTGTAGGCCCCCTTCAGGTACTGGAAGGTCACTATAAGGTCCCCCCGAAGCCTTCTCTTCTCCAGGCTGAACAGCCCCAACTCTCTCAGCCTGTCTTCATACAAGAAATGCTCCATTCCCCCGATCATCTTGGTGGCCTCCCTCTGGATATGCTCCAATATGTCCACATCTGAGGTAAGAACCAAGTGACTGTGTGCAGGAAGCTATCAACCAGCACTCTGTGCTACCAGAGCAGAGATTGCTTTTTAGTTCTTATTTGTAAACAACAGTTCAACAATCTGGAGTTTACAGTGATATTTAGATATATCTGTATTTAGAATATAGATAAAAAACCCCAATGTACTGCTCTTATCTTTAGGAAGGCACTAATGATAGACAATCCCAGTATTCTTCATACAGATACCAATCCCTGGAGCTCCTGGTGAACCCCTGGATCATGAGGTCCCAGATAGTTTTTATGAATCAAAACTAGAGGTGGGAAGATTCAGATGGGATGTTAGGAAGAAGTTCTTCCCCAGGAGGGTGGGGAGACACTGGCACAGGTTGCCCAGAGAGGTGCTGGAAGCCCCATCCCTGGAAGTTAAGGCCAGTCTGGATGGGTCTCTGAGCAACCTGGTCTAGTGGGAGGTGTCCCTGCCCATGGCAGGGGGGTTGGAACTGGATGATCTTTGAGGTCCCTTCCAACCCTGACANTCTTATACTGAAGAGTTTATTTATAAACAGGAATATAAAACTGTTCCGTGTAAAGAGGTGGTTGTTTGTTGGTTTGTTTTTTTTAAACAATATCCCATTTGCTTGTTACAAAAAGGCGTAATCTGCAAATATATAAAAAATGTCCTCAGGCGTCTCTCCGTCAAAAATACACCTTGATCTTTTCCATTTTACTTAAGGAATGCTTTGTATAGCAATAGTGAATGGCTTGTCTCTCGCTCATTTTCTAAACAAAATATGAGGTCCCTGAGGTTCACCCGCGTTATCCTTTGTCGCTTGAACTGACTGGTTGTTCCTACTCCAGAGCTGCCCGGGACGGCTGCGCTTGAACCAGACCCCTGCGAAGGAGAAGAGAAGAGAGGTCAGAACAAGGCAGTGCCCCCCTCCCCAGGTAGTGCAAAGCTCTCCAGAGAAAACAGAATCATAGAATGTTTGAGGNGTCTTAGATCCCCCCTGTTCTTCAGGGTAGGGTGCCATGAGCTCTCCTTCTGGTGACAAGAGCTGTAAGCAAGCTCAGGGTTTATCAAGCAGCTATCCTAGACATAGGCAAACATTCTCTAGTGACCTCTGAATTCTTCTCTATTACCCAGCAACACTTAGCACACACTGGCAGTTCTCCACACAAACTGGCAAGAAAAATTAGTATATTATTATATTTGTCACTTAAAAAAAGGGGGAAAAAATAATTTGATATCCTTCATGTGTCCAGATGTGCAGTGCCTGGTGAGTGAGTCACAAACTGAGTCTGCTGGGATTAACCCTGGGTGTTTTTGCAGTTTTCACTTGCAGAAACACAGTTCTGATCAGATATATTCAATTAATGCAATTTTTTGATGACTGTTACACTTCCCTTGATACAAGCAAGGAAATCCTGGAGCTCTTTAAAGTCACCAGCCAGCAGAATCAGCAGGAACACTATCCAGTAACAAGGTGCCTCTTCCAGTAAAGGCTGGGATTGGATCACATCCTGCACACATGCACCAAAATCACTTTTTGGGTGCTGAGGGAGGTGCAGCCTGGCTTGAGGCTGGCAGAGGACCCAGTCCAGCAAGGACAGAGTGAGCAAACCAAACCCCCTCTAAAGCTGCAGCCTCCCTGCTCCTGCTCGCTGAGCAGCAGGAAGGAGCAGTCACCAGTAGATGGCACACACAGACCAAAAAGCCACATTTCACCTTCAGTTTTCAAGTTTTTGGCAGTTGCTTGTTGCTGATCCCTTGCTCTTCATGTATTTATGGAAGTCATGAAGGTGTTCTGAGTGATTTGGAACAGGTTGTGTTTCTGTGGCTTATCCATGGATTCTTTTTTCCCTCCAATTTCATTTAGTAAGATAATGTTTACTTTTTTTTAATGGAATTTCACTACTTAGTGACACAAGAAGGTCCAAATACACTCCACTAGTTAATAAAGATTTATCTGCCTGAGAGCTTGGAGAATTTGAAAAGATTGTTCTAAATAAGAACACCCCAGGGTTGAGAAAAGCCCAAATTTAGAGCAGTGCAAAAGCCACGTGCATTAGCTGCTGAGGCTCTCACTGCTGCACTCCTCTCTACGTGTGGAAGCAGTATATTTATTTATCATCAGTGTACATTATTAAGAAAGCAACATAAGCTTGCATTGGAAATTATCATCTCTGGGTTAGCAGTACACTGTTCTTCACACTGCTAACAGTGAAGTCAGACTTGTTTCTCAAGCAAGTTACCTTTTGAACCAGCAAACATCAAATCATTGAAATCCTGTAGTGAAAATGGTTTAAAAACTGTTTTCAAGAGGGTATTTTAAGGCACTTGCACAACTTAGGTGCCTAATTTCCATCAACTACAATAGAAATTAGAAGATGCAGGAGAACGCTGGATGTTAATTAAATTTTGTCAAATACATACAAATATCAACAATAAAATAGAATGGTTGGGAGGTGGGTTAATTTTTGGTTTTTAAATATTAAGCAGAAGCTCAAGCCTGATGTTATCATGCAGACTATAATATTTGAAATGGAAAGGTAAAATTTCAGGAGTCAGAGACACAGAACTAAGCTACTCCTGGAGACATGGAGTAAGTCAGGAAGCTTTTTGGTAGCTTCCAATAAAATCACGTGGCCATAAAACTCTAAAACTCAACAAAACAGGTTGCTGTCAGTTTTAAACCAAAACACTCCAATTACTACTTCCAAGTGATTTTGCATGTAATTAAGATTCAGCACTCCTAGACATCAAAAGCTTAGATTTACAAATCTGTGTCTAAGTACTGACAAACCTTATTTTCCACCCTTCCTGTAACATGCCTTAATGACAAACCATGTACAAATGGTGACAAGTGGAGCTCAATTTAAAAATGTCAAGTGACACAGCAGCAAAAGCACAGCTGTGAGTCTATCAGATCAAAAGCAGCTGGTTCTTAATTAAACAGACAAAAAGATGAGATTTCCAGGGAACCTGTAGTTAATTGGTTAACTGGTAAGTGATTAATCTAGGATAACTAAATTAGTCAGATTTAGATGAAATACAAACAAGTGTTTGCAGTAGATGTAAAATACATTCCATAACCTAAGTGACATTAACAGACTATTAACATGCCTAAGTAAGCAATGTCAACATTAACCCTGTGTGAGATCTTTCAGCATATTCCTCAGAGACAACTTCATTTATAAACACATCTATCACTGTAGAAGTGCCATGTACTGCAATTTCTATAATTTTAAACCACATTTATAAACCTTTAATATAGAAATTTGTTAACTTGGTATAGAAATCAATTTTATGATCAGTAACAGGCATTTTAGGACAGTTCAAACCTCAAAATCAGATGCTCAAGAGGCTTGGTTATTTTTTATAAGTAAAAATAACATTTCCTGGTATTCAGACTGTTCTCTAACATTTTATATCAAGCACATGTGAATTGTGGCTTCTAGCAATTTGGTATAAAACAAAGTGAATTCTTTTGAAACAAGAGTATAAATGCTTTAGCACTAAAAATTACGAATCCTAAGGGCGTAACAAACAAAATTACTAAACTTTTACTATCCTGTCACTTGTTAACAAACAAAACTCTGCAGGGAAAAATCCTCAAATTATAAGGGGAGTTTTTGGCCCTGTAGATGACAAGTTTCAAGATTATGTTCTTTTTATACACTAGAGAAATCCCACGCTGAATGTCTTTCATGCAGAAGGCAGTTTTATACCATTTCATGTTTATTAACTTGTTTAGAAATAGAGCAGACAGTTTATCAGTCTACCTGAGTCTAAATTAACATTAAAACTAACCAGACACTGAGCATACTGAAACTTAGTCTGCAGAGAAATTTCTTAAAGGTCAGATTAAACAGTAGAATACACAAAGATTATGCAAGAACATCATCATCAGATGGAACTGGTCAAACTGATCTGCTCCAAAGATACTGAAACTAAGGCCAATCAGAAGAAGAAAGAAATTAGGGAAGTTGCTATAATCTAAAGCACCTGCTGTCAAATTTAGCAGTGATCCAATTCTACCACTGCACCCACCTCAGCAGTGTTACTCTGAACTCTTATTGGCTACAACCACAACAATCTCTTCCCAAAACTGTGAAGGTCCAAAGAAAGCAGAGACTTGAGAGAACAGAAATGGCTTTTCTAACATTCCTCCAGTTCCATGAATCAGGGAATGACAACTCAAACTTTATTCCCTATGCCACCACCCAGATGCTAAATATTGATCCTGGCCTTGGAGCAAGCCAATCTGAACACAACACACGCTTCTGTCACTCAGCTTCCACAAATGAGGAAAAAAGTTGGGAACAGAAAGGTTTTTAGAGAGGCTGATGCAGCAAAACCAAAGATGACAATGCCACTGTACCTCTGTCCCTGATCCAGATCCTGATGAATCCAGTTTCTTCTTCTTCCTGGGACCAATGGCAGCTAACGCAGTCAAGTTGGCATCCCTCTGTCTCATCTGTGCTAGCTCTTGTTGCTGCATCTGCATTTGCCAGAACAAGTACAGTGAATTATTTTTCTTTCAATTTCCAAAGCACAAGTTCATGTTAAGGTGAACACTTACCTCCTTGGCCTTCTGTTTCAACCTAAGCTGTTCCGGATCTTCTTGTCGAGATCGAGACTATGTTGGCAAAGGATGAACATGGAATGGTTGGAGAAAAAGAAAGAAGAATTCATTTGATTACAAAGCAGTTCAAGAGTCTAAATTTTACATAGCAAATCAAAGTTTTTCTTAAACTTCAGCAGGAAGTGGAGAACACCTACCACTCCCAGAGAGTGCAACAGGGGAAAATAATTTTTCAACATTAAAAGGAGTTTTCTGTTTCTTAGTTTGAGGTGTCTACTTTTGAAAAAGCATTCCCCTTCTTCAGCTTTGTTATAATTAACAAAGGAATAGCTAAACATTTATGCCTTAAAACCATCGCAAGAAACAGGTTACACAGATCTGCAAATTGAAATACATGCACTTTGCATTTGAAAAACAGAATCAGACCTTAGATTGATTGGTGAATTATTTCTAGAGCTCTCCTGCCTAGCTGTATTCATCCTATATTAGGGTCACTGAGTAAAATCATGAAGTCTATTGCTTACTTTTGTGCTTCCTATCTCTTGTATTTCTCCAATTTGAAAATTCTTTCTAAATCCTATTTACAGTCTCCAAAATACCTGTAACCTCTATTCCATTTAAGAGTACCACCAAGCTATAAAATTCATCCTTTTAATGATGCAAAGGGCAAAAACTAAGTTTTAAGACCTACTTTAATTTGACAACATGCAATGAGGCTGGCAAAGAATCTGTCTCATGCTTTACCATGAGAAGCAGAACAGCGCTCTAGCTAAAGAACATATTCATTGAGTTCCACCTTTGAAGATTACTCTTCCCCTTCATTGCAAGTGATTTAGAATGAAACTCTGCAGTTTTGATGTCCAAAATGACACTTTGCAAACGTGTGTGAAATCCAAGCACTTGCCTTTGCTGCACGCATTAAAATTTCCCTTTCTTGTTCATCTTTACGCTGCTTTTCTATTTGATCAAGTTGTTCGAAGAACTTGAGCTGTGCCCGAACGTCACTTGCTTGTTCGTATCTTTCATCATCCTGAAAACATGGCAAATATGTTTCTCATTACACTTCTTCAAAACAAAGCTGTTAGCTTGTACTGTACTGTAGAAGAACATATACATTTAAAGCTCAAATGTTCACTTTGTCCTCTTCAAACAAATAGCGAGCGTGTATTTACGCCAGTCAAACCAGCTAGAATTCTTAATAGCATTTTGTTCTATTCCATGAATCATCAGATTTTGACTTCCAAACTAATATCATCACAGCTTTAGCCTCACGAACATCTTTTGCAGAGCTGTGTGGGTTTTTTTAAATGCTGTTCAGGCATTTGCATCTATTAAGAACACACATCTGTCAGATAGCAGTCTCCTGAGAACTCAAAGCGGTGCTTTTATCTGCCTATCCGATTGTAGCATCACTCAGACTAAATATCTGACATAACAAAAGGGAGGACACTGTTTCTCTGCCTTTGTTTTAAAATCATTTTGTATATGCAAGCTGAAGAGTTCTAGTTGTCCATGTGTATTAATATCTTAAAGTAAGATGAATCAGTCAAAGAGAATAAACAACCTAACTCCACAGAATGAAGAGCTCCTGCATTACAGCCAACGTGAGAACCTGCTGAATAGGTGCAGGTTTGCCATTTTATTTGTGCAATTAAGTACAATTACCTTGTAAGAAATATTCTTTTGTTGAGCAGTCTCTGATAGTTTTTCTACAAGGTTTTGTAGTCTTTGTTGTGTAGCGTGTGATACGTAGCTAACTACATCAGGATGGATTTCTGTGATTCCATGTTTTTTACCTGTGATCAGGACAGAAGTCAGTTGCAAACAATTATTTTACCATAGAGCTAAACATGGGGCTAATGTCAGTTATGAAAATTTAAGTGGTGTTTGCAAAATAAGGCTTTCAGGTATTTCTCAGACAAGCATTAAACAAAAAACAGTGAATTTTCATACGTATGCATTAGCTTAAAATGTACAATCTATTAAAAAATGCTGTATACTACAATATAGCAAATAACTGGAGAATGCTCTCTGTTCCATTCTAAGCTAGTAAGTAAATATGAGAAAAGTGTTTCTGGATTTCTTTTTTAAAAAACAAATGTGATTATTTTTGTTATGCCTTATCAGTTTATACAGTCAGAATTTTAATCAGGTCCAGTGATTTCCATGTTAAATATCATTTTAGAAAGCAACTCTATAGGTTTGCTATCCTTTAACACTACTCTGGTTTCATAAAGTGAATAATTGACCACAAACATCAGAATATACAAAAGGTAACAACCCCAGCAACTACAAACTATTCAAGTTAATTTCTACGGGAGATGCCTTCAATTAAACCCAGGAGTAGTGAAATTTGTTTATTAAAGTTCAAGAAAAATCAACATACCTATTTCTAATATCCTTCTTTGTAAAGGTGCTGGGAAAAGGAAGGTTTCATCTTTACAGGACCTTGTTAATGTGCCCACTAGCTCAGAATTTGTTGCCAATATCCGAGCACTCTCTTCTGACAGGTTGACTCCAGCCATTGATGCAACATCATTAATGTCATCATCATCCCTTAAGAAAGGAAAACTCATTAAAATCATAACATTTAGTGCTTATTTGCACACACTGCTACAATACCCCAGCTGCATATATTGGATTCCACAGTAAACATGACTCTTTTTTTTTTGCTTTTATCATATGATAAAATCAAATTGACATGATTTGATTCCAAAGAGCACTCCGAGTATTCTTGCAGCCTTGTCCTCCCTGTTCTCAAGATCCTTTCTTATGTAATGTTTCAACACCTTCAGAAACAAGAGACCAGGCACATCATTACCATAAACCAATAAACTGCAACATCACTCTAAGACGGGCTGTACCTTGGAATAACTTGAGAAGAGCTGGGAGGAGTGAAGGAATTAATTCTATTTGCTTGTCCAGGAAGGACTTTTTTGCAAGATTTGATATTTATCCTTAGTGCTAGCTAAATACTAAAACCAGTCTGGCACAAGCATGTCCACAGCTGTTTGTTAAACCTTTATCCAAGTAGCAAACGTGCCCACAGAAAATCCACCTCTAGTTGTTGCGAGTTTACCCAGCCCAATTCAGCACCACTGCAGTGCACAGAAAGGTCCCCACTGAGTTCAGCAGACTGCCCAGACAGCAAAGCCACAAATAAATATGTACTTTCCTCACCTAAAAGAGCCTCCCCCAGGTTCTTTCAGTTTATTCTTCTGAGCAGCAGCTACTTGTGTTGAAACAGTGGCAATAGCTTTGTTTCCAGGTAATACTGCTGGTTTTACCACAGGTACTGCAAGAAGAAACACAAGATTTGTCCTCAAACTTCTGTCAGAGTTCAGATTTACAAGCCAGTCATGGGTAGTAACAGCAACAGGTCTGGTGCAAAGGCTTCTGCCAGAATTTCTTCCATTTAAAACAGGACCCTCCCACACAATTCCTAAACAATTCCTCTGACTGTAAGTGCTGCCCTCACACACATCTATCCCCAACCACCGCAGCACTGTGCCCTGAAGGTTTTAGCAGTGGCACAACCATCACAAAGCTACAGGGCACTAAGAACTGACATTCATAAAGCAGACTTCAGTTAATGCTCTCAAATACAGCACGTACCAAGTACCCTGAGCTCTCACCTGTCTGAAGCTGATTCAGTTGGATTTGAGGAGTAGTGAGCATAATACGACTGTGTGGTTGCCGCAATGCCACCATTGGTGTCTGTGTCAATGTTACCTGTGGAGGCCTTATCAATGCCCCTGCTTTTTGAGGCTGTTGGATAACCTGCAAATAATAAGAAAAACAAACCCCTGTAAACAATCTGAGAAATAACCACAGCTGCAAATCAGGTGGGAAGAACAAACTAAACTGATAAGATGTGATCTTAACACACCTGCCCATTGATCTAGAATGAGCACGTTGATCTAGGATCAGCTACTGCACAGAGCAGCTCAGATGAGTGCTGAACACTCTACAGGGAATGCTGAAGTAGCAAAAACATCCTAGTAATTTAATATTGAATTAATATTTTATGTTAATATTAAATATTGAATTTAATAATGAATTTATATATGCATGTTAAATTCATATTGTATATGAATTAATATACGTCCTAGAAAAAGCTTACACTCAGATACTGCTTTGCTATGAGAAAAGGAAAAGGTGCTGCACATTATACTGCTCTTGGTTTCTGTCCAGGCCTGAGAAAGTTATTATTTCTCCTCTTTTGGGGTAATCTGTTGTTAGACTCATGAAATGGGAAGATCTTCCTGAATGTTGCTCTCTCATGAATACGCAGTGATTGAGACAATCTGTAAATATTTCAGGCTAGATTAGGAAATAATATAGTACTTTAATCAAGAATGGATTTTAAATTATACTTTTTTCTTAGTAGCTTCTAGAGAAACTTAGTAGTTTCTCTAAAGAGGTCAAAGATCTCTAATTGAGCTAAACCACCAATTTATGTAGCAAAGTCACTGCACTGTCAGAAAAAAAACTTTGAATCATAGAATTGTCAGGGTTGGAAGGGACCTTAAAGATCATCTAGTTCCAACCCCCCTGCTATAGGGCAGGGACACCTCCCACTAGAGCAGGTTGCTCACAGCCCCAGCCAGCCTGGCCTTCAAAATGTCCAGGGATGGGGCTTCCAGCACCTCTCTGGGCAACCTGTGCCAGCGTCTCCCCACCCTCCTGGGCAAGAACTTCTTCCTAACGTCTAATCTGAATCTCCCCACCTCTAGTTTTGATCCATTCCTCCCAGTCCTACCACTACCCAACCAACCAAGTCCCTCCCCACCTTGTGCAATAACAGCACTCGGGCTCACGTACCAGTGGTGTAGACTGCCCTTGTTTACTAACACCAACTTGTGTAGGCTGAGTGAGGCTGATGACAGGTTGTTGGAGAGTGCTCGTTACAGTCGCCGTCGCCTTCCCCGCCGTGCGCTGAACCGAGGAGCTCAGGATCACCGCTGCCGACGGGATCGTGGCTATCGTCGCTTGCGTCGTCGGCTGCTGCTGTTGACTTTGTTGAATGAAAGCTGCAGAGTCTGGTGTGAGCTGTCTCAAGGCAGGTAAACTCCTCTGAAATTGGAAAGGAAAGAATTTGAGTACTTATTTTAATCCTAGGTCAGACAAGAAAACATTAATTCATAGAGTCATTTAGGCTGGAAAAGACCTCTAGGATCATCAAGTCCAACATTCATCCCAACATCTCCCTGACCATTAGACCATGTCCTGAAGCACCACATCTACTTTTTTTTTGCAACAAGCAATGCATTTCATTTCCATTGTATCAGGCTGGGTGTCCCTGAGCAAACATGACAGGGGTGCACACAAATACCATGCCACTGCACACTCACAGTTAGAGTGACAGTACCTTTAGCTGTGGATAGCATGGGCAGCAAGGTTATGAAAGTCCACCTAGAACCCCTAGTATATATTTAACAATTCAAGCCCATGCTGCCTTCCTCCATTGTGTTCTTACATATATACCAAGCCAGATTCATAGAATTGCTCAGGCTGGAAAAGACCTTCAAGATCATCAAGTCCAACCTCAACCTAACCTTACCACCCTAACTCTAACAAGCTATAGCATGTGATGGCTTAAAAGACATACTAGAGCACCAGGGAAGATTTCAGAATAGCTCAGAGATCTGAGTGTTTTACCAGATTCTTACATTAGTTGTTTTCTTATGGTAGTAATTTTTTCCTCATGAACAGCTCAAGGTTGAACAAGCATTTAAGAAACCAGAAACGTCAACACACACCTACAACTATATCCCTTAATCATACACTAGTCAAGCAGAGCTACACTCTTACCATACAGTGTTGTTATACTTGCTCTGCTTTTCAGGTGGTAAATATTGCACAATAAATATTATTTTGAGGTGTGTCCAATTACTACAAAATTTATGACAAATATGATTTATTAAGTTACCTTCAGGAAAGGCACAAGGTAAGGTTGAGGTGAAGAATTCAGTTCTCTGTACAGCCTGCTGGTAAAGTCTTCTGCTTCAATTTTTCCATCCTTCAAAACAAAAAATCCAAATGAACCGACTTGTAGAAATTAACTTCTATAGATATTCAACACAAAAAAATTAAGACTAAATTTATTGAAAATAAGTGGGTTTATCATCCTTCATTATAAGCTATCAATAGCTTTATGGCAGTAACTAATTTTACTACAAATTTCAACTAGTAAGACCTACAGTCCTGTCGTTCCTTTTCTTCTTCCTATTTCTCAATCAATTTTAAGAAGCACCTTCAGTTGTTCTCACCATTACAGGAATGTCAGATCTACAGATCAAAGAGACAGGTGGAACCTACAGAAATACTTCATGTGACCTGCAACCAGCCAACTCTGTTGGCCAGATCAGCTGGGCAGTCCCACCTCTGGTGTTCTCTTCTCCAAAGGTACCACACTTCCTCCATTTCAAATGACTAAAGTTCTGCTACCATATGCTCAAAAGGCAGGTGGCTCTCACAAAACTATCTGTATATCCCTCAGGGGAAGATACATTTTGAATTTAGGTCTTGTGACCACCTCTGGTTATGATGTGACAGCATCTACAATACACAACGCTACCTTAGCTTAAAGGTTGCAAACAACCAGGCTAAGCAATAGTAGTACTCATTCTATAAATACTACTTATGTCAAGCTTTTACATTAGCTTCAAATAATATTACTTACTTCTTTCTGTAAAAACTTGTAATTTCCTACACTCAGCTATTGCACTAGCTGTAGTGTTTTTTCTCAAGTACATAATTCATCTTTTAACTCACTGTTTTATCAATTTAAAAAATGAGGCATTTAATGAGTCACCATTTAAATTACTTGCACTTCAATCCAATTCATGTTCTCATGAATATGAGCAGTGAATTCTCATCGAAAGCTTAAAGGAAGAATTTATGTATATATTTTAATGCAGAAGAAGCAAAGTTTCAATTTGATTTCTCAGATTTTATAATCTCCCTCCCCTCACACAAAAAAAAAAAAATCCTTCAGTTCTGAGTCTAAATTTGCTCAGATATCACTTCACACAACTTTTAATGAACTTTTCTTACCAGCAGGTTCTGTACCAATTCTTTCACATTAGCCGCAGTTTCTGAAGACTGTTTCCCAGATGATGCCAGTTTTATTAATGTGGACAGAAAGTTTTTACATTTCTTCACATTTTCCATAGTTTCCTGGGACAGGAGGAGGAGGGGTAGAAGGGAAACAGTCAGAAAAGGAAGATCAACTCTTCATAATACATGATCTGACCATAATACTCTGAGAAACAGTCTCTAGTTTCTCACTGCAGAATACTATTTATAGATTTGTTTCCCTCACTGCTTGAGACATAATCAGACTGAAATTACTATTTTGTTTCATATGTATTGTATGTTTTGTATTGTACATTTTTGTTTTCCATATCTAAAAATTATGATACTTATAAACACTAAGTATTTTAAGAATGGCATATTGTGCATGGGAAAAATCTGTGTTTTAGCAAGACAACAAAGGGCAAAGCTCCTCCTTCCCACTATATAACAGTGCACAGGTTGTCCCTGCTTTGCAGTCCTGGAAACATGCATCTCAAGTGAGTCAGTGCCAACTTCTTATCCCTTCTCATACTGAGTCTACTCTGCAGTGCTGAACAAGTCACTTTTCTGTAAGATAGAGCTACCATGGGTTTTGTTTGTTTGGTTTTTTTTTTTAAAAAAGACTGTTTTAAAACTGTTACAGAAATAAAAAAAAATACTTTGACATTGATGCTTTGTAAATTATATGGTTCTACCAAAAGTTTACCTTTTCAAGGCCAATAGTTCACAGAACTCTTGCATCTTTACTGCTCTCTGCTCTGCTCTATGTGTACATATGGACGTATATATAGACAGGCACACATGTATATGTGAACCAACAAAAACAGATTCTAAATGCCCCCAGTATCTTACTGTGGCAATAGTGGAGGTCGCTGTCGTTCCTTGCACTGTTCTCTGAGGAGTTCCAGTTTGTACAGCTGTTGCTGTCCCCAACGTAGTTGTTTGTGCAGTACCACCCAGAACAATCTGAGGCTGCAGAGAATATAAACAGAAGATTATTTTACTTGGAATGTACCACAACGTGTTTTCCTGAGCCATCAAACAGACACTGAGCCGCAGGACAGTAGAAGATCTTTCACAGCTACTATAAAAAGAAGTTACTCATCTGGCATCAGTTGCAGTGGAAAGGAGGACCCACCAGATGGCACAAAACACTGCACATTCAAACCTGAAAGCCTACAAGTTGATTAAGAATTGTATGATTTTTGGTGACTGAATAAAATGGCAAAATAATGCCACAAACATACCCTCATACACAGTGGTTTCAAAACACAATTAAAAGGAGTGCTACATTTCTGTGAAGGTCACAGTGTTTATGGCCTGCTCCCTTAAATGCCACTTTCTACAGGAGGAATATGTGAAAAGGAACAACAGACAAAACCTCAGGTCTTATCTAGGTCTTTTTGATGAACAATGAGACAAAAACATTTTTCTGGTTTTATATCATAGAATCGTTTAGGTTGGAAAAGATCTCTAGGATCATCAAGTCCAACTTTTGTCCAACATCTCCCTGACCCCTAAACCGTGTCTCAAAGCACCACATCTACTCACTTTTTGAACATTTTGTAGACAAGCTGGTAATTCAAAGTAGGAATTTACAGAATTTCCGGAACCAATGCAAAGTAGAAATACCACCTTTACAGAACCAACATTGTAAAGAACTTTTCACTTACACAGTTCATTCATGGATTTCCAACACAGTCCAATTACTACCAACAATCCAATCAGAGAGAGAGTAATTCTTACCAAGCTAAAGCTAGCCCTCAATTTTAACAAATCATTTGTAAACTTGCTCTTTACATAAAGATGCACAAGAAAAGAGGCTCCAGTGCTGCCCAAGCTTACTTTCCTTGGTATTTTGGGAGACAGAGAAGGAGAAAAGGATTTAATTTGTCTCATTTTTCAAAATCATGATAAATGAAGTCCATAGCATGCTCATTACAGCAAAAAATATGCAGATGGAATGATTTTTCTGTCCAGTGTAAAAGCAGCGCAAATTAAGGAGACTCAGTTAGGTAAATTAACTCTTAGATCTGGAAAGATCACTGGCACAGGCAAAGGCTCTCTGAGGAGAAAAAGGTTAACTGGATGCATAGCAAAACCTGCATGTTTTAAATTAAAACTCTCTAATCCTGTCTACTCAAAGGATGAAGAAAGCACAATGAGACAGATTAGGCGACAGCAATCATATTGTATCACTGTTGCCTGGAAGCCATGGGGAGAATTTCACACTTTTACACTGTGTTTTAAGCTCAAACCACTACCCCTCAAAAAAAAACCCCAAACCAAAGCTACAAGAAAGCTTATCATCAATACAGGCCAGGCTATGGGAAGAGAGCCCACATACTGACACCACTATTTATCCTTGAGTTCAGAACCTCCCCAAATACACAGACCAAAGCAGAGACTTGTGGAAGAGAAGGCTGCCAAGTGCTGTCCTTTTGTAATTGCCCATTTTGCTGCAGAATTCAGAGGGCTACAGATCCATCACAGGAGTGACATCACAGCTCCAAGTCCAAAGGGAACTGGCGTCACTTTCTTGAGGCAGAAAGCATAAAGGTACTTTATTTTAGTCAGCTCTGTGATTATACAAACTAATAACAGGATACCTTTAAATATATATGCATACAGAATCATGAAGGTTGGAAAAGACCTCTAAGATCATCAAGCCCAACTGTCAGCCCAACACTACCATGACCACTAAACCATGACCTGAAATACCACGTCTACATGGTTTTTGAACATCTGCAAGGATGGTGACTCCACCACTTCCCTGGGCAGCCTGTTCCAGGGCTTGACCACTCTTTCAGTAAAGAAATTTCTCCTAACATCCAGTCTAAACCTCCCCTTGGTGAAACTTGAGCCCATTTCCTCTTGTCCTATTGCTAGTCACTTGGGTGAAGAGATCAACACTCACCTCACTATAACCTCCTTTCAGGTAGTTGTAGAGAGCAATAAGGTTTCCCCTCAGCCCTCTCCTCTCCAGACTAAATCCCAGTTCCCTCAGATGCTCCTCATAAGACATGTTCTACAGACCTGCCTCATTGCCCTTCTCTGGACCCTTCTATGTGAAGGCACATATAGGTACAATATGTAATAATTATAATAAAAATATAAAAAATCACACATATACATCCAAAAATTGGGATCTGCAGATGTTTCAGAAAGGATAATCCGAAGATATTTCTTCCATTCACTTAGCAATTATATTTCCTGTATTTCTGGTAGTCTCAAGCAGGTTTTCAGTTAATTTTAACAACAGATGGATCTCATGTATACATGACTTTTTTTTTTTTTTACAAACTCACTTGCACAACAGGAGGACGCTGTAGCGTTGTTGTGGGTTGCACTGTTGTTTGAGCCTGAGACACTTGTTTGATAATAGTAGTTGGTGTCACTTGTCGTGCAATAATAGGCGCTCCTGGAGCCTGGGGAAGCAGAAAAACACAAACACATTAGTTTTATTTTGTCTCTGGAAAGTTGCCTTTATTACAGATACAAAAAACCACATCTGGACCACTGTAAAACTGTGAGAAGGGTTTTTAGTCTTAATGCAACTGTGATGATCTCAGTATATATATATACACACACCCACCATATCCACTTTTTTCTTTCAGTTTTATAGAGAATAATGATTCTTTGGGGGGAAGAGTTCTACACATTAACCATATATGGTCTTGAATGATCTTCATATAGAACAGTTGTAACTTACTGCCATTCAGCTAGGTAAAAATGTTTTTGATGAGCAACAGCCAAACTGTAACAGAATTAGGAACAAAATGCAATCCCTGTGCCATGTGGAAAAGCCTGTTTCGATCAATGGTTTCTTCATATCCCTGACATCACCCCTCACTTTGCAGTGCACTCTCCCCAGGAAAACAAGTCTTACAGTTTTCAACACTACAAACAACTGAGCCAACCTGCACGGTCGATATCTGCACTGGAGGAGCACTGGTGGGTGTAGCAGGACGAGGAGTCATTGTATTCTGAGGCTGAGACTGGGCATGTGCCTGTGCCTGCATCTGTGCCAAGGCTTGCTGGGGGATCACCAGCAACTGCCCGTTCTCACTCCGCACAAGGACCATGCCTGGGGGGAGGAAAAAAAGGAAATCAGTCAAGAAATATCATTTTCAAATTTCAAAGAATGTATTTTTTCAAGTTTTTTTTATCCAAGTTGGATACATATGGGATTGATGTACTGCTGAAGGACTACCCAGCTGACAAAAGTGGTTTAGACTTAAGGCAAAATACTCAGCTGCTTTGGGGTAGCTGGAACTGAATAACTTCATTGCAGAAATTCTCTATCAAAATGCTCAGTGTGGTGTGCATCAGAACACGTGCAAGGTAGTATTTGTCCCAACCAAAAAAACTCCATGTGACTAGAGGTTAAAATTAGTGATCATGTAAAAATTCTACCTGCTCTTCACTAAGAAATTTGTTTTATGGAACGCTGCAAATAAAAGCAAACCTTGCCACTTGGAGCTCCCACCTTTGCTCTAGCCACCATTAGGCAAGATTCCTGTTAGTTTCTCTTTAAGAGGAGGGGAAAAAAAAAAAGAAATCTAATCAAACACAGGCTTCACCACCAACAGGCATACAATTGTCTAAGCTCTAAATTAATTTCCCATAACAAATTTAGTAATGAAAGTGGCTATAAAATCATAATCTTTCTCATGTGCATCTACAACAGACTGCATTATGCCATGTTACACCCCAAAAGGAAAATAAAGTGGAGAGGGAAATGAGGCAGTTGTTCCCTGCTCAGTCGCTCCTATCAATAGACTTAACCCCCTGGGTAGCTACAGGGAACCAGATTTTAACAGGCAGATTTTCAGATGATAGTTTCTCCTTCTTGAAGGTGCAAACAGGATCTGGACAACATGAACTGTTTTCCAAGAGCTCATTCCTTCAGCACACCTCAGTTGGTCCACGAAAGCCTCAGAACCTCATCAGCTCTGAATAAGCCACCTAAGAAAAACTGGCCACTCAAAATTAGTTCATTGCTCAGAAAGGTTAACTACAGAAGGAAACTTCACTAGGAAAATCAAGAGGCACTATTGAAATCAGAAAGTTTTTCTTAAGTGTTGTTCAGTGAATAAAAAGCCCATACATGCTCCCCAACAATATCTGGAGATCTGGTCTCTGCCATCTCCAGAGCATGACTACTTCAGAAGAATCAAGCTTTTATTTGCTTTTCTATTCAGATGAAGTGCTGAGATGTTTATAGGCACTGTTTGAAAATTAGGGCTAAACTGCAAAGATCTGTGCTGATTTCTACAAAAATGAGTTCAAACCAGATTATATTGGTTTATCTGCCCCTAATTTTTTCCTTACTTTCTCTACATTAACTCTTTAATGAAGCAGAGTCACACAGAGACTTTAAACTTGTTTACATCAAAAAGGTGACTTTCCATTGTGACTGATTTAGAAGTGTTAAGGTGGGACTGCAACGTGCTACAGACAAGATTTATATCAAGAAACAAATACTCTCAAACTTTTTTTCCGTAGGAAAGGGGGAGGACTAAAGCTTATTTATACTCCTGCAGACTGTAAAAATAAATACTCCAAGTTTAGCTGTCAAGTCCAAAAAACTCTTTTCTAAGCCATCCCAAGAAGTTTCTCATGTAACTTACATAGGGAAAAGCATTTTCATAAAAACAGCAAAGCCAAACATCACCACCACAGCTCACAAGGTATTTAAAAACCTCAGTACTGAATATAGAGCTTGATCCTGTTGGCTGCTCATTAGAACCATCATCTCAGTCTTATCAGCCCCATGCTATGGGGAGGAGGTTACTGACAAAAAGAGGGAGAAATTCAGTATTTTAAAGACTAGGGAGTGACCTGCCAGTGATCGAGCTCATGCCTGCACAAACAGAACTTGGCACCCTCTTCCAATGTGCAAACAAAATCTTGGGAAATGAACTCACGTTGCCCATTTTTCCCATCCTTCATAATAATCCACTGAAGAAGCTAAACACTGAATCAGAAATCTTCAATATTATTAGAACTGAAAACACCAGTACAGTGGAAGTCTGATTAGAGGAGCTATTTTCAAATCAACATCAAATATTAGGCTTGTTCATTACCATTTAGTTTCCAGCAACTGAAAAGGCCCAATGCAGCTACATATGCCCGTGCTGTCAGAAGCCCTTCAATGTCACAGAATTATACTGACATCCCATAAGAAACTTTTTTCTGAAAATTCACCATTCTGGGGTTTCCCTAGGACACTCCTGAGCTAATGTACCATCCAAATTCTTCAAAGGGTTATACATTTTTTAACTTCCAGAAGCAATGTAAGAGATACTCTAGTTTGGCATTTGGGGAAGGGGGTTGTTCATTTTTTTAAACTTCTCTCTCAGTGCAAAAGAGACTGAAGTTATTTGAAAGTGCCAACCCAAAGTCACTCACCTGAATGTGAGAACCTTTGTAGCCTCAGGCACCAGCACATAGCTCTACACTACCTGTTCCAGCTCAACACACACACGAGGGGCTCTGCACTACCCATCAGTGTCCTGCAACAGCCCAACCACCAGCACAGTCCACTCCTTGGTTTGCCTCCCAAACCACGAATGAGAAAAGAGAGGAAGGAAGGGAAATAAGCACAAAATGCAGGTTGACTACCCCTGAAGAGCACGCACAGTGTCTGAACAATGAAACATTCTCCCGGAGCTACATGCAAAATTAGAACATGCCTACACATTAACATAGCACAACTGCTGAAACAGACAGTTGAAAAGCATATTAATGGGAGCTTTAGAAAACATCTCAAGAAAGTTCAATTTTTGGCAGCAGACAGACAAAACAATCATTTGGAATTCAAACCCTGACTCTAAGCACTACCCTGCTAGATTTCTAACTACGGGAAGCCAGTCTCCCCTCAAGTATTGAAGTTGTAATTAAAAAGTCATTCATACAAAGCTACATTCATACCTGGCCCTATTTAAATAATTCTTTTATACTGTGCTCATGTTTGATATGCAGGTATTTGCAGTTTGTGCAGTTTCTAACATGTCTTTAAGCAAGGGTCTCCCACTGATGGATGAATTGCTGTGTGCATGTAATGGGCTGTACACAGACTTAACGACAATTACAAACATCAGACTAGTCTTGCATAAACTTTAATCATGGTATGATGATAAAAGACATTTACCTGCCTGAAATGGTATCTTGTTAGCATATGGGTGATTTCAGAAAAGATCTAAAAATCCAGATTGGGATGAACTTTGCTATTGAAATGTCTGTGTGGAAATTCACCACTAATAGAGCATGCAAGCAACTAATTTTTGACTGAACACTTCACACCTCTCCAGCCTTGTTGAGAATTCTTTAAAAAGGGAGCTGGAGCTGCTCTCTCAGCTTCTGTCCCCCCAGCCCAACTACACACTCTTTTCCAACCCAATTAGCTAAAAAAGAAATTCACTAACCCAAAACTATACCCAAGCTGGCACTAAGTGGATGCTCAGTGAAGTTCAGAAAGCTCATTGGAGCCAACTTGATTAAGAATTAAAAGGAAAGTCCCATTTATTTCCCACTTCTAAACAAAGTCAACGTCAGGCTGTAACAGCCCCCTCTCTCCATATGTAACCATCTCTCAGTCAATTCATTCACTGCAATGGAAAAAAGGAGGGGATGACATCCGCATGTGTAGAAAAAAAAAGCCCATTTATTTCTCTTACATTCCAAAACTTGTATTTTAAATATTTAAATACAGGTAAGTATCATAACCTCAAACTCCAAAGCATAAGGGTGCAAACACTGTCTGAACCACATGACTACCAGGTACTAGAGGACAGCCAGAACTGTACCAAGGTATCTCACTTCTCTAATTAAATTCAGCAACATATTTAAAGTAAGGATGAAAACATATCTTTCTGTTTCAAGTTTATCATCCAAGTTTTTGTTCCACAAATGGATGAATTGTTATTTGAGACCGAAGAGCTAATAAAGATCACTGGAAATGTTCAATTAGCAGAAGGTGACAATAAAACTTGGCCATTTTAAGTATCTCTGCCTTGTTTTTTCCTAGAAAGTCTGATTGTGTGTACTCTGAAATCATATTCATCATTAAAAATGCAAACATTCAAGCATTCTTTCCAAGTCTCTCATTAAAAAACCTAATTAAAATTAAAATTAATTACCATTTTTGTTAGAAGTTACAGGCTTAAGAGAATGCTGAAAGAGGCTCATATTTTAGTTTGAATTAAACAATTCATCACAGCTTCAAATGAAGGATTAACAAAACTGAGTTGGATTGCTCCTTATGCCAAAAAGACTTGTGCTCCTGACTAGTACAATGGCCACCTCATATTGTTGTTGTGGACACTCTCCAGGATCTCTCCTGTTTTTGTGAGGGTTTGGATGGAAAAGTTCATTATTAAAGATGTAGCTGCATGATTCTACCCTGTGTTGCCTTTGCCTCTTGCTATTTGTATTTCCATTTCCATTTACAAAGTG
>VYZX01015387.1:41941-58971 GCA_013401335.1 Brachypteracias leptosomus
TGTTTGTTGTCTTTCGTTTATTAATAAAACTTGTAAAATCATGCACTGGAGTCAAAAGTGAAAAGCTCTGTCCATATGACATGCCAGGAAATGAAAAATCAGACTCTTTTGTAATGCTTTCCTCCCTTCTCTCTTTGAAACACTGCTTGGCTTAGCAAAGACTGAAGGAACAAAAATGATCAGAATAATAAAGGAAGAAGAATTTCAAAATTTGTGTATGTCTTGTAACTCCCAAGACATGCAGCTTTCCTGCTAGGCAACTTCTACATCCAGAAAATCCAAACAAGACAGTTTCCTGGTTTGTTACCAGTTTTCACTGACAAACCTAGATTTCTAGGAGCAGGACTGCCCAATAACAGAGTTAACATTTTCTGCAGATATCGTGGGCACCTTCAGATGACTGTTCTGAGGAAACACACAACCCAGTCAGTCCAGTCTACTCCAGGCAGCCACTCCAAATGCTCCATTTCTCAGGGACTCAACTCGTACAGGAGGTGACCTCCTGAAAGACTTCACCTACAGTTTGCAAGCACCTAACACGAGGACCACAAAGGTATGTCCATGCTTGCCACTGGGTGTACTGGCAGGCAAGAATGAAAGTCTTGTGTAGCTATGAAACAAAGCCTAGAAAGTATCTGATCAGGTCACGAGTGACACCATCTCTCTTCCTGTTGCAGACACTGAACAAAAGAAGGTTCAAGCTTACAGATTTTGCTCATTATCCACAATGTAGCTCATGGTCTAATCCAGATCAATTCAGAACCATTACTAAGGAACTTAGGCTTTTAATAAGTTCTTTTTTTTTTTTTGGGGTAGCTGAGACATGACAGAAGAATTAATGGATGTAAGATCTTGAAATTGCATGGAGAATACCCTTTTCCAGTCTTCTGAGGAAATTATCTTCCTAAAGTAACTGAACTTCATTTCCAGAGAAAAAATCAGTTAGGGTCAGGGAGAACTGTCAGGCAGCAAAGAATCACCTTCAGAAAGAATGTCCAAGCCTGAAAGAGTAACTAGAGGATTGATGCTTCTGGTGCAGGAAATCAAAGCCCTTACAAACATCTCTAGAAAAGAAGGTTATTGATCATAAAGTCCACTGACATCTGACAAATCTTCAAATCTTAACTGGATTTGCCAGGGAGGTTCACTAAGAGGTTATCTTAACGTCAGAGCAGTTTGTGCCTTAAGCTCTCAAGCACATGCTCATTTGTGGCAAGATGCTGCAAACATTTGACATGGCAAAAAAAACCTGACAGTAATCGTAAATGGGCTGTGCCATATTAGCAGAAAAAAAGCTTTATAATAGTATCTTTTCTCCATTGTCAGAAGATATTCTGTTGCAACAAAAGGGAAAGCAAGGGAGCATATGGTTATGGAAGTTGGTATCATCCACAGCACAAAATAAAGCAAAGGGGATGAGTCAATGCTCTGTAGATGATTAGATCAGGCTACCCAGAGACCCTGGAATGACAAAACCTTTATAAGGATGAAGCTTCTAAGATTTCCTCAGCACAATAAAGCTGGAAGAACACTGGAGAGAGCTGGAGAAAAGGACAGCTGCCTAGACAAACCACAGGAAGAACTTTCAGCAGAAGTGATCTATATGATATGATCTATCATATAGATCATCTTATTGCAGAAGAAGATAGGAAAACCTGGTATTAACACCAACACTGGCCAACAATCCACCGTTCCTCCTCTTATGATAACTAAACCTCCTGGAAAAGTTCTCCCTCTACAGGTATGAAAGGCCAGGAAAAGAGGGAAGAACCTATCAAAGTCTACTAGGTCACTGCAGCTCCAGGAAAATCTGGGTGATTAAAGGAATCTTCCCTAACACAAGACAACTTTTACTAGAGTTAGAATTATTTATGTACATCAAAGAAAAGCCATTTAATAAACCAGCAGATGTGCAGCAGCCCATGAAGGACCATCTATACACAAACTCGGGAGATACAGTGATTACAAATCAAGATAAATAGCACAGAACTTCACATGGCAGCACAGCTGTGGACTAGATGTTGTTGAAGACACGTTATTTTGCACCTGATGAGAGATGTGCCACCACATTAGATGCACTGTCTTAGCCTAAGTGCTTAGAACCTCAGGTGATCAGGGCTGCACAACAAATCCAGAAGACACTTCTACTTGAACTTTCTTGCCAGTCTTTGACACTATCAGTGATCCAGGCTCTTGAGTTCCATGCACAAAATGTGGTGGATTTATAAAGGCATCTCCGTTCCCCAAGGCTAACCACAGGGCTTATGGAGGAGTCTATATAGTGCAGGTAGCAGCTAGCTGAAAATGAGCCCATGATTCTATGACTCTGTGACTTCACCTGCTCCAGAAGTGCTTGCACTGCACTGGCGTGGATGAGGTCAGCCTGTACAAACATGAGTTGGTTGTAGACACGTCCCCTGCTGAGTTGCAGGTCTACAGCCCATGAAAGTGCCAGTGACAGAGCTGTCCAGCACACCAGAGCAACCCGAGGTACTACCTCCACCAGATCTCCTCACCTCATTTCAGAGCAATGGGCACCCTAAAGCAATGCCTGCTGAGGTTCTGCACACAACTGTACTGAGAGCACACAGCACATGTTGCATCGAGTGCATCTTAAAGGTGTCTGTTAAACCCTCAGCACCTGCTGTGCTTCAGGTGAGCTACTGCTTGGCATGAAAACCCATGACTGTCAGGTGTTGCTTCAGAGCATCTTCAACAGAAAACACTCAAGAGTCTCTCCTGACAGGCACTAAACATTACACCAGAGTGGAGATTGGCATGGCACGGAGTTTTGGACAAGAACTTACTACAGAGCTACAAAAGCCCATCATTGCTTCCACTTTTCAACTCACATCACTGGAATAAAGTCAAATCTGACCCAGATACAATGCCTAAAACTTTTGGTACAGCGTTAGTTTTACCCCAGCACTCCATTGGCCTATCACTGCTCTCCCCACATGCCCAATCTGCACACACAGATCACAGATCATAACTCATGGTTATAGTTGGTGAAACACTAATTCCTGAAGAGCTGATTTACGATTATTGCCAACAGAGATGGAAGATACATCCTCCAAAATCATCAAGCATCCTGACTGCAGCACACAGAAAATGTATTTTGTACAGATTGAGGAGACAAGTTCACATCATGAAAAATTGTGTTTGTTTTCTCTTACTGAAGAGTCAAAAGAAACTCAGCTTCATGGTAAAAGCTTTTGCTTACTTTTACTATGTTAGAATTCAGTTTCAAACTACAGAAACTCAACTGTACTGTCTGAAAAGTAAAGTAGTGAATAATTTGTAATATATTGATTCACAACTCCTCTTAAGAGAATTAATGAGAATTAAAGGAATAATGTCATGCTGGAGTGCCAAAACTCCACTGTCATCCCATATGGAAAAAAAATCTTACCTGCTCAGTTCTAAAGGATGTGTAACAAGTGTTCGGGGAAATATCTAATTTTATATAGCAACTGACAAGTGCTTCAACAACAATGTGATTTGAAACTATTTTGACTTTTCTAGAAAGCTACATTCCTTGAAAGTGTGTTAACATTCCTTTCTAGTGGAGCATACAAAGCCAGAACAGCAGAGTGCTCTGTCAGACTGCAACTCCATCATCACACAGATCTGCCTCTGCTCTGGTGCAGAAAGAACTAAGAAAAACACTATCAAGAGCTAAACCAATTACTTTAACTATTGATCTCAAAGTGATTCTGATTTAGCTCTGCCATTAATTTCAACACACTTACATCAAATGCAGTTACTCCAAAAATTGGGTTTGTTTTTGAGGAAGGAAGACAAAATAAAATGTCACTAATTCTTTTGATCTGTTATTCTAAATAGGAATGTTTAAAACTCAACTAGTCTTCCTTCCTAGCAAACAGCTTGTCTATACCAAGGTGTATCAGGGTGAGTGCTGTTCAAGCACCCGATGAAATGGGAATGGGCAAACTGCTTTACTTTTACCCCAGTCTGCATACAAATACTTCATGAGGAATAATGCATCAAACCCATGTTATCTTCCTTCAAAAAGCAACACCCTAAACCAACCAAGCACATAAAAACCCATAAAGAACATAGTTCTTTAATTAGTCCCCCTGTGAATGCCCCACTCTAGGTACACACCCTTTGTAATTTTGGCAGTGACAAAACCCTTTGCTGATGCCACCTTTTCACCCGGAGCTGTGGAGATCCAACCTTAGACAACTCCACCAGCTGACAGCTGCCCAGGGCAGCCCCAGTAGAGACATTCCCTTCAATCCCTCCTCTGCAGGGACTGCCTGTGATTTGCTGACTCTCTCACTGCCAATACAGAAGTTACTCTACTTTGAGAGGATGCCAAACACTCTGCCTGTGAGTTCAAACACAAACTCTCAACGTGGACATGAAGTTACACGTCATTTGGCTGATAGCAGCATTTATTAAATAGCAGGGCTTTTTCTGTTAGTCTCAACACAGAAATAAAAAGTCTTTTCACACCTGTAAGCCTGAATCCAGGAAGCTTTTAAACAAAATCAAGTCTCGTTTTGATTTTTACTAACCATCAAATGCACAGTCCTGAATAATGACTAAGCTTAATGACTGGGTATGACTAACACTTATAAATAATTAGTGCCTTCTCTCCCCCTCCCCCATGGAGGAGGGGGAAGGAACAAAACCCAAATGATACACCAGAAAAAAAGAAAGAATGAAAGTAAATAAGAGGTTGAAGTTCACGGCAGGAACGCTTGTCTCTCCTTCCAATCCACCCTTACACATGACTGAACTTATGTTTATTAAAAACTAACAGTTCCTCATGCTCTTATATATAATTCTGCACAGTTCAGTCACTCTCAGACCTTTTCTTCTGACCTCTCCACTGATCCTCAAACACTCTTCTGGTCACCTCCACTGACTCTTTTGCCACAGATGCTGCAATTCCTCAGCGCTGCTCCTTGAGTTGGCACTTCTGACTCATGTGAGTACAACTGGTCCCACCCGCCACACCACCACTTAATGCTGGATGCACCTGATGTTATTACATCCCAAGCATGGCACTAAATCTAACCCTCCCTCAGAAATATTTGGTTAATAAACTGAGGGAAGGTGTGAAGACAGCTGACTATTGCCCTGCTGCCCCCTCAAACCATTTAAGAAAGACTAGAGCATGGCATCACACCTCATTGCTTTGGTTTTGTTTATACTCTGATATCTAGAGCACACATCTTTCCACTGAATCTATCCTGGTTGTCATACAGGGTCTCTCCAACATGTGCTTTATTCTGTACAAAAGCCCTGTGATGGCTTTTAACAGTTCACCTGCTCTCAGAAGCATGGATCAATCAAATTAGAATGGTAAGTCAGGCCATTTTTACCTGAGAGACTTGATTCAATACAAATCTTACAAGAGCCATGTAAAATAACCTTATATACTGCTGCAAGTTTTATGCTACTAGTTGTCCAAGTACTGGCTGCAACATGTTACTGAAAAAAAATACTCTAGTAACACAGTTTAAGGAGAAAAGCATCAAAATTAAGAGATACATAGTGTTCATAACTCAGTTTGGACTTTATAAACAGAGTTCTACACTGAGAAGTTATTCAATTTTTATCAATATACTTTTCCAAATCCCACAAAAAGAGCTTGGCAACTGCATTGAACCTCACACTAAATCCTGTACAAACACATAGTAAAAGGACTGTCCCTGGGTAAAAGGGTTTATAACCTATTTATGCATTTTGCTCAGAATCAGCCTTTTATGTTCAAAGTGTAACTTTCTGATCAGTGGCAACATAAATACAGAAACTCATCTTTTAAAAATGTTATTTCCAGCCTGACAACAGTTGCAGAGACAGATTATCTACATTTGTAGAATGCCATAAGAGAGCTCTACTGAGGTGCTGAACTCTACCCATGCAGATCCCACTGCAGAACCAGGACGCAGTTGTATCAGCTCCCCATGATTACAGCCCTTGTCTTGATTATTGATAGTCTACACCATTTTCTAGTGATGATAATCAAGGTTCTGTTCTCACCGAAAAATATCCTATATTTTAAAAAACCCTTAAAGGTATAAATAAAGCCTCATCAATTATTTCAGTTTACATTAAATATTATGTTAAAGACACCTGAAGAAATTTACTGCAAGACAGGAGGCTTGGTGGTAAAAAGTTGGCTCTCAGCTCTGTAAGACACCCATACCTTCAGCATTTCTGGAAGAAAATTACCACAGAACAGAACTGGGGGAAAAAATTCCAGATTAAGCTGAGGTAAAACTGTCCTTAAAGCTCTAAAAAACCCAAAACCATATATATAATTTTCTCTATTCATGTGGCAATGGTCTCAATGAAACAAAAGCCTCATCTAGTTTGAAACAGGATTGATCACAGAGTCTTTATACCTGTTTAGTTACAGCCTGGGCTGTGTATAGCTTTTATGCTTCTCTCAACATTTGAGGTGGAAATGGGACCATTTTCCCACAATAATTTGTGGTACAACCTCCAGTGTGAACACAACCATGTCATGTGGAAGATGCTGTTTTCCTTCTCCTGCAAGGAAGCCACATGCAAGGGGGCTGAGACAGCACAAACTGACAGCCAAGAAAGGGTTTACAGCTTTCAACAAACCTGTATAAGTACACTACAACTTCTTGCAGTTAGGCAACACCTTAAATAATTTCAAAACAAATTAATGCCTCAACAACTTAGAAGACAAAACTGAAGCCTGGATATCCCCACAGCCACTGTCCCTGTGAAATAGCTGCGTGCAGCCTGTCAAAGGGATAGAGTCGTACTGAGGCTTTGGTCCAGGAGTGCACCAGGGAAACTTCAGCAACATTTGCAGATCACACAACTATTTGTGCACAGGAACATCCCTGTGGCTGCGCACAGAAAAAGCCCTTTGTAACTTGTGAGCACCACAGACTCTCTCTGGAGTTTGGCCTTCCTTCACATCCAGCTTCACAGTTCATATTACAACTGAAAGAACTGTCTGCTCACCACGACTAAAAATTTCCCTTTCTATCATTGTCTTCAGTTGTGAGAAACAATTCCAGTCATTTTTTCATGCCACTGCCTCTTCAAATCTTGTACAAGAGGTAATATGCCTAACAAAAAAAATTAAACATGCTAACATTTACTGTCTTCCAACTGGCAAAAGCCTTCTTTTAACATCAAGCAATGGCATCAAATTCAAGGAGCAGATTCAGACAGATAAACTGAGTTACAAACATTCATGAAGTTTCAACACAGAGAACAATCCTGACAACATTGATTGTTTTCAGGTAAAAATTCTACTTTCTGACAAATACTGCATGTAGTAACAACAACAAAAATGTTTAACACGTGCTCTTAAGTGAATTCCATGTCCAGTTCCTACTAAGCAGGCTCTTAGTACTTGACCACACAGTTTTTGTGAGAACAGAAAGCCAGAGAGCAAGCTCTCCACAAGCCAGGATCTTCTCCTTGCTAGAACCTCGTTAGGCTGGTATCAGTATTTTCAACCACATTCCTGAACTGCTTCATACAAGTTTTTAGGAATCTATTTACATGTGATTTCCCAAAACACATAAGACAAACAATAATAAAAGTTTTCAGACACCAAAACATCTGAAGAAAGTTTGTGATACCTACTAATTTGTGTTTTCTCATTGCCCTAAGCTGTTGCATTTTCACCTCAGACTGCTAACTCTGCTGCAGGATCCTGTGTTAGAAAGTGATTCAAGTCCTGGGAAGCATCCAAATTTGTGGTCCTAAAACCAAGACGCTGCATTTTAGAAGTAACCCACTCGTTTAGCTCACTGAACACAGAAAAACCATGTAACTTCTAAAGTGCAAAGTGGCTCAAAAGAAATAAATCACTCACTTCTGGTCACTGACCAACAATCTTGATCATGAGCCTAGTGATACCCAAAAAGACCACAATGTGAAGTGTAGACAGACATATGAAACAAATTCACACATGCTCTCCCAAAGGCTCTTGGGAACAACAGTATTTTCCACAACAGAATTGAACATACAAAGTTAACAGCTTCAATAGCTTAACAAAATCACATTTACATTCCCATTAGATCCCATCATTTAAAGAGATACTCTGACTAGACTTGCAGAACATCTCACAACACTCATTTTAACAAAATCAAAAAACTCCTCTTGCACAGCTCTGGGAGTTTTAAGGTCTTTGGGGTGCAGAGCTAAACACGCAGGGTTCCTCAGCTCTGAAAGTTGCAATAAGAATACATACAACTTTCAGTCTGGCGACATATGGCAGATCTGATGGAGCAGATTTCAAACAAAGCAAAATGTTCCTTTTGCTGATGCACGACTTGAACATAAAATCCACCCCTCACCCAGAAGAGTTCTGCAGAAGAATCCACAGTTATCTTTCAGAAAGAGAGATACCACTTTATGTGCCAAGTATAGGACTCCCAAGCCCTAATCTTGGCAAAATATCGATTCCCTCATGGCCTTGGGCAAGTCAGAACTTCTCTAACTTGCTCTTTCCCCCAGCTCTAAAGCAGAGTTCATACTACTTTATTTACCAACCACACAGGCACGTTGCAAGGATTACGTTTTGTGAAAGGCTTTGAAAGTAAAACACACTATAAGTACTACAAGGAGCTCCTATTAACACTATGCATTACAGACATTATTTTTAACAAAATAGAGCCATGCCAACACAGTTAGCAGGCATAATATTGGCAGCACATGCAACATCCAGGGAAACTGTAATCAGGATATGTTTGAACTCGCTTGCTAGTTAGTGAGAAATAGAAACAAGTACATTCCACTACTTCATAGTATTTCTTCTGTTCCTTCCTATATTTACTGTATTATGGATGTCTGTGTATTTCCTGATTTATTTATATTCCTGGTCACTTTAGGCACTCCTGGGGTACGTCTCAAGTACAAAGTAACCCAAAGAATGAGAAAAGATTGATTCTTCTCAGCCTGCCACCCTTGTCTAGCTCCCCAGTGAAGCAAACAGAACTACTATTGCAGAAGTTATTTTTCAGTGATTCCAGCTCCAAAAAGTCTGGCTGCTCAAGTCAAAAGGAGCTGAACCCACACTTTAAGTATGTGTTCAGGTAGCTTCCCCATCCTAAAGACACTATAATCAAGGCCTAAGTTAGACTCCTCCTTGGATACCAAACACATGCTAAAAAATTATTGGTTTCTAGAGAAGTTAAACTTCCATTTAATAACAATAAAATTTCCAACCCTCTAAGGCCTTGAAGAAAACCTTGAACGTCTGAATAGATGTTGTACATCCTCCCAGGTCTGACAGAACAGCACCAATGTCCTCCCAGGTACCCTTTCCTTCTGGAACTAAGCCCCAACCAACAGTAGAGAGCTCATTTCCATCAGTTCTGTTCAGAGTTCTGGAACACTCAACTGAGAGGAGCCTTGTCCCTTTCAGAGTCAGGAAAGGGCCTATCCTGTAGTCACCACAGAAGCAGCACATGAGACACCCTCCAGAAAGTAGTCATAGAATCATAGAGTAGAATCAGTCATTTGGGTTGGAAGAGACCTTTAAGATCATCAAGTCCAACCATTAACCCAGCACTGATAGGGCACCACTAAACCACGTCCCTCAGCACCACATCTCCATGGCTCTGAAACCCCTCCAGGGATGGGGACTCCACCACTGCCCTGAGCAGCCTGTTCCAGGGTTTGACAACCCTTTCAGGGAATAAATAACATCAAACTTAAACCTCCTCCGGCACAGCTTGAGGCCTAGTCCCATCCCCTATCATCAGCTACTGACAGATTCAACTGAGTGTGATGCAAGTAATAAAGAAGTTTTTTCATTATTATTAGACACAAAATAAAACAAATCTTTGATAGCAGTTCCTCTACAGCTGCACTGCTACAGATTAGAATACTGGTCATGACCACAGACAAAAAAATTACATGAACTATAAAGACAACCTATCTGCTGTCCTCAAACAGGACTGAGTGTCACAGAATTTTGTTTCTCCAGGAAAAGAAAAGAAGGTAATCTTTAGGATCAAGTTAGCAAATTTTCCTAAGTAGCAACATTCACTCAGAGGGTAAAAGAAAAGTGGGGGATGGGGGCAGCGAAGGTTTCTGGATTTCATCTTCACTTGAGCTAGCAGAGAAAACTGTCCAGATCTACCAGCTCTATATTGTTCTTATTATGCACCTAGAGTGTGCTCTCCAATCTACTCCTTCCTTTAAGCAGGCACCTCAAAAACTTATTATGAGATGCCTGTACATAAAAATAAAGCAGAAGAGAGTAACAACATAAAGCATCTGCAAGAACAGAACCCAAATCTTGGAACCCTCAAGTTGACAATACTGCTGAATAGAAGAATAAGCTCATAGACAGTGGTTTTGAAATTGTAATATAGCATTGCTGGAGGAGAGAGTATTCTGAGAAGTGATTTTAAAGTACACAAGTTTTGTCATTTGACAAGATGATTCTACCATGTGTCAGCGATGACCTCTAAACACTTCACAAATTCTTAACATTGCAGAAGATGAATCTCAGGGCATAATCTCAGATACACTTTTCTGCAGACTTTTTTGAGCATCTATAAGCTTTAGTGAATTCACCAATTTTCCTACCTCTTACCAGATTACTGTACACAACACATTGCACATTATTGCTTGAAGTACTTGAAAGCAAAGAACTTCATACAATTTATTTTCAGTCACAGTTTCAAAAGATGTTGCATCTTTAAAGCAGCACTGTGTAAAGAGAAACTTTGTGCTCCTGCCCCTAGAAAAATCATCTGACAATATTTTCACATCTTTTCTAAGAAGCTATAAATGAGGTTATTTTTGGACCTTCATTACCTAGAACTGTCAAACTGGACCACTAAGTTCCAAACATGGGCTCCTGAAGAAAAGACTGAGCACCACAGTTCTCTTCCTTAAAGATGTCAGTAGTGGAAAACCATTCTTAATGCACAGATACCCTGAATAGTCCAGTTTCTTTGGGAAGCAACATGCCAGAATCCAGTAAGGTCACAACAACTACAACCCATTAGCTCTTCAAACATCTCTAATTTGGCCAGTCAATGTTTGTTGCACAATTGCCTTGATGCAACCCAAAGCACTATTCTAAAGGTAATATATTTTAAAGAGCACTGATTGAACTTATTTTCTACGTGTTCTTTTTAAGAGAATATTTGAAACCTTTCAAGGTTTCTAATTTTCAGGTCCCAGGTTAACAACACTTACTGACATTTTATATTCTGCTTTCAACACATGTGAAACTGTAACTTTATTTTGGAGAGCTAGAAACAGTAACTGAGGACAAGAACATAACTATAAAACACTTGCCACTTATTGGTCAAACCTTCCACAAGAATTTTCTTTGTGTTTGTAAATCTTGGTGTAAAAGCAACACATGCAGTGCATGACCTCAAGCTACTTGAAGCACAAAGTCTTACAAACTTCATAGCACACACTTGTAACTTTTAAAAACAAACTTGTGGATGCCAATTTGATGCACACAGTAGATGCACAGCACACGGGCACTGCAGCTGCAGCTTCACACTATCAAAGTGCCTTTAGAAGCCCAGTCTATGATGCTGTAATTTGAAATACAATTTCCAAAGCACAGTCACCTATTCTCCTTTCACTGTGAACACAGATGCTCTCTACTAAACACCCAAGCAGTTGCAGTGGCTGCACTTCCAGAGGTGCTCAGCACCTGTGAGATGTTTGTAAAAGCTCAACATCCATCAGTTCTCAAGTGTTCTGTAAGAAATGCTTTATGCAAAACATTTTCAAAGTTGGCTACTTTTGCAAAGCATAAAAATGTAAATCAAAGCTGTCTAAAAGAAATAATCTGTTCCACTAAAAAAAAAAAAAATCCTTTCCAATATTAAGCCTGTTTTACCATGAGAGAACCCACTTTTCAATTTCTATGGACTCAGTCATGTTTACTTGCTTATTTTAAGTCGTGCTATTCTTTTGAAGTTAAATATTTTTTAAAGTATAGGACAGACAAGGAAAGTGCTTAATAAAAAACCTCAAGTGTTAGAACCTCTATTGTTTTACTTTGATCTATCGAGACCTCCAAAGGAGCAATTTATGGTCCAATTATGCTTAAGGACTGGCAACGCTGCTTCTCAGAGTAACATATTTCAGGTGGAAAACATCCCTACCCAGAAAAAAGGTCTCACTGGACCCAACAGTAGCATTTTCCCCATAATCAGGTTTATAATGCAGGACTAGTGAAGATACAGGTAGACATGGCAATAGAGTGTAAACCTGAAAAATCCTTTGATATACTGTGACAATAAATAAATATATAAAGCTTTCCCAGCCTATCAATTTACAAGCTTCAAATTAAACACTGGGCTTTCAAGATGTGAGTTTTAATGCTATTTTTTAAATTAGCAACATGTGTCATTCAAATCACTCATATAGGGAATAACCTTCTATACAAAAAATAAAAAAAGGGGGGGATGTTTATGCCACTTAGAACTTTGACACACAGGATGTTTGACAGAATTCATCAGACTACCCAGTGTCACACACCATAGATAGTATATGACACAAAAAGAAGGTGTGTAGGAGCACAGCACAGCTCCTGACCCACCCTGAGTGACAGGGGCATTGCTCTAAGGCAGGTTAGGAGTTTCCATGGATGCCTTTTTACCAAGATTGATTAAAACAGATGATACACAACCACCACTGACTTCATCCAGTGCTAGCAGCAAAATGTGTTTAGTTGTTCCCTTGTACACTGTCCTGAAAACTGAATAGTGAGAATACAGCTACTGCTATTTGTCATTAAAAAGACAGGAAACTACATGGAGTGTCACACAAGTATTTTCAGTGAAAAAAGAAACTGGATATAAGCCTGGTTCAAAATAAGAGCAAATATATAATCTTAAATCTCCAAATCTAGGATATTTGAGGAGGGAGAGAACAGCTGTCAGCTAAGAAATGCTTCTCATCCTGCTTTTGACTCACCCACTGAGTTCAGGACTAGATTCCTTGCCCAGAGATGCTCAGCACTGAGCATGAGACTAGCTACTACAAAAGCTGCAACCCTAGACACAACAGGGTGAGGTAAGGACATAGGAAGACTGTCTTTTGTATCAGAAACTCCAGTGACTAAAAAGATGATCATAAGCCTCAAATCTATGAGTTTAAGTCAGATTTTGAAGGCATTTAAAGCAAAAGAAGGTAATTTTCTTGTGTTTTATCTGCTGCTTCTCTATTCATGAGAGCTCTGTGGTACTGGGGGCACACGGGGACAGAGAGGGAAGCAAACAGCACGTGTAGGTCAGACAAACTACTGACAAAACCGCCTTAAAAGTCAGAATGCCTCACGTGAAAACAAAATAACAACATTTCATTTGATAATACTCCATTGTCACTCTTTGGCAGTTTGCAGCTTCATCTGCACTCACATTGTGACAAAGATACCAGGCAGAATTGTTTTCAAATTATGACTGTTGAAAGACTTTTTGGTCAGCCGAACTCGTACGCTAAGTAGTGGAATGCTACTATGCTACTACTCAAAACCAGACGACTCTCATTGTTAAATGTGATGCCTTTTCCACAATCCACAATTAAACAGCAAGAAATCTTCTTTGGATCCCTTCCTCCCTGCAAGAGATGCACTTCCAAAACAAACCCCCTCAATCCTCTTACTTACCTGGTGGTAACTGAAAATTCTGAATGTTAGTTGGGTTCTGAGGTGGCTGAGGCAAGCGAGGTGCTAAAACTGTAGGAGTCAAAGTTGCTCTGATTCCACTCGTAGTTGCTGTTGGAGTCCTTGGCAGACTTTGTGCCACCGTGTTGGCAGTGCCTTTAGCCATTCCTGTGGGGGTGCCCGGAGCCGCAGGAGGTATCCCACCAGGATTGGGAGCAACATTGGAGAGCCCAGCTTGCATAGTTTGCCCAATAATCATGTTACCCCCTGTAGTACTGGGCTGGCCAGTAGTAGCCAGCGTCTGCTGTTGGGACACTGCCTGGACTATCGTTTTAGGAGACTCAGATTTGATGACCTGTGTGGTGGGAGCTGCTGGCACAGTGGACCCAGACTGGCTGTTCACGAGTGACGTCTGGAGGGAAACTCCAGATCCCACAGTGGCTGTTGCAACAGCAGGAAAACTCCCCACACTGATGGTTGAATTGATCACAGTATTGCTCCCATTTTGAGTGGCTGCACCAGCTGCAGCTACTGTGGGTCCTGCTGTGTGAATCGGTGGCCTCACGAGCGTTACTGTAGGCGCCCCAGTTCCAATGCTTGGTGGTGGCTGTGAGGAGATAACTGTGGGTGAGGAGGAAGATGCAGAGGACACAGCAGTGTTAAGGAAAGAAGTCTGGATGACAGTGTTGGAAGCTGACGGCAAAACAGCATTAACAGTATTTGCTTTCCCCACAGATCCAGGTCCATTGTTGACGAGAGGGGCCACAGCAGGTGCAGAAGCAGGGTTAGCAGTCACAGGAGTCCCAGAGAAAGCAGCACTTCCTGTATGGTGAGAGTTCATCACCACGTTACTCCCATTCAAAGTTTGCACTGTTGTGGTCCCAATCTTGCCATTCCTGGTGGACAAGGCAGTTGCCATGGTACTGATAACCACCGATTTGCCCTGACTGAGGGTCCCTGGAGCAGCAGTGACTTCAGATCCTCCTGCTGCTGCAGTGGTGGTGCTGGTGCTCGTTGTGGT
Source organism: Brachypteracias leptosomus (assembly GCA_013401335.1). Classification (NCBI taxonomy): domain Eukaryota; kingdom Metazoa; phylum Chordata; class Aves; order Coraciiformes; family Brachypteraciidae; genus Brachypteracias; species Brachypteracias leptosomus. The sequence goes on from VYZX01015387.1 coordinate 56,587, forward strand.
GGCTCCATCCAGAGCTGAAGTCTGGGACCGGGTGTTATGATTAATAACACCCCCCTGCACTCCTCCTGCTCCTGCAAAACAACAACAGGGTTAAACAGAGACAACGGGTAAGGAGAGAAGTCCAGTGATGACAGAATGTTCACCCTCATCACCAAGTCTTCTCCATCTCCCAAGCTGCCTGCCTAGAGCCAAAAAACCAGGACAAATTGAAGACAGCTTTGAAGACATTATCTTGAAGCCTCCAATTTCCCACCAAAGACTGGCAGACTCAATATCAATTGTAACACCCCTGCTTTCAACTACAGTAAGACAAAATAGGGAAAACAAATATGACCCATGGGAAGGGAGAAGTAAGATCATCTTAGACCTCTTCCCCATCCTAGAACCAGACATCACATTCAGCAATGGGACTGCAACTGCAAGGAGGGAAAAATGGCAACAGAAGACACATTAACAAGACATATTCCCTATGCCCAGCACATGTTACCATCTAATTCTTTCATCTCCTACAGAGTAAGTCAGTTAGATCAGGAGGCTCAACAACAGCAAAATGTGAAAAAGTGAAAAAGAAAGGAAAACATGGGCCTGGCAAGATAAGAAGTACTGCAAAGCCTGGAGCAGGTTACCAGAAGGCCCTCCACTTTACTACAGAATTTGTTCTTCTGGATCTGAAGTTCCCACAGCCAGACACAGTTAAAAATAAATAAATAAAAAGCAAAGCTGGTTTTGAGAAGAGACAAGATGATGCAGCTTCTTGTCCTGAATAATCCTCATGCCCCTTGATGAGGCCTGGTGTTATCACAAGTACAATCATACACAGTCCAGCTCCTGGCCCTAAGGAGACAGAAATGGGAAAAGAATAGTGACAGGCAGATACTAAGATGCTTGCTCTAAGGGTTAGGGAGATCCTCCTAGAAGAGCTTCATTAATCATAACAGAATGTCTATAATATCTTCTTACACTTCAGCAACAAGACAGAAAGCAAAAGCAAAAAAAAAAAAAATTGGGGGAGGGGAGGAATTGCAGAGAGATTCTGGGGAGACATTTTTTTTTTAATTCCCCTGAAAAATAGCTTCCCTCCATTCTCCTGTAGCAAGCCCTCAGTCCCAGCCTTCACACTATCCCCCTCCAACCGTCACAGCACGAAGAGGGGGAATATTCCCACGTAGGTATGAGGGGGTCGGGGGGAGAAGACATTGTACAAGGTGGGGTGTTGTGGCCTGAATTCCCCCCCTTCCTGGGACCTGGTGTTGTGACAACACCCCCTTGAGGGCAGAGGAGGAATGAGAGGTGTTGAATGCCCCCTCCAAGCCCCTGGAACAAGGGAGGGGGTGGGGGAGGAATATCCAGGCAGGCAGATATGGGGGGGAAAGCATTTTGAGGGACTTCCTCCCCTTGAAATCCCCCCTCGCTTCCTCCTCTACAGGAAATAGGTGTCATGATTATTAACACCCCCTTGCACTTCAGCACCAGCGAAGGGGGAGGGGAAGGAGCATTTACACAGACAGCTAAGGCGGCATTATCAAGAGGGAATCCCCCCCATAACCTCCACCCCTGGAAAGGGAAAGGGAGCCGTCACAGGCGGCACGGGAGGCACAGCCATGACCACGGGGGTGGGCTCTGCCTCCCTCAGCCCCCGAGATGAAGAGAAGCCCCTTTACACTCCAGCAAGAACGACAGGAAAAGAAGAGGGGGACCGGCAGAGTCACGGCCGGGCACTGCCGGCTGGTTCTGCGGGGAAGCTGCCCCCACACATGATAAAACACCCTCGAGTAAGCAGGAGCGAGGAGGGAAAATAAAGGGGAGGGAGCAGAGGCGCGGATACACACCGAGGGGGCATGATGAGGGGAGGCTCTCCCCCATATGATCGATACCACCCTTTGCACTCCCGCTCCTGCCACAACGAGAAGGAGGAGAGAGGGAAAAGGGGGGAAAGCAGCGAGGGAAGGAGGCAGCCGGAGCTGGGGAGTGGGGGGAGGGGAGGGCCCCTCTCCCCTCAGAGCCCCCCACCCCTGCCCATGTTACCTGCTTTTGTGATCTCTGGGGCACTCAGTCCCATCTTGCCGCTGCTGCTGCTCTCTGTTTGGGCATTAGCATTGCCTCCTACTACTACTCCTCCAGGGCTAGGGCTTGGGCTGCTGCTGCTACTGCCGCTGCTCACAACATGGTTCCCCAGCAGCCCCCCAGCGGCCCTCAGGGGCTCCTGCGCCTTGTGGTGCTGGTGGTGGTGGCCGGAGGCCGCCAGCTGGGACTCCAGGGAGCCCACCAGGTCGCTCACCACCTTCTCATCCACCTCCGTGTTCAGGAAGACCTCATCCAGCAGATCCGAGCCCGCCGCCATCTTTTTTTTGGAGGGTTCCTGTGAGCTGCTCCCTCCTCCCCCCC
>VYZX01015387.1:59089-75088 GCA_013401335.1 Brachypteracias leptosomus
GCTGCAGCCCCGCCGGCCGGGTCGCGGGGGCGGGAGCCGCCGCCGCCGTATGTCAGGCGCGGTCTCCGTAGGCTTCCCTCAGCGGCCTTAGCGGCCTGACTCAGCACGGCGGGCCGCGGAGGGGCTGGGGCGAGCCCCGGGAAAGCGCGCCCGAGGAGGGAGGGAGAGAAGGCGGCTGCGATTTCGGTGCTGGGAAGGGAAAAGGAAGAGGAGAGGGGAGGGGAAAAAAGAGAGGGAGATGACAATTTTAAACGGTCCACTCGCAGCTCCCAGCCCAGGCGGGGGCCTTGCCGCGCCGGGGACGATCCCCGCCCGTGTGTCAGCGTGCGTTACACCCCCGCTGCCGCTTAACCCTTGGGGGGAGAGCCGTGCAGCTGCCGAACGGAGTCGTGAGCTCTGCGCCGGCTCCGGGGCTGCTCCCGGCTCCCTGCCACGCCGGGCCTGGGCCCGGAGCCCCGGCCGAGTGTGGAGGGGTGCGGCGGTGCTGGGCCGGGCGCTGGCTGCAGGTGGATGGGTCTTGCTGAGCACCGGCCTTACAGTAGAGCTGCACTTTGACCTCATTGTGCAACCGTCGTAAAGGAAGTAAATAAAGTAAAAATACAACCTGCCTTTTAATAAACGCTCCCTTTTGCCAGGTGCTGTTTGCCCAGAAAACTGAACTATCGGAACAATATTAACGGAAAGATAAATCGTAGCATGTGGCGTGTTCTAAGGGGTATCGAGCTTAAAATAGCACCTCTTATTTCAGTATTATAAAATAAGCCTTTGCTCTTACGTACTGGGAATGGGTGGAATTAAGAGGCTGGAGCTGTGCTGCAGTGGGATCGACTCAGCACCTGCTCATGCCCCGGCTGACAATGCCCAGAGCAGACCAGCCGAGCTGGAGACAGGGAAGAAGAAGAGCTGTGAGGTACCCATGAGAAGGAATTGCTTTAAATAGGTCAGACACAAAGTATTCCCTACTTAGGATTGCCCAAACATGGGTGTCGACGCTTCCTGCCTTACATATTTGTGGTGATCACTTAACTTGTGCTGTGACATGAATTCAATTGCTCTGCTCTCCAGTTGGCCCCAGGAGTGGTGGGGGCAGTGCTAGGAACTGCCCTGAGCCTTACCCTGCCCCCAGATACACAAACGTGCCTACAAGGGAAACATAAAAACTGATAGGTATTTGTTTTTAACATATAGGCCTTGAATAATAGAGTGAGCACATGTCTTTAAATCAAAACTCTTAGAATTTCATAGTTTATGGTAGGGGATATTAGTGCTCTAGTGTCTCCTGTCCCCCCTCACCCACAGGAGGCTTTGGCTGCACTGTGGTGATGATGCTGAGCCTCTCCCAAGGCTCCGCTCACTTCACCAGGTGGCATCACTAGAATAGAGCTGAGCTTTTCATAGAATCATTTAGGTGGAAAAGACCTCCAGGATCATCAAATCCAACTTTTGTCCAACATCTCCCTGACCCCCAGACCGTGTCCTGAAGCAGATCTACTCATATATTGAATCCCTCCAGGGATGGTGACTAGAAAGGATGCCTCAAGTGTCTGAGAAGCTTCATATTAATCTTTCAGTCTTGTTCTCAAATGTTTTGAGCTCTGCAGGTTTTCTGTCATCATTTGAAACTTAAGGGGGAGAAACAAAATGCCCTTCCCCTCTCTATGACTTTGAACTTCAATTTTATCCATTTTTGCCAAATTACAACACTGCAAAGTGATTTTACAGCCATCACTGCAGGTCGTGTTGCCCATGTCCCACAAGGCAGGAATGCTGCTTCAAGCAGGGTAGTCCTGACCAGTTTGCTGCTGCCACAGTCAAGCACATTGCTAGTTTTAGCTATAGTGAAATTCTATAAGTGACACACATACCAGAGAACTATCTAGAATAGAACTCTGGTCGCATTCCCTAAACAGGAGAAGAGTTGATCTTCATCAGCTGCTCAAATGATTTATTAAGTGTAAAAAGCTAGACTTGAGCTGAACCAGCCTGAAGGTGCAGAGTGGCTGCAAGACTTTCATGGCTTCTAACCAGTGCAGCCCAGTGCTGGGCTGCAGTGTCCCAGGAGTGATGGAGGAAGAGGAAGGCACACGAGATGGATGAAGTTATCAAGTCAGTGTGAAGGGGCAGAACAGCCTATATCCTACTGCTTGCATTCTAGGACAGCTTGAATGTAGTTTACAGTTGCACACAAAACTAGAAATAAACCCCTAGAAATGGTCATGTCCTCGTTCCAGAGCTCTCTTTACTGTACCATATGGCAGATCTGCCATATTAGGTAAACAGCTACATAAAATTACAAGAGCAACTGCGATTCATTACAACTGGTGCATTATAAGTGTGTAGGATTCATTACTGAATAATTTATCTTGTCATACTCTGCCTCTTGTTTGACATTGGAAGTGACTCTCCAGACTGGATTCTTCAGGACTGGGATTCCAGCTCCTCTGTGCTCTACTGCTCACCTTCTGTTTTACATGGTATAAAAGAGCAATTTGCATAAGAATTCTAGTAATGGATTACTGGTTATTATCAGCGTTGGTGTAGAAATAGCCACACTTGATATATGTCCCTCTACAATTATATTAAAAGTTTTTGAGCATTACAGGCACATTTGGATTCTCTCTAGTGTCTAAGAGTAGAAGAAAGCAGCAGCTATACCTGAAAAAAGGAGAACTCTCAGTTCCTTTAACCTGCTTATTTTAGTATATTATTATTTAAAATACTTAATTTTTCCCCCCTAGAACTAGCCCATGTAGATCATGGTGCAGAGGCTGTGTCCCAAGATACAAGTGGTAACACAATTCTCTGTTTGTTTTCTAAAAATGTAGTTAGCCTAGAATTCATCCCAGGAACATCGGACAGGGGTGACACCAGTAAGGATTGCCATGATAAGGGACATAGAGGAGTCTACAGATGGGCTGTGGGAAGGAGTCACTTTTGGTTGTCTGCACACAGCTCCTGTGAGTCTTAACTGACCAGTCAGAATACCAAAGCCCCAACAATAAATAGATGATACAGTGATTTTTTGCCTTCCTTTCATGCACCTTTCTCTGCCCCTTACCCAGCCACTTAAAATGCTGAAAGTTGGGGTTTAACCAGTAATACTTTGATTCCACAAGTTCAGCCAAACAAGATGACAGAATCCACTCAAATTTTGGTTTTATTCAAGAAGCTCCACTGTCCCTGTGGCCAGTATCCCCCCCTACCTTTCTGCCTGAGACCCCATTTCCAATTTATTTTTTTTCTGAGCTCAATGGACAACCTGAGAAATACAGAGTGTCAGGAGGAGAGAAAGGAATGGAGCCCGGGTTGAAGGTGATGTGGCCCTATGTAGAAGCTCAGGTTTGGTAAACTTGAAAGTCTGTGTGTGGATTCTTCTGCAAACGGGTGTCAATCTGCACTAACACACATTGAGCAACGCCAGCAAGACTTCAAGTGCATCTGGAATACAAATGTTTGACAATCTGTAGGAAAAATATTCCTGGTTTAAGTATTTTCCTTTGAATTTAGAGGTGAATGCAGTCTTACTAGAGATATGCACATGGAGATAAATTAAGCAACTTCAGTGCCTCTTTGCAGTCTATGCACTTCACTGTCTTCTCCTTGGAATTTCAAAATACTGTTAAAGTCTTGGTCTTAAAATCATCCCGTGTACTTCAGCTGTCCTTAGGTAAATCCCTCAAGAAGTCTAATGCTCCTAAGAGTCAGGGAGGATTAATATTCAAAATGCTCCAGGAAAATGTCTTAATCCTTGCATTGTAAAGCAAAAAGAGAAGAACAGTAGGTTTGGAAAGAACCACATAGTCCCTTTTTATTGTCTGATAATCACACCTAACTCTGCTCCTGTTTCTGCTAAGGACAGTGTCTATCCTGATGTTTCTGCTGCCTACAGGAGCACAAACCCTTTGCCTGCAGTTCAGCATTTGGTCAGAACACCTACACAGTGCTGCTGCTACAGAGGAGGTACAGCAAAACCACCCCCTTAGTTAAGTGTTTACATCAGCATAACAGTTACTGCAACTCCCAAAGTGGAGCAGAAAAACAAACAACTCTTCATGATAGTGAGATATGATTGAAGAAATATATTAGGTGACAGCTTAAGGGATATCCTCTTTAAAAACAAGGTATTTAACAATAGCTGGGTATTAGTTTGGAAACGTATAGAAAAAATCTGTTACAGAGATACTACTTATGAGCTTGATTTTTAAAAAGTTAGCTGAGCAAACAATCCTCTCTAGTTTTAATGAGGTGGTTAGAACTCCGTGTCACACACCTGCTACATGCAGTTCATGTGGGAGGTGTTGAGGTATGGCTGTGCTGAAGCACACCAAAGTCATAGAATCATGGAATGGTTTAGGTTGGAAGGGATCTCAAAGATCATCTCGTTCCAACTCCCCTGCCATGGCAAGGACACCTCCTACTAGAGCAGGTTGCTCAAGGATCCATCCAACCTGGCCTTGAACACCTTCAAGGGATGGAGCATCCACAGCTTCCCTGGGTAACCTGTGCCAGAGTCTCACCACCCTCAGAGGGAAGAATTTCTTCCTAAGTTCCAATCTAAATCTACCCTCTTCCAGTTTGAACCTATTACCCCTTGTCCTATCACTACAGGCCTTTATAAAAAGTCCCTCCCCAGCTTTCTTGTAGGCCCCCTTCAGATACTGGTAGGAAAGTCCATGCAACTCAACATCCTGTGGCCAAAAGAAGATGCTCAGAGAATATACTGTGGAATAAAGGATTATTATTTAAAGGCCTTCAAGGCTTTACAGTATGAAAGAGCTGTGGAATACTGGTCTTCCTTCCCAACTGCTCTTAACCTAACTCCCCACGCTTGTTACTGCCTGCCAAGACAGGAAGCATCAACATCCAGAGTCATTGGTAAGAGAAGAGCTATAAGGAACCTTACTAAGAAAAAGCAGCACTTGTATAAGCAGATGGAAGTTTCCAACTACACACCCCAGCAGCGAGCATTTATTTTTTCAAGCATATCTGCTGAATGAAGATCACTCACAAACATCCAGAATTATGTCTGTGGAAGAGACAAGACGCAGGCATGTCAACAGAGATTTGTGTTTTATCTGTTCTGAAAAATTTCTGGTGCAAGTCTACATGATTCATGGGAAAAAAAATATTTTTAGAAGATTAGTGGTCCTTCTGGTCACTACAACTAGGTTCAATAATTTCACATATTTTGAATTTAGCCATTAGAACTGACTGGGCAAAATGAAAATGCTTTCCTCTCAAAGCAAATTGAAGTAACTTTGGGAAAATTGAATCACTATTTCCGAGTGATGCTCTGACAGAATATGCCAAGAAAATGTGCCTGCTGATGGGGCTCATTACTGGAAATCCAATTTGCACGTTTTACAGTCAGGATTTGTCAGAATCTGCCTGAAATATTTCTTTTTAGTGAGAGGTGATTTTGGCAGGTTTTGCTTCAGTTGTTGTGAGATTCTTTGTGAGCCAGGTATTACCCTGCCAGGGATGTTGTACCAACAATACCCCCTCAGACAACAGACAGGGTGGACTAACAAAACAGATATTCCAGTTCCAGACTCTTCATCGCCCTCTTGATTCAGAGCTGTTCTAGTTCTTCCCTGAACTTTACAGCATCAGTCATTCTCTCTACCACTCCTCCCTCACTGTTTATTTTCTGAGCAGTGCAGATCACCAGTCCTCTTCCTTCTTTTACTCCTCTTCTAGACCCCAGTTCTCCACCTCCCAGCAATTTAAACAATGGACAAGTCAGTTTGTTGCCTCCAGACACCAGCTTGGCACCCTACTACAGTCAGAAGGTAGCTCTGTTCTGCTTACAGCTCTGTCCAGCTTCATACATGACACCCAGTAACAGTCATTTGGGTTGCTCTTGAGAGGTGTAGCTGGATGACTTGAAATATAAAGGCCACAGAAAATTTCCTTGTCTGTGTCAATATAGAAACTGTTCTCCTGCCACTGCTGATGCTGTGTGTGTTGCTGTGCACTGCTTCCTCATCAAATACTCTTCTGCGTATCAGATGAAGCCAAGAGCCAGAGGAGATGAGAACCTAGTCAGTGTGATGCTCTTACACTCACCATTCTGGGCATGAAAAGCAGAGCAGCAGGCACTCTTAACACTGGAAATCCTTAAAGAACTGAAGACTGCTGGGTGTTCTTCCAGTCAAAACCACAATACAGCATTCTTAGATCACTGCCTTTTTGCCCCAGCAAAGAGTTTTTACTGGATGCTTGTTTAGCAAATGACCAGTTATGGCAATCAATGTTATCCTCTTTACATGTTTCCCTCCACTCACTCACCTGCAAAAATACATAAATAAAAATAAATTAAAGAAAGATAAACTTCCATTTTGTTTGTTCTTGGTCAGTGTTGAGAACAGGTACAGTTAATGTCACAGCAGTTGCTGCAGATGACAACATTTGTCCTATGGAATTTGATAGGCATTTATTTTATCACAGTTCCTAGAGACTGCATACTACAGGAAGAGCTGGACACATTATTTGTCCCTATGGCCCCATCTAAATCATTCAATAGCCCTGTGGTACCCCTCTATTCAAATAAAGGAGAATTTTAAAAGAGGATTGTGTGTGTGCCTGATTTTAGCTCAACAATAAGAAATGTCAAAAGAAGCCAACAGGGCAAACGTTGGTAAAACTTTCAGTGTAGGTACAACACGTAGGTCAAAATCCAGGCTGGTGTAGATTTGAACTGGAAGAATAATCCCATGTGCAGCATTTCTGAGAGTCTCCCTTAGATGATAAAAAAGGCTGAATCTTTTTCCCTCCTCCACCTCTAGTTCATAGTCTGCCAAATGCTCTTCCCAAGCCTTATGGGACGATAGGATTCCACAGAGCAACCTGACTAATCTCTGTGACATAAAGAAAAGAGACACAAAAGATGCTGCACTGGGAAGGCAGTGTAGACAGGAGAGGTATGGAAACATCATCATTTAAAGAAAAAAAAAGGAAAGAAATCCAGCAAAGGAGGTTTGTTTTGGTTGTAATGAAATGAGATTGTATCTAAACGTTTTGTGGATTTGGAATGCAAAAAGTATGTAAGCAAGATTTTGCCAAGCTGGGGTTTTTAATGACTTCTCTGTAATAACTGATTAAAATAAATCATGCTGTAGCTTCTTTATTGAGCTGCCTCAGACTTAATGAAAACACAGCACGGAAGGCTATTATACAAGGGGGTTTTTTTGAATTCTCCAGCAGTCTCAAATAGTCAGGGATAGGATTCCAGACTATAGGTTATTTTCTTATGCTACCTAAAATATATTCTCACTATCAGAGACAAAGTTCAAGGACTTGCCTCTATTCCTTTAACAAACTTTTGCTCATTTTTGAAACTCCAAACAAATCCAATAACTCAATTAAATATGAGATGTGTTCCCACGGTTAACAAAAGAAACTAATCCATGTTTTGAAGCAAGTCAGGAAAATATTTCATCTCTTAAAATACAAGATGGGGAAAACTTTCAACCCAAAGGAAATGACACACCCAGATGGAGAGTCACGTTATGTTAAGTTGTTCCTTATTGTTAATTTTGTCTGTTTGGGGTTACTTGCAATGCTCTTCATGACCACAGAAGTGTAACAACGTTGTCATCACTGGTACTTGAGTTTCTAGCTAGGACAGTAAACCCATTCATCTGTGTAAACTAACCACTTATTAATGACCAGACAAATGGCCAGCAACAAATATAACATCTTGTTTAGGAAAGATGATTAGTCAGAGAAGCAATAGACACTTTGTAAGTTCTTTATAAGAAGGTCAAATTGTTTTATGAAACTATACAACTTGTTTCTCTTAATTATTTTCAGCAGAGCTAAGGAGGGTGCTAATTTTGCTGGTCTGTACAGATAGTGGGCCAGTAAGTTTACTCATTCATGACTATTCCTTGACATGAAGGAATCTAAGTAGAATTGTACAACTTGGCAGCTTGAAGCCATCCCTTCTACACCCTCATCCCCAACAAGAACCCACCAAACGTAACATCCTTGTGACTTCAGAAGCTGTGTGAAGTTGCACACTGGTTCACCTGTTGGTAGGGCCATACAACATGTTAGGTCCTACCCCTGTACTATTACCAGTATTTCCACTGACTCAAAGAGAAAAGAAACAGTCTGTGCAGAGCCAAGTTGCCCCCTTCCTAAAGCTTTCCTGTCATTAAAAGAGATTCACAGCAAACAGAACCCTTAAACCTTCTTTTGTAGCTTGGCTGCTTTTAGGCACTCTAAATTCAAACCTTTGAATTCAGAAGGATCATCTCTGCCCAAAGAGCCACGCTAGGAGTAGTGGGCCACCCACAGCACACAGGGACAGAACCACTAACTCTCACCCTGTAAAGACCTGAGTGCATCATTATCCTGGTCTGATAGTTATCTGAAAAGTTACTCAGCACTCTGTCACTTTGGGCTTCCAGTTTATTCTCTTGCAGATGCAAATATCAGATTTCTTTCACTTTAGACTACAAGAAAATACAGGTTTTTTTCTGACTCACAATCTCACCCTCAACTCTACTTGGGGATCCTCCTGCTTCATCAACAATTAAGATTTTTCAGACTAGTTTATGTTCCTAGTTGCACAAACCTTCTGCCTCGAAAATGTCTTACTAACAACTGTATGTCCCAGAGAGCCCTTAGAAGTTTCTCACAGGTGATGTCATGGGCAGAGTAAATACTGAGGATGCAGCTGAGTAAAATGCAGAGTCCAAGATAAAGCTGTGAGACTGGAAAAAAATAAGGATGTTCATATGAATTAAGAGAGAAAATTCAAATGCCAAATCTCAAATGTTATTATTAGGGTTACATTACAGAACAAAAATGTGGTTTCAAAGTGCACTGATTAATAGAATTCTTGTCAAACATCAAGTAATAGAGAAATGAGGTATGAAGTACAAATAATGCAAAGGCTTTGGAACAGTAAATGTCCAAATTTTCAGGTGTATGTGGCAAGTGAGTATACAAATACTACAACAGTAAGGAGAAGCACGAGTTAGCCCTGACCAGACAGAGAGACACTGCTGTCTTATGTGAAGACTTTGTTTAGCTCCTAAATGTGAAGGAGATTAAATGCCAGTTTATTGTCATACAAAAATTGGTATGAAACTGCACTAAAAGCCTATTACCTTACTACTCTTGGTATCTTTAACCTAAACATGAATTAAAACCTACAAACTTGGAACTCTGAAGCTTGCTTAGTGTTATTTTTAAAAGTAAAATAACAAACATCATGAAGAAGAACACCCTAGCAGATCAAATAATGACTAATAATTCACATCCTCAAAGATTGTTCTGAAACAAGCCTTTTTAAACAAGTCCAAGAACAATTTGAGCTATGAAAACTGCAGCAGATGTTATGCAGGGAAAGAGCAGCACGCCGCCGAGTCCAGGGAAAATGATCCCTTAGCAGCTGAACAGGGAGAAGCAGCATCTACCAGTCATTTGTCACACAGGTAAGGAGAGGGAGATTCATTTCTTTGGCTCAAGAACAGCCCACTGTAGAGAATGAATGCAAATGAAGCCTCTGAACTAAGACATCTACTAAAGGAGCTCTTTCTTCTACGTTCTCAGCCCAGTGATGTGTGTTGTCCTATGGTTTGGTTTGCACCAGCAAGAACTGGGCAGCAGGGTCTTGGTTCAAGCCTAATCACACCTCAGCACCAATGAAATATTGCTCAGAACTGATAGCCTGAATGTGTTCAATAATTTGTAGAGAGAGCAAGAAGTACAGAGAAAAGAGAAGCTCTTAAACACTGCTCTTGAGCCTTCTGGAATTTTAGCCAACCCCAGTTAGTAAAGATGGATTTCTGTGCAGGGAAGGGTGAAATTTGCTAGTCTGCAACATCAGGGGCCTGAAGTATGCACTGTATACAACTTGTGCTCTCCAAAACAACTGATTTTGTTCTGAAAAGACTGTCCAGAGTGATGGATCAGGCTGTGCTCCCATCTGCTCCTTAGCCTCTCCACAGAGGCTACTGTCGACAGTACCAAGCACGCAACAAGTCCAGTTGTAACCTGGACTCCTCTCAGCCTACAAGTGGATTTAGATCATTGGTTATCACTGCAGCTCTTGAACCTCTTGGAAAGTTGGACATGAAGCTAAATACACAGATTCTTATTATCCCAGTTAATGCATAAACTTGAAACCCTACAAAATCTTTATTTGCAGACTAATCCTCTGCAGCATTTAATCCCTCAGAGACCATTTTTTTTGCCTCCTTTCTCCATTTATTATTTCCAATTTGCCTTTCAGCATGCTCTTCACCTTTTGCCCACCTCATGCCTCAAAAAACTTTATGAAATCCTACTTTCATCCCATCCCCTCACATCAGTGCATCTGTGAGGAGGATACACAGAGGCTTCCAGTTCACTTCTGCACAACACTACCCAAGAAAAAGCAAACTATGCAGCAAAAAAAAAACCAGCCAGAGATTTTTCCTATTGGAACTTTGTATTTCTGGCTCTGTTCAGTGCTCCCCACTGCCCTAGATAGACAAGTATCTCTCTTTATGCCCTAATTATTTCTAAACTTAGGTCTGAATCCTCTTACACATTCGAATGGGAGACAGATGCCTAAACACCTTTTTTAGAATCTAGGTCTGGCTTGTAAGACTTCACCCTTCAGTTTTTGTGACCAAACTGCAAATTTCAGCTTCATCAACCTTTTTTGTATCACAGACGTTATCCATTTACTTGTCTTCATGAAAGGATCTCTGAAAATTATCTCCAGCTTCAACATCTGGGAATAAATCACCACCTCATTAGCCAGGATAGCTCCATCTTGCCATTTGTAATTCAGAAAGCCTCAGTATAAAAGGTATTTGCACTTCTCTAACTGGTCCATCCCCCGATGCTTCAATGATGACATGAATCACAGCAACAGACAGGATTTGGGGTTGTGATCTGGGTCTTATGTCTAATATCAAGAGTGGGTTTTTAGTCTGATTTTCTCAGCTTGTAAAGTAGTGGTGTGAGTGTGAAAAATGTCTGGAATAGCAGTTTGAGTTCATTCTAATGAAAGGTGTTATGCGTGTCTGAGACACTCAGTTTTATAAAAGTAAGTAAATATATGTTCCCTTCTTACTCTGTTGCATCAAGTATCCCAATGACTCTTAAACTCTATAGGTTCAGGTTCAAATCAAACACAACTTTTATAAGCCAGCCCCACAGATTCATGAGGTACAAACAGCAAAGGCTGGGCAGATGTTGGCACTGTTGGCTTATCCCATACATCTAAGTGGATATATTGAACCTATCTTAAAAAAAGGAAGAGTTTAGAAGGCAGACTGATTTGAATCTTCCACATTAAAGTGCTACACAAACAGAAAAATTCTCCAGTATATTTTTTGTAATTTTACTATTGGATTTTCACAACTACAAAAAGAAATTATAATTTTTCATTATTGCAAAGAACTGTCTTTCCCTGGAGAAAATGATTGATTTAGCAGGGAAAAGAGTAAACTGATCACAGTATGAAAAGTGCTATTGAATGTGTTCATAGAGCAAGAAAATAAAGATATACTACTTTAGATATACTATTTTAATGTGAGTGCAATTATACTGAAGCTGGTTAAAACATATAGATTAAGAGCCTGTTAAATCAAGCAGGTAATTCAAAATGCTACTTTTTAAATCTCCATAGAATCATAGAATGTTTGAGGCTGGAAGGGACCTCCAGAGGGCACCTGCTCCAACCTCCCTACACCAGCAGGGACATCTCTCCCTAAGGCAAGCTGCTCAGAGCCCCATCAAGTCTGACCTTGAAGGACTCCAGGGATGGGGCCTCCCCCACCTCTCTGGGCAGCCCATTCCACTCATCTATCACCCTCATGTTAAAGAATTTTTTTCCAATATCCAGCCTAAATCTCTCCTTTCCTAGCTTAAAACCATCACTCCTGGTCCTATCATTAAAAACCCTTTTGAATAGACCTTCCCCTGCCTTCCTGTAGGTCCCCTTCAGGTACTGGAAGGTCACTATAAGGTCCCCCCATAGCTAAAGCTTAATCTCTGACACCACACCTTACAAAGACTGTGGATTTGTGCAAAATAATAGGTTTGTTTTCAGACACTTGAGAACATTTCCTCCCCTTGCATTTGTGTTTCCTACAGTTAGAGCATTGAAGTAAACAGCAATGTCCAAATCATGGGCTTGTTTCAACACTCCTAGACTTTGTGGGTCTGGATAAGAAGTTTAAGCTCTCTGCCACCGCATCCTTATTGGTAAAATATATTTTGTCTTGCCTGTGCAATGCACTTGGACTGCTGGGAAATGCAAAGGAATCATGCAGATTTATGCCAGACCCACTAAGTACACAGTTGAGGTAATAATTAAGAGAGCCAATCCCACGCAAGCCTAAAACTATGACATTTTATTAAATATTTCATTTAAATCTGAGAGTTAAACTGACTTCAAATCTGATCTATGGGGGTGGAATGAAAGATGTCAAAATTGAAACGTCTGAGGAATAGACTCAAAACTGAGAAAGAGAGAAGGAGAAAAAGGGGAGAGAGGAGAGGCCAGGCCAGTATTACATGTGTTACAATCTCTGTATTTATTTCTGGAATAAAAAAGAAAACAACACCTATTATTTTGATGGAATTGTTTTCACCTTTTCCTGAGATGTAATGAAGCACTTTTTTCAACATCAATCATTGTATCTCTTTTTCTTACACTGTGAGAAATGGGGAAACTAATGGTATGAAGCACACATTATATAAATAAAAGTTACCATGTTTTCATTTTCTTTCTACTTATTCATGTTTCTATTTTTTCTTTCCATTTCCTTATTCCATTCTCCTTCCTTTTCCCTTCCCTTTATTCTGTTTTCTTCAGTTGAATTTACATGTTTTTTTCTTTAATACATTTTCTCTGCTTTCCTTTATTTAGAATAAAAACACTTACATAGATGGATCATTTGGTTCCCTTCTCATCTTTCCTGCATCTTCTCAATTTCTTCATCTTTTTTCTACTCCCTCCTTCATTCCTGTGCTCTTTTCTACTATCCATTCCCTGCACCACTACAGAATCCTGTTCTCTACTGGGTGACCTCATCCTCCCTTTCCTGCAGTCACTACTTTTTTCTTTGAAACTATTGGTATAGTTATAACTTTTCCACCTCTAGGGCTCACACATTTCTCCCTTTATCCTTTTTTTTTTTGCTTGCCACACCCTGTTCCACTTTGACCTCCCTCATTTTCCATACTAGCCTCTTCTCTCTCCTCTTCTTTGCCACCAACTACAAACAGATCCCACAGTCCCCAGGCTTCAGCCAGTGCTTGGGTCACTTCTGGGGCAGCTGGAGCTTGTTACAGGTGTTTGTAAGAGCTGCCCTCCATCATTAGCTGTGGCAGATGCCAGTTCAGCTCACGTTGCCATGGACGTGGCCTTCAGCCACCATGGAAGCACTCTCTCACCACCATATGCCCCACAAATTTGCACCATTGCTCTAAGTCACAGGTTTCTCTTTTAATTGCTATGAAATGTCATTAGACATATCCGTGGTGACCATCCCAAATGCCACTGGTTTCATTCAAGCCACCACAGGACCCTCCTTAGTTCTGGCCACACAGATTTTCCTGTAAATGAACTAGTTATGTAGCTACATACTCTTGACTGTACCCAACCTCCAGTCTCCAAAGAACAGAGTTACCAGTGGTCCCACAAGCTGCTCTGTGAAATCTGTGTCTGCTGCTATCACCAGGTTCAACTCTGCTCAGTTTCTTCCTAGTACCATGAGGAACTGCAATCAGCTTCTCCATATGAAGCCAAATATTCCCTCTTCATATGAGGGATGCCCAAGATCACACACTCATCATGAATTTACACAGTGAAAGATGCTCTTTCATTCCCCCTTTCAACACTTAATGGATGAAGAACTGTATTTTGTAGCAGAATAAAGAACACTGACAGGCCATTTAAAATGTCAGGTGTCATATTTCTTCTTGCTGATCACTTGTTATCTCTGACTGTCATCAAACAAAAGATACCAAAGAAATTCATTACAATAAGAGTACCTTCCAGAGGCAGGTCGATTTATGGCCATGATGATTAGAACTAAAATTCTCTCTGTTTGCATATCTTCCCTTACCTGTGTATAGTTCATGCCACTTTGGTGTATTCTTCTTTTTCCATATTGTTTTAATTAGTCTTCCTGCAGGATTCACATTGATCTACTGGTACGTGTGATCATCCCTTTTGTTTTCCTGGTATTTAAAAAAAAAAGGAAAGGATAAAACAACCATATCTTTTGCTGAATATAGAACAAAAGATGCTAATGAATCAGTGACATTTTGTTCTGCATAAAGAAAAAAACTAGCCAAACTGAACTACTTGGAGGCCTATTTACCATTTCTAAAAAATATTTTAAGAGTGGAAATAAGTAACATCAAGTTAAACATATTGTGGAGTTGGAGAAACCCAAACAAGGAGTACTGCTTGTACTTCTTTGGTTGCATTGTCTATACTAACATACCTCTTCCCATTCAAAATAATTATTTGTGACTGCCGCAAATGGAGATTTTTTTATTAGTTCTCATCCTATTTTTTCTCCACTTGAACTTTTCCACACTCTTCAACTAGACACTCCTCATACAAGGGAGACAGATGAGTTTTTATATCAGTTTCTAACCAGTAATTTGCCCACTAAAGGGCACTGTTTACTGCAGTAAAAAAGGAATCTTTTCTTGCTCTGTACAGGTTATACTTAAGGCTGAGCTAAAACTCTAAAAAGATTGACTTTAAGGGCTGACCTTCTTATTCAAACATGCTGTTTGCCCAATTAATATATATGAAATAATTAAATTTTTTAGCAACTCTTTCCGTGCTAGGATGATGAAAATTTAACAAGACAAAGACTGTGTGTCCATGAGAGCGAGAAGGAAGGGATCTTCCCTGTTCAGACACAGAGATCTGCTCTCCAAGCTGTATAAATAGCATGAAGAGTAGCACCATAAAATACATAAGGTCACAGGGCAGGCAGCTAGGGGCATTTGGAGAACAGCTCTCTGAGCCATGGTGCACAAGGAGGCAGGTCATCATGACATGAGGATAAACCTGTGGACTGCCTAATCCCATGTCACTCTTGTATCACTGATGGAAGACATGTAACCAAGACATGGGCACACACAGCTCCAGCAAACCTCTTTACACTTAGACAATGGCTCCTGCTGTATTGTCTCCAGCTGCTGGTTTTGAATCTTATTCATTTGCGTCACACAAATTAGTGAGATCTGTGCACTCTGACCTGCTGCCCCAAATGTAACTGCCCTGCCTGATCCCCATCCACCCTCACGTTGGTGTGACTTCACCTCCTCTGACTATGTCTGCCAGATGCTACCGGTTGTCTCTCATTGACCCGCAGATGGCTGGGGAGCCGCAGAAATCCCAGGAGACACTGCACTGAAAGATTTATTCTCCAGCTGCGGCCTGAGCATTGTGGTCCCTCTGTCACGACGCGACTTGCTGCCATCGTCACACCGGCTACATCCCATCTCCCTGGCTGAACAAAGGCACGGTGTGTGCCTCACGGGAAAGGCCTCCAGCACACACCGAGAGCTCTTCCAGCATGGCACCGGCTCCTCAACTGGCAGGAGAACGAGGGGTTGGGGCAGGAGGTGGCCATTGCTGCTCTCCTCAGAGCGCTGCTACACCTTGAGGCAGCAGGAGCCGGCAGGAAGGCCTGGAGCAGCCTCTGTGCTGCAGAACCCCCGGGGGGGGCTGGTGAAGAAGGCCTGGAACAGCCCCTGTGCTGTAGAACCTATGGAGGGCCTGGTGGGGAAGCTCTGGAGCCGCAAAACCCCTGGGGAGGTTGGTGAGCAGCGGGGTGCGGTGAGGCGGCTCTCAGGGCGGGAAACGCTCCCCTCAGGGCCCGGCTCGGTGAAGGGGGGGGCGTGGGGAGGGCGATCCCCCCCTCACCCTGCGTTACGTGACAAAATCTCAGTCCCACGGGCGAGCGACCATTAATACACGGCTCCTCCGCGCCAATAACCGGGGCGAACCCCGCC
>VYZX01015387.1:75096-138917 GCA_013401335.1 Brachypteracias leptosomus
CGCCGATACCGGCCGCCGGGCGCGGCCCCCCCGCTCTCCGCTCTCTCCTCTCTCCCCCCTCAGCCGCCGCAGCGCGGGAAGGGCGCGAGCGCTGGCCCCGCCCCGGCTTCGCTCCGCCCCGCCGCGCACGTGGCACCTTCGCCCAGGCTGCTCACGTGACGCGGGCTCCGGGCTTTCCCCCCTCACACCCTCCCCTCCCGCCCCTCCCTCCCTTCCCTCCGCGCCTGACCCCNCCCCCTACATCGGCAGCAAGATCAGCCTGATCTCCAAGGCGCAGATCCGCTATGAGGGCATCCTCTACACCATCGACACCGAGAACTCCACCGTGGCGCTGGCCAAGGGTGAGGCGGCGGTTGCGCCGCGGGGCCCTCCCGGGGCGGTGAGGTGGTGTAGGGGGGGGTGCGAGCGGGCCTAGGTTGGCTCCGGCGCTGCCGCCGCGGCCCGACGCTCGCTGAGGGGACGCGGGGGGCCCGCCCGCCTCCTCCGTCCGCTGAACAATGAACCCGGCCTGGGCGAGCGGCGGCCGGNCGGCGGGGCCCGCGACTCGTCCGCGCTTGCTGCCGGGGTGGGGGGCGGCGGGGTTGGAGCCCCGGTGCCTTCGGCGCTGCTGGCTTTCCGTGAGTCAGCATTTGTGAGGCCGCTCCGCGACGCGGGGACGGGCACGGGCAGTGGCAGGGGCTCGCTGTGCCCCCCGCGGCGAACCGGCGGGGCGGGCAAGGCCTGGGATGCTGGGGAGCCTTGGCTTCCACGCGAAGTTCCCAGCCGCTGAGGAGGAATGCGGGCCCCTCATGCTATTGTCAGAGCCAGAAAGGTGATGGGCTATGTTGCCGTTTGTGGTGTGGTTCCCCTCTCCTGCCTGTACATGGATGCCCGGCAGTATCTCGGTACCTGGCTTGAGCGGGGCCTCAGGCTGGTGCTGGGGAAAACAGAGTTGCTGCTGATGTGCCTTTGTTCCCTTCCTGATCAATAACTGGACTCTGGTCAGGTGAAGAGGGTGAGAGCTGGTGTGCAGAGCGTGCTGGGGTGTCTGCACGTGGGTCTGGCTCTTCCTACCTTGCAGCCTGCTCATCAAAGCTTTGCATCTCGCATCCCTGTAGAAATAGTGATCTTTATCTTCTACTTAAATGGTGTTATTTGGATTCATTTGTCACCTCTGCTGGGAACTCCCGTGTTTACTCTCAGAAAAACCTGTCCTGTCTTGTTTAATCTATCAAACAAGGTCTTATTTCTGTACTGTTTTTAATGTCCAGCTTGGCTACTCCGCTTAATGAGCATCAGCATTTTCTTTCCCTCAGTTTTGCCCTTCCCAGTTCTGGGAATTTCACACCTTTTTCATTGCCTTCAGCAACCCCTCAGGATTGTCCACAAACCAAACATCTTTTGTTTTGAGAGATTATCTGTTGGCACTAGACTCTAGCCTGCCTCTCAACTATCCTCAAGGCAGCCTGTGCCACAGTATTTATTCAGTGTAATGATGTTTATATGATGCTGGTCATGAGTACTGGACACGTATTAGTGTGTGTTCTGAAGTTAAAAATATGAGTTTTCACAAATTCTCTTTTTTCTAGGGACATAGTTGTTTATTTAAACGTATAAATGCAGTTATTTATCTTCATGTTTTACTCAAAATCATTGAAAGGATGCAGTTCTTTACTTTCTGGTCAGAAAGGTCTTCACCTTTACCCAGCAGCAGGTGGAGAAGGTTTCTCACGTAGTTCTGGCTTCCACATAGCACTTGCTACTTCAGAGCTTAAGTGATGTGTTTCAAAGGCATATGTGATTGAAGTGCTTTGTGATGTGAGGAAGTGCATGTTCTGTATAAGGTTTCTGGCAGTTCTTGTATTTATTGGTCTCTTAGCGTTCAGTTTTGATGAACTGGAATGCCTAAGAAGTAGTTAACAATAGATTGAGAATACTTTTTTTCCCCCACTTAAAGTCCTGCTCTATAAACTTTAAAGTACAAACCTTGCTTTTCATTTTAGCTCAGAGGGTTTTGTAAATTCAGAGACTTTACATCAAAATTGGTGTCAGAATTATGAACATAGCAACAATGTTGAAGGCAGGGACAGCAATATCAACCCTGTGCTTAGGAGGGACAGTGGTTTAAAACACCTGGTCTCTGAAGGGTTAGAAGAACCATAAATAACAGATGTGCAGTTGAAGTTGTCCAGATAGCTAGTAAATTATTATTAAGCCCTAGATGCCACTGTTTAAGGCTTGGACAACCTCAGTATGTAATGTAAGTGCTATTCTCTTGACTTATCATCCAAGTGATATAAAGAGAAAGTTGTGTTGAAGGAGACCTCAGGAAGGAATCTGGCTCAGGCTTTTGTTGAACCAAATTTGTATTTGGTTCCTGTTCAGTCTCAACATAAGTGCAATGTCTTAAACATTGGATAAGGAGGCTCCATGTGCTTAATTAAGTACTGCAAGAAAGTTGTCTGTATTATTAGATGCTAAACTGAAATTGCAAACAAGAGAAGTTTAAGCCTGTTGTTGTCCTGCTGGCAGTGAATACCAGAAACTTACTCTTCCTTCTGTAGAAGTCTGAAGAAACTCAAGTTTTTGAGCAAGAAATATCCATGTAACTCTGCTTTCCAAACATCCAGTCACTCTGTTATACTTCCTGACCCTTCAGAGGTCTAGCTCAACAGAGCCCTCCCTGCACATGAGCACAGACTATTGTAAAACACTAGCTGCAGAGTGGTGCGGGATTGATTTCCTCTTCATCTATAAACAATAGTCACTGTAACTCTTCGTGGGAGACAGTCCTTCGGACCTCTGCAGAAACTTAAAGCTGTGCCAGAAACCATGAGACACTCCAAATGCAGGGGCAGGCATGCTCAGCTCCTAGAGCCCTCTCCAATGCCCTCACTGCTGTTTCATCTACAATAAGGACATAGTTTTTCACTTTTTTAGTTGGAAACCTTGGGACCAGCCAACTGAGGGGCTGCCTGGACAGTGTTGGGTTTTGCAGGCCATGTGTTTCTCCCCATGGAAGCTGGTGGGCTGATCCTGGTGCTCAGAGATGTGGTGCTTTTCAGGCTGGCTGTGGGATTCTGCAGGAGTCCCTGGATAGCTTCAGTCTGTCTTGCCATGAGCTGTGTGCTGCAATAATCTAATCTTGAGCAGGGCTGTCAGTGGTACAGTTCACGTCTAAAAGGCCACAAGCACTGCTTTCAGTTTATAATCTGCTTCTAGTTGACTGGGTTACAGCTGTAATGTGATCAAACAGCAGCTGGAGATTTAAAATAACTTGGAGGGGTTATATACCACAGGAACTAATGGAAGATGGTCATTCAAAGGAAGTGACTGACAGCTTGTCCTTGTACCAGTTAAGATTCCCTTCCAGTTAGGTGTAACCCAAGGTGCTAAACAGCATCAGTGTGATAGGGACAAAATTTGGCACTGACCTGCTCTACCTGGAGCTTACAGCTCCTTGTGAGCTCACCTGTGTGTTGAGCACAGGTGGAGGCTGCTTGGTGGGGGAACGACCTGGACACAGCTTCTCCTCTCTGAGAACAGACTCTGGATAAGTAGCCCTGGCTACAACCATCAGCACTCCTAGTAAGTTAGTGACAGTGCAGTACACCAGGGATGCTCAGCACGGGGAGTGAGTGGATCCACTTTTTGCCACCCTTTTCCTGGGCAAGCTGTGGTGCCCCCCATCCCCTATCATCCCTGTGACAGGGCTCTCTATGCTTATCTTGCCAGCTGTGCAGTGGGAGTGGCAGCTGGCTGGCACATCTCCATGGACTGTGACATGGCAGGTGCTTGGGAAAGGTCTGTTAAGGATGTAATTTGTAAAGGCCCTGCAGGAATCGTGGTGTGTCCTGGCAGAGAGGTTTAGTTCTTCTATGGTAATGTGTTAGAAGAACTGATAGAATTCAGAATTTTCCTGTTGGCAGATCAAAGCAGTATGTGCTGGTGCTTATCTGAACTGGCAAAGCCTCACAAAGACAGAAAACAACTTGTGAGCTTCTGTAACTTGTGGTGGGGGGAAAAAAAATCTCTATACACAGACTGTGCTGATTCTCTAGCCCATTTCAAGCTTTCATATGTCAGTATTTGTACTATGTTACCTGTTTTCCTACACTAACAGTGCAGTAAGTGTGAGTCTGACCTCCTCCTCTTTAAGGGCTCAAATCAGTTTATGCTTCTACCTGGTAGCTGCCACACAGTCAAGTGCAGCCTTTTTTCCACACTAATGTGTAACACCACTATTAGTACCTGCTCTAGTGTTCCCACAGCTGGGACTCAGTAAAGCCCTGGTAGGCACTGAGGTTTTACATTCATCACTAAAAGCTTCCTTTGTAGTCAGCGAATATTAATCATAGAAACAGTAGCATGAAGCAGAATTTTAATAGGAAGTCCTCATCATTGATAAAACTATCTCTATCTGTATCAGAAATACATGAAACCAAAGGTGCTGATTTGCCCTCTGAAGCCTCCTAGGATTTTGTCCCCTGGTGCTTGAGGGGTCTCTCCTGTGGTCTGCTGCAGTGGCAGTTGTCTTGAGCTGAATGTCTGTGTGGGACAGGTGCTGGGGAGGGAAGGGGAACGTGGCAGCATAGCACTGTGGGGAAGTCCTCAGGGTTGGAGTAGGATTCTTCACTCCAGCTGGTTTACTGTCTTTACCTTCACAGCTTGATATAAACAAAACTGTTTATACAGGCTGCTGAAGTAGTTGGCATTTGAGGGAACAGATGTGTGTGATAAGGAGATTCAGGGTTTTGGAGGTAACCATTTTTTTTTATTATTACATTGGGAAGTATTGCAAGAGTACTTTTAAGCTGCATAAATCTTATTTACACAATGCTGCAGTGGTAACAGTGGACTAATAATAATCTCTTTAATGCTGAAGTGCGCTCCTTCGGGACTGAAGACCGGCCCACAGACAGACCTGCTCCTCCCAGAGAAGAAATCTATGAGTACATTATTTTTCGAGGAAGTGACATCAAAGACATCACTGTCTGTGAACCTCCAAAAGCTCAGCATACTCTGCCCCAAGATCCTGCCATTGTTCAAGTAAGTTAGCCTGAAGTGTTGATAGAAAGCTGTGGTAAAACCTTGGTGATGAAGGACTGGATTTTGGTGTAAACTTATAAAAATGAAGGCCAGTAAGTGTCTCCAGGAATCTTCAGATTGAAGCATCCTGAATGTCATTGTAATGTTTAAAATAGCAGCAGCATTAAAGACTTCAGTCACCAAAAGCCAGAGCTAGTTTACCTAGCTGAGAATGCAGGAAAATCATGAAGAGGTAAACTAACCCTTCTCAGTGTTTACTTAAAGCTTAGTAATGCTGTATATGAAGTAGAGAATCACTGCCAGAGCAAGTTGACTTCTGGATGCTGTAAATGGAAATGTACTTTGTCTTGTTGCAGTCTTCACTGGGCTCTGCCTCTACATCATCCTTTCAGCCACATGTGCCTTACAGCCCGTTTAGAGGTATGCCACCTTACAGCCAGCTTGCTGCCAGCTCTTTACTTAGCCAGCAGTATGCAGCTTCCTTAGGTTTAGGTAAGTAAAAACTTTTCTTGCTAAAGGTACACTCCTTGTATGCAACTACTGTGAAACCAATTAACCCACTAACTCATACAGAATTCCTTGCCAAGTGCCAGGCTCCAACAAGCAGTGAATAAGCAGTTAACAGCTTTTTGCAGTGATCCTGCTGCAAGGAGACCTGCCTTTCACTTACATGTGCACACACAAAGGAGAGAAAGAAGCCAAGTAGCTGAAGTTTCTCTCTGAAAGTAATGGGAATACCTAACAGTTGAGGCCTCTTCTTTTCTAACCTAACATGCTTTACATCTGCATCACATGTAAAAAGAACTTGTATTCCCAGAGAAAATAAGCTGCTGTAATGCTGTTCTAGAGATTCTTGTATCTCTTTCCAAGTCCTTCAGATGTTTCACTACCTTGTATCTTATCCATGTATCTTTGCTTTCTCTTCTTCCCTCTATCTCTTCAGAGAAATTGGTAAGCCCTCCAGCATCAGCAGCTGCTTCCAGCCCTAGTTCTTCTCCGTCTCCACAACCTGTTTCAGAGCCTGACATGTCTTCAGAGCCCCATCAGCTCTCTTCCAAGGGTAACAGCAGTTTGAGGACTCCAAATATTTGGAAGAACTGCATGGCACTTGCAAACACTCTGTTCTTGTTAACCCCTCCCAGAATGATAGTACTTATGGGTAACCTAGTAGAACTGGTTTGTTCTCAGCTGGTTTTGCCTTTCATTACATGAAGTATTCCTCCTGTCCTAGAAGTACCAATTAGAGAGACAGGAGAAAGAAAGTACAGGACAGCGGATCCTCTTTTGTAAGTATCAGGAGAGGGCTGAGGTTCAGGGATGTTAATGTGCTGCATCCTATCCAGGAATGTCTGTCACCTCAGGGACTGGGCGAGGAATTAATGAGCCTTTCCTGGAAGGACAAGTACACTGCTGAAACTGTGGGTGGCCTTGCTGTGAGAGACCTCAGTTAATAGAAAATTCAGGAGTATTGCTGAAATTGAGGAAACATCAGGACAGATTTCATGCATGATGGGGCATAGTACCTTGTCAAGACTCCCAGTTAGTAAAGCATGACTAACAGTGAGCAGTTTGAGTTGTGGTAAGCTGAGATAACCTAGTTCTGGGTGCTTGCTTCTGTGTGAAAACTTTTAAAGGAGGTTGAGTAGAGATACTAGACTGACTGTCCTCAGAGCAGAGAGACCAGGTGCAGCCTGCATTTAAACATGGTAATTAGTTTCATCTGTTTTTAACTTAAGCATGTGTGCTTGTGTTGGCATGAAACTATTTGTACTTACTCTCTGGGTTTGGCCCTCTATCTATACATACTTTTTCAATATTCTGGTTAAGCTTTGAAACTTCCTCATATTAAATTTGCACAGCAGCTTTGTCCTACTGAATAATCCTTAGGATGTGCCTGTCTCCCTTGCAAGTTTTCCAGGTGTACATTAACTGGGAACCTGCATGATGTTACCTACTGGGTGTATCTCATGTGGACTTGGGTGACCCAGCAGTGTCAGTGGCTTGGTTTGTGTGTCCTCTTCAGCTTTTCACTTTTCTTGCTCTTTTAAGTATATTCAGTTAAAATTTGCTTCCAAGCAGTTCTTATGCCTAACTACATAAACCTGTAGTACTCCAAACCTTCTAATTAAATCTAGAATGCAGTGTTTCTTCTGAGTACTGAAGACTGTCACTTTTTAATATCATTGGTGTAAGGTATACCAAACCATGAAAAGTATTTACATGTTTTGTAGTGTGAATAAATAAGCCTGGATGGAAGAGCAACAGAAGTCTTGGTAACACTTTGGCCTTGACCAAGAAGGAATTTAAAAGGGTAACTTTGAGATCCTGGTCTGGTTTCAGGTTTTCTTTGTCTGAAAGCTAACAGTAAGCAATGAAATTGAAGGACTTCTAAAAAAAGCAGCTTACAAAATGGGATGTAGTTGAGGTGGTTAAGCTTTTGCTGCAAAACTTTCTGGACAAAGTGGGGAAGCTTTCTTGAATGATTTCAAAATGGTGCATTTCTTGCTTCAGATATAAAATATTGTGTAAAGTAAAATCCTACATAACTAAGAATACATCTAGAAATTGGATTTAGTATAAACTGCCTAAGACTGACCTGGCTCGCTTGTCTAATGTGTCTAACTTGGTTTAAGGAGTAAATGGGTAGATTTCCTGATTTTTAAGGCTCTGGATTTGAGAGCCCTAACTCATATGGCAGTAGTGCCTTACCTAGTGTATATGCCACTTAAACAGAGCATGTAATGATAAACACTGAAGGCTTTGAGTAATTCTTGACAAAACTGTTTCACCCTAGAAGTGGGTAGGGTTTGAATAATGGCACATTTTCTTGAGGCACTTAGTCATTGGGATTTTTTCCAGGTTCTGGCTTTCCCTCTGTTCACCCAGTCCGCAAAAGCCCCATGGTGGAGCAGGCTGTTCAGACTGGGCCCGTTGACAACATGAATTCACAAAAGCCCCCCCCAGTGAAGGTGGCTCCGGGGGTCCCACGCAATGGACGGCAGGTTCCCCAGGGCACTGGTAAGACAAATGGTACGTGAGCACTGCCTCAGCCCAAGGGCTGGTTTGGAGCATCCTTCAGAGGGCTGTAGCAAGACTAAACTGCTCTGGTTCTGTTCTTTAAGTTCATCCTTTTTGTTCAGTAGATCCAGTTCAGGCAGCACCTGTGCAAACCCAGGGACAGGTGAATGATGAGAACAGAAGACCTCAGAGGAGGAGATCAGGTAGGTTCACCTGACACTAAACAGCCATGTTAGCTGGTAAAGGCAAATGCTGTTCAGTGAAGGATTGTTGGACAGAAGTTTGAGAGCAGAATAAAGCTTGATGAGGCTTTGGGCATCCAGAGATGCTTCCTTAAAGGGAGTTCTGGAATGACAGAAGTTCAGAACATTCCAGGGACAGATTTCTAGTCTTTTCTAGAAACATGAAGGTGTGTTATAACAATTGATGCAGTGAGTTGGCAGCAGCCACCAGATTTCTCCAGAAGCTTTTACTGGGAAGGGGCAGCCTGTGTAAGGATTTCCAGAGCAGAGGTCTTATCTCAAGACTGCAGGTTAAACGGAGGTCAAAAGAAAGTGAAATTAAATTCAAACAGATACTTCTGCCCAAGCAAAATGAGAAAAGGTGGGATACAAAGCTTCAGACTCTTGGTCTTCAAATTAATTTACCCGAGGGCAGCAATCTAGAAGGGGTTATAGCTTTTGAAAAGCAAGTTGATAATGTCTCAGATGAAAACCAGAAACTACAAAGTACAAGCTTCCTGTGTGGGCAGATGAATCTTGAGTGATTTTGTGAACCCAGTGACCTGCTCCTCTTGGCCATCGTGATGGGTTTGTGGACTAATTACAGTACACCACTTGTGGGTGAAGAGCAGAGAGGAAAGAGCTTTCACTGCTTCCCTCAGCTCTTGTTGGTGTGGTACTTGTTCTGATTTCCTCTCCTCACACTGGGAGGGATGTTGATCTGCTCTTTCTTAGTGGTAGGACTGACATCCAGGGTGCTTTACAGAAAGTTAGTGTTGCTGTAATAAGTCTCCTACAGCCAAGGTGAGAAGTTACTTTCAAAGAGGTGTGGCCTAAACACATGACTAGAATGTCATGTGTAGAACCTCCTGAGTTCTGACCCTGATTTCCTCTAGTCTTGAGCAAGTGTTTAACTTCCCTGTGTGTTACCAAGTGTTTCAACTCTGCTGCTTTCAGGAAACAGGAGAACCAGAAACCGTTCTAGAGGACAAAACAGACCAACTACTGTGAAGGAGAATACAATCAAGTTTGAAGGTGATTTTGACTTTGAAAGTGCAAATGCACAATTCAACAGAGAGGAACTTGATAAAGAATTCAAGAAGAAACTAAACTTTAAAGGTTTGTGATTTCATTAAATATGAATTGCTGAGCTAGTAGTAAACACTGCATAGACAAACTCGTTCTGAGAAACTGTGTGATTACATGTGGCAGCATCTCAAATCTTGTTTGAGGGAGCAGGAGAACAGATGGCTCTTCAGTATGCATCAAGGAAGTGTAATACATTTTATTATCTTCAGATGACAAAGCAGAGACGGGGGAAGAAAAAGGGGACCCTGGAGTGGCAACCCAAAACAATGACAGCAATGCAGAGGAGGACCTGCTGGGACCCAACTGCTATTATGATAAATCCAAGTCCTTCTTTGACAACATTTCTTCAGAGCTGAAATCTAGGTGAGTGTTTCCCAAAAGCTTGCTTTTTAAAATGCCATTTTAGGCATAGAACTCAAGGCATAATCTCTGTCACATAGTTTAATTCTTAAAAAAAATCTTAGAATGCAACAAAGTCAGCAAAACAGTCTTGAGAAGAGAGTCTTGCCATGTGTTTGATGGCCACGAGTGATACTGGCCAAGCTTCAAGCAGTGGGATCAAAAACAAAAAGCAAGGATTTCAGCTGATACACTTGCTGAAAGTATGACACAGGAATTTCCAGTTGTGTTTCCCAGTACTGACTCTGCACCCATTGATTTTAAACAAATTTCTTATCTCCTTTGTGGGAGGAGGCATCAGGGTTGTGTTGTGCTGAAGATGGTATAAGTTGCAGACAGGAAGAAGCTGAGCCTGGAGTTTGGGCAGGGAGGAGGTCAGGTCTGTCTCTGGAAATGTGTTAAGCTAAATTTGGGGAATATTGAAGCTTTATCTTTTGCTGCTGACACTGTTGCCAACTGCCTGGTGAAGTCAGACACCCCTTTAGAGTCAGTGTGGAGCTCCCTTGGTAATGTCTCTGCTTCCCTTCAGCCAAGCTTTATCTGAGTGCTGGCTGTGAGGTGTTGAGGGCTCTAGGGAAGAGACATGCTGCTGACCCTCAGCCATGATAGGACTTCCCATGGGTCCAGAGAGGCTTCACTGGAGTCGAGAGCTTGTAGATGTCCAGAAAACAAGAGATTTGAAATGCTCTAAGACCATGTTCAACTCTTTCAGGCCCATCATTAGTTTTGCCAGTGTGAAGGTAGCTTATAAAAGCCAACAGGTGCCACTTCCAAACCCATGTGTGGCAGAGGAGCTGAGTTGGTGAGCGTGTACCTGCAGCTGGTTCTTGCTGCAGTTCAGTTCCACAAACAGGGTCCCTGAAGCCTC
The DNA here is from genome assembly GCA_013401335.1 of Brachypteracias leptosomus. Lineage (NCBI taxonomy): Eukaryota > Metazoa > Chordata > Aves > Coraciiformes > Brachypteraciidae > Brachypteracias > Brachypteracias leptosomus. The sequence goes on from VYZX01015387.1 coordinate 85,720, forward strand.
CTGGGCAGGTGAGTTGGTGGCTGTTCAGTGTGTCCATTGAAGCTGAACTTGGCCATGTTCAGTTCCAGGCGCACCACGTGGGCTGAGGAGAGGAAGCTCAACACGGAGACGTTTGGAGTGTCTGGACGGTTCCTTCGCGGCCGCAGCTTCCGTGGTGGATTTCGAGGTGGAAGGGGTAGTGGAGCAGCAAGGAGAAACCAAACCACTCACAGAGCTGGTACTGGCAGAGTGTAACTCCAGAGGCAAGTGTTTGGGCCAGAATAACAAATCCTGTTGCTGAGCCATGTTTGTCTCTTCCTTGCCTGAGCTGCGTAACCTCTTTTGCTCTCCAGTCCTGTGGACATGTTGAGAATTGTTCCTTGTTCTATCTGGTCTGTCCTTCTAGATGGCAGAAGGAAATTTGAGTCATTTTAACATGTTCTTAACATGTTGATTGTTCTGTTGATTTCTTGGGCTAGTTTGGGAAAACAAGAGCTGCTTGTTGGAGCTGAGGCTCTGGCCTCTCATGTCAGTTGATACATGGGTGTGAACTTTGCTGCTTTGCTTTTCCTTGGGAGAAGATCCTCATGATATCAAATCTAATTCTGCTTCTCTTTCTGAATAGGTTCTAACATCTCTCCTGAGAGAATGAAACTGTATATAGAAAGAAAACAACCAATTGCTGCACTAATGTGGGAAAATGGTTCATCTTGTTTACTGTCTCAGCTCAAGTGACAGAACTTCATGTACTACTGCTTATATTCTGGACTTATTTTGGACCAGCAGCTGTCAGCTGGAATATTCTTTGGAAGAGGGAATGTGTTCAGGGGTACCTTCTTCAGGGTGGCTTTTTTGTTTGTGTTTTTTTTATTTTTAAGTGCAGACTAACTTACATGGTTCTTCTTTCTGGGTCTCAAAGGCTGCTGTAGTCTAAGCTGAAGGTCAGAGCCCTTTCCTGAACCCTGAAGAAGATAAATCCTGCTTTTTAACATGGAACCAAAGCTCACTTGAAATAAACCAGCTATCGTTGTTTGTTCTGAGGAACCAAACGGATTCTTTGGTGCTGCTGGTCTCACTGTTAGCAGCAGGTGTGAAGTAGCACTTGGTATCAGGAGGAATGGATTCCTGGTGTGAAGAGTTGTGTATATTGTCACTTGGGAATACTGGATTGTTGATCATGTAGTAGTGTCAATGACTGTACAGCTGTTTGGTGCTGGTACTAACAGGGAGGTGCTGCAGGATTACACCCAGCCATGACTCCTCCTCGAGCTGGAGGGTGCTGGGTGTTCTTCAGAGGCCTGGAGCTGCATCAGGGCAGTGTTGGGGACCAGTGCACTGTGTCCTTGGTGGGACCAGAGCGGCGAGTGCTCCACTCCTGTGCTCAGAATAAAGAGATTTGGCAGCAGGTGACTGTCAGAGGGGATCTGCAGCTCTGCCTCTGTCCCCAGTGCATGTACCTCACTCCTGGGCAGTACCAAGCACAAGCAGTTCTCTGTACACTAGTAGACTGTGGTGGAACACTATGAGATGTTTTCATTAAAGTAGGGATGGGAGTCCATATAATGATGCTTAACAGATGGGCATGTTTAAGTTGTTTCCTCTATACCCCTCATACTGTAAATAGTTTAGTTGGTTTTCTTTTGTTTTTAAAAAAAAATCTGTATGTGGGGAGAGGGGCTGGGAGGGAGGGGTTACATTTGTTTGCATGAATAAGTGGGTTAAATTGCTATAGGCATGTGTCCCTCTTTTGGTTAGTAGGGAATTCTGTTGGAAAAGCACCTTGATGACTGAACCCCTTACATAGCTAGAACTTTTTAGTTACGCATTGACCTAGGTTACTGTAAAAGCTTGGATTTATTTTTGTAGGACTTATTGCTAAGAATTAGAACATAGCAGTGGGGCTGCTCTTTGGAGTAATATAAATTGTAATTATAATAAACATGTAAATGTTTAAGGTTTCCCTCCTACTTTGTTCTGTACAATGCTTGTTGTAACATCAGCTTCTCAGGTGCCTGTTGGGGCAGGGCTCAAATCTGAGTCTGGGAAGATCGTGCTGCTCCCCTGGCCTTGATTCCTCTGTGACTCTGCCCACACTTGGCAGATTTGGCTGTTAAGTTGTGGAGTGAGGCTGGGCAGGGTGTGAGGGTCACTGCAGGGCTGTACCTGGGCCAAGCACCTGCCCTGAGGGGTAGGATGTCCTGGGGTGGGGTCTCCTGCAGCTGAGCTGCTTCTTGCAGGGTCCTGGGATGCTTTTGGTCCTTGCTGTGTCTGGCTTTATGGCTGTAAAACTGTGTGCTGGTGGTCAGCAGCCGCAGAAGAGCTGCTTCAAGGGCTGCTTGAGTTCCAGCCCCTTGGTGGGTATCCACAGGGAAACTTTGTTATCAAAGGGGCAACTGTTACAGGCAGATGCTGAGCCTGGTGTACGAGGGGCCTGAGGCTACTCTGAAGCAGGAAAAGCCACCACACTTCTCTGAAACAGGAAAAGCCCAAAGTTTAGTGCCCAAAAGCACCAAGTGTCACAGCACAACTGGTGAGGTGACCAATTCCCCTCTTTCCCTGAGAGCTGGGAGTGAAGAGGTGCCCTCAGGAACACAGGTGGGATGGACAAAGCCTTTACTGTGCTGAAGAGTTGTACTGCAAGGTAAGCAAAGCTCCATGGAAAAAAGAAAACAAAAATATGATTTTAATATGGAGGTGGGGATCACACAATCACAGGGGTTGGAAGGTACATCTGGAGATCACTGTGTCCAACTCCCCTGCCAGAGCAGGTTGCCCAGGATGACATCCAGGCAGGTTTTGAAAGTCTCCAGAGGTGGAGACTCCCACCACCTCTATATGAGATGTTAGGGATATAGAAGGATGAAGGGGCTGGTGTCAATCCTGCTCTCCCTGTGCAGCAAGAGGAGTGGGAGCTCTGCTCTGTCCTGCCCTCAGCTCAGGCCTGTGCTCCAGGTTCCCCTGTGCCTGCAGGGACAGCCTTGGCCAGAGCAGGACATCCAGCTCCCACCCCTGCCCAGTTCTGCCTCCCCAGAATCACTGAGGGGCCTCAGTATGGGCTGTCCTCACCAGAGCTGTCCTGATCAGCCTGACAGCACAGGGATGGTGACAGCAGGTGCCTCACATGGCCAGATGTGAACACAACACAATCTGAAATAAGATTTCCTGCTCACAGCTCCTTGGGGCTCATTTTAAAGTGTTTTGAGCAAACAGTTGTCACCTGACACCTTCAAATGTATGCTTCTAAGTTTATTGTGTTACATGTTAATGTTTGCAGTGAGTAGATGGCATGGAGCAGGTCCTGCCTCTCAGGAGAACATGACTTCAGTGCCCAGCAGCAGAGACATGTCCCTGCATCCGTCACAGCACCTCAGTGACCTCCCTCTGCCACAGGGAAGAGACAACAGGACTCACACAATCCCTGGGACTGGGAATGACAACCAGGCTGGGCCAGAAACTGAGTTAAACCCTCCTAGGGTAAGATGTGCAGAGGAGGCAGCGTGAGGTGAGTGAAAGGGGAGGAACCAGAGCAGAGCTTTTAACTGTTGCATGTGGTGTTTACCATTGTTCTTAGCATTAGGAAGCTGCTGGTCTGTGAATCCCCTTGTGCACAATCACAACAGCAAGGTGTTGTTCTGAACCTGATGAATCATGCCTGGCCTATGTGAGCACCAAGCCCTGCTCCTCTGACCCCCCCATCATGGTCCCTTCTCATGCTGACCTCCCCAAACATGACCCCACCACCTCTCTATCATCCTGCAGAGGTGAACCTGACACTGCAGCCACAGCCCTGGCCATTTAAACTGGAAGATGAAAGAAAAAGCCTAATTCTGTGAGTTGTGTTCTGTTGAGGCCATAACACAACCCTTGAGACAGCTACTTAAAAAAACCCAACCCAGCAGAAGCTACCACCAGAGATGGGAGAGAAGAATCATTAGAGTATCCCAAGGAAAAAATGCAAAGAAACTCCTTGTCATTTAATGGGTCACTACTGCTGTTGGGTAGCCAACCAAATAATCCTGGGTGATTAAAACCCCCAAACAGATTTCTTTTTTAAAATAACAGCTTTAAAAAAAACCAAACCACCCAGTAGGTTTATTGTAGGTCTCAGGAGGAGCACATAGGAGGGAGTGGAATGCCTACATGGTGCCTATACAGAGGAACCCATCGCTTGAATTAAAAAGCAGCAGCTAAGCGGTTGCATTTCATTCATCATGATGTTTTCTTCTGTTTCTTCTTTTCATTTTCTTCCTTCTCTTTCTCAATCTCAGCAACATACTTCTCAATTTCTTCAGGGTTCAGGATCTAAAAGAGAAAGGCAGGTGACCCTTGAGGGACTAACACAGCTTAGAGGCTTCTGTGTAAAAAATTCTAGCTGACAGGGAGAGAACCTTAACGGGTGTTTTTCCAGCCACAGGTACCTCGAGCAGACACAACAACATTCCTTGGCCATTGACAAACAGAAGCATTTGCCAGGGCAGGACGTGATTAAGGGCTGGATGTTAAAGCAGATCAACAAGGACAGTATCAGAAGGGAGAAAAGCAAAACAAAAGAGCTTTACCTTCAGTGGCTGCTCTCGCCTCATAACCGCCAGCTCAATGTTCTTCCCACCGGACTGCACAACCTGCACAGGAGTCAGGAGGAGGTATTAGGAGGGTGTCTGTTAATTAATTCTAACAACCCCCTTTCAGATCTTCTTAGAAGGAGAAGAGATATGGATGGGGAGTATTTTGCTCATGGGCTCTAAGCTCAACTCCAGCTGCATTGTCACTAATGCCAGAATTCTGGCACCAATACACTTAGGGGCTGCTGAAGAACACCTCATCACCACCACCTGACTGTTGATATTCTCTATCTCCTAAATTTAATCTTCAAACCCCTGGGCCAAGCTGTCCAGAGAGGTTGTGGAGTCTCCTTCTCTTCCAAACCTGCCTGGACATGACCCTGGGCACCCTGCTCTGGGTGAGCAGCTGGAGCCAGGGGGGTTGGACGAGATGATTTCCAGAGGTCCCTTCCAACCCCCACCAAGCTGGGATTCTTGATTCAACACAGAAGTAAAATATTTTTCCTGTAGTTTAGCACATCTTTGGTGCATTTACTTCAATGCTCAGAAGTGAGTCTGTTTCCCTCCCCAGAGAGCTGCTCCTGAGTGCTTCTGTGTGAGCAGAATTGGTACCTGAAATATTCCCCACCTGGAGCTGAACCCCACACCTATGGCCTGCACTGAACAGCTTTCACAGATCCTTTTATAGCACCTTCCTGGGACATGCACCAGGATTTCCATCTAGTGCCATCTGAGAAGCTAAGGCAGAGTGAGAAGTCACACCAGGGAGCTCAAACAGACTCACCTCCAGCAGAGCCTTGATGACAAGTTTAATAGTGAGATCATCTGTTTCAATGGCTTCATCAGTGTAGTTCTTCTCCAGGAATTCACGCACGGATTTGGCTCCTCTGCCAATGGCATTAGCCTGGAAACATGGAGGGGAAAGAAGATAATGAAGCTTTGAAAAGCTTTCGTTTGCAGAATAAGCAAGAAATATGAGTTGTGCAATTTATATAATCTGAAACCATCTTGTGATTGCTGCTTATTTTCAGGAGACTGAACATGTTATTGCCCAAAAGTCACACACAGTCAGTTGACAGGCACAGGTGGATTCTGGTGGAACAGGACAAGGTTTCCCAAGGAAAGCTGAACTGCAGGCTGCCGTTCCCACTACATTTAATCATTAAGGATTTGGGCAGCTGTAAGCCAGCACCATCTGGCCAGCGAGATCTCCTTCCTACACCAGTCCCTCCTGAAAGGAGACATCAACCCACAGATATTTCATTGCTTCTCCCCCAGAGACAGAATCAACTCACCTTCCAAGCGTGGTATGTGCCAGAGGGGTCGGTCTGGTAGAGCCGTGGGGTTCCATCAAAGTCAAATCCCACAATAAGAGCAGAGATGCCAAAAGGTCTGCGACCGTTGCTTTGTGTGTATCTCTGATTGGAAAGGAGAGACACTCACTTCAGAAGCTCTTCTAAACACATTTTTAAAGTGGAAATTAGATATTGTAGAAGTTATGATCAGAAGAGGCACCAGAAATATTTTTAGCAGGTTCTCTTCCCAATCTACCTGTCCAAGTTTGGATTCTTTGTCTTATGGAAGACCCAAGCAAGAGAAGGTTGCTCAAGCCCTCCCTGACACCCATGAGGTGCTGGGGCCTGGGCTGTGGGCCCCAGGGTTGGAGTTGACCTATGGATGAGTCTCAACTCAGCAACATGTTTTGTTCCTCAAGTGGTTTCAGGCCTCAGAGAGAACTGGGCCCACCTGTGTGAGGCCTTGTCTTCCCCCAGGTGATCATGGTTGGGGTGGTAGGTGAGGCTAGAGATAGATCAACCAGGAACTGACCAGTTTGAGAGAAGCAACAAGGAGCTCATCAGTTGGAAGAGAGTTCCTGTTGGGGCAGCCTGCTGAGCCCTCTCAGGGGTGTGTTCCTCCTTGGCTGATTTGAGATGGAGAAGAGCAAAGAGATGAAGAATAAAAGATGAAGGGATGCTGAGGGGATGTTGCTGAGTTTGGTGTTGGCCTGAGGAAGAAGAGAGCTGGCAGCACACACCAGGGGTGCCCATGAAGAAGGAGTCCCCAACACCAGCAGGAATACCCTGTGTGAGATTTCTGGTTTGTAACAGTTTTAGAGAAATCATAGATGTGTCAAAATGAGAGACACTCTGTGGGCAAGCTTTGGAAAGCAGCATTCTGCTCTGGCAGGGTGGTGATCATGACAAGAATTATGCTGTCACCATCATCACCAGTCTCACATCTGGGTGCAAATAAACCCAGACTTTTTCTAATCCTAACTACTTTAGTGCACTGGCAAATTAATTTTATCACAGAACACAGCTGGGCATATTTTGACCCTGTAATTAATTTTAAATGAATGAATATCAAACACAAACCACACAGTACTGCACCAATTTGCCCCCCTCTCACCCCTGCCTGCAATGACTTGGTAGGAGGGAAAACAAACAGGAGCCATGAAGATGTTTTGGCAATAACAGAGTCAGTGAGAGCTGCAGGTTAGCAGAGTGTTCCTGATGATATCACAAGTGTAGCTCTGCAGCCCTTACAAGTACTAATTAATTTCTTCATCTTGGGAACAAACCCAGCAGCAATCAATCCTCCCCTCCTCTTGCTCCATCCCTATTTCCAATGAACACCTGCAGTGTTTTGTTACACTGGTTTTTAAGCCGAGTAGAACGAGTCCAGGACAGATAATTTACACACTTAGTCTGAGGTGCTGCTCATCAGGACATATTTTTAATCACTTGTGTGTGGTCCAGCATACCTGTTTCAGACTAGCAATGTAACGTGTGATGTACTCCACGGTGACAGGATCCTCCACAGTGAGCCTGTGGCTCTGGCACTCCACACGAGCTCGATTTATGACTATCCTGGCATCAGCTGTCAGCCCTGAAACGACAGCACAGGCTCAGACCCCAGCCTGGTCCCCAGCACAAACACAACAGGTCTCCTCTCAAAGGGCTCACACAGTCAGTGTCAACAGCAGTGAGGAAAATGAAGAGGTGACTGCACCTCCTTGGGTTTGCTGGGCAAGAAAAGCATTTAAGGCAACAGAAAGGAGCTGCTGTGTCAAAACAAGCAGAGGGTTTAGTTTACAGCTTTTGTGGTCATGACCTGGCCAGCAGAGGGGATTCTGAGCCAGGTAACTGGCACATTACTGAGGGGCTGACACCCTTCCATCCAGTGGAGAGCTACCCAACAGCCCCATCCTCACACACATTGTTTATTTCCTACACAGTTCCCCCAACTACAAACCAGCTTCATCTGCAGGACAAACCATGTCTAGCTGATGAGGCTACAGCAGCAGCATGTTAGTTGAAAAAATAAGTATGACCCTTTGAAAAAAGTTTAAAAGGAATTTATTTCTTGTTTTACTTTTAGCCAATGACACCATTTCCAATTTACAGCCTTGTTTCTATTGAAGAACTTTTCTTCAAGCTCGTGAACCCACCAGCAGAAGTAGCTGAGCCCACTGCCCCTGCACTCATCTAAACCCCATCACTTTTGCTGGTTAAATTGGATCTCCCCTTAAAGCATTATTAACACTGACACAAAGACTCTCAACTACCCAAAGAGGAGAAACTTTAAAAAAAAAAGTAAACAGAAAATGTATTTCAGAAACTCTCACGCCTCCAGTCTAAGCTTTGAACAGTGGAACTTAAGGCATTTGGAACAGGACAAATGTAGAACTGGAATATTTATGCTTCAAATGCAGAGCTGTTCATTCAGATCTGAACTAGAACAGAGATGGGTTTATTTTGTTTTATGAAAGGCTGCAAAATGTAGCTTTTTTGGCTTGGTGCATGTGGGAAAAGGTCCCCATAACTGATGGATATTTCTTATAGCTCCTATTGCATGTAATAATACACATTTTATATGTAATATATAAATTTTAATGTTTAAGCACATAAAATATATTCAATAAATACACACATAGAAATTTAACTAGATCTATTTAAACAGGATGTATCTGTATCTATGCCAACAACACATCAGTTCATAGTATTCATACTCACACTAAACCTAGAGGACCTTAGTAACTTTAGCATATATTTTCTCTCATTAGATCATTGACTTGCTCTATTTATCCACACAGTAGGCTACTCTTATTTCAAAAAGAATAAAGAACTGCAGAAATATGGACCTTCCTCAGTGTCCTCAGCCAGTTCTGCCAAGTATAACTCAGGGCCTACAAGAAAGCTGGGGAGGGACTTTTTACAAGTATGATAGAACAAGGGGTAACTGCTTCAAACTAGAAGAGGGGAGATTTAGATTAGAAATTAGGAAGTAGTTCGTCATTCTGAGGGTGGTGAGACACTGGCACAGGTTGCCCAGGGAGGCTGTGGATGCTCCATCACTGGAGGTGTTCAAGGCCAGGTTGAGCAACCTGGTCTAGTGGGAGGTGTCCCTGCCATGGCAGGGGGTTGGAGCTAAATGGTCTTTAAGGTCCTTTCCAACCCAAACCATTCTATGATTCTATGTTCTCAGTATCCATGAACATCCCCAAAGGTGCTCCAGTAACTGTCAAACCCCTGCAGGGATCCCATACCTGCAAAAGCCATGCAGACATTGTCATCCAGAGCACAGATCTTCCGTACGGTTCTTTCATCCTGAAGTTTTGCCACAGACTTCTTTTCCACACCAAGAACAACAATATCCTTCCCCCTCACTCCAACCTTCGGTGCATTAAAAGAAGAAAGAGAGAAAAAAAAAGTTAAGCTAGGCCTCAAAAACCTGGTAATTACTGAAATGAGCAGGAAAAGCCAAGCAAACAAACTCTTCACGTTGTAAACACTATTTCGAGTCAAAGTCACTATTTTATTTCCTGTTGCTGCAACCTGGAGAAAGGGCTGATGAAACAAAAATCACATTAGATCCCAGGGTGCAGTTTCAAAATCAGCTCTTACCAATTTAAATCCAAGTGGCTCCCAAGAGCTTCATTCCCACTCCTCCTGCCAACTGTGTTTGCCCTAACTCTCCCCAATACTGGTGTGAGTGTTTCTGCAGCCACAGAAGTGGGATCAACAACAAAACTACCACTATAAATGGTACTGCCCAAGTCACAAACCACTGCAGACTAGAACAAGTAAAATCTACAAGCAGCCTGTCAGTAACTTGCTGCCTTCCTGTCCTAATTCATACCTTGCATATACCTTTTCTGACATCAGGAAGGAAAAAATAAGTGGACCTTTCACACTCATTCCCACTGCTTCTCACAGAGTGATGGAAATATTTTTTTCTTATGGGGTGGCCTTGCTGTTGGTGGGTTAAAGATGTTTCCAAACCCATTAAACTCAACCAGCTACTCAACAAGAAACATGACAAAGGTAGGTAATATTAGATGCTAGCTCCACTTTTACAGTATTTTCCATTTCTAAAAAAAAATAAAAGCAGCCTGTTTGGCATTAAGTCTTGCTGCATTTATTCCCATCCCAAAGGCAGTAAGTTTTCCTTCCAAGTATTTTGTTATTTGGGAATTAATACTTCCCTCCCCCCACCCCCCAATGAAAAAAGCTTCATTGAGCAAAAACTTGGGATAATTGGCAGCTGAGAGCCAGAAAGTTGCTTCTGCACACCTTCACTCCCACGTTCCCAAATCCACTGGGAACCTGCACCGTGCACAAGCACAAACCACCACCATTTTCCCCACATGCACAGTGATGACACAGAGGATCGTTCTCCTCCCGCAGGCCCGCAGCGCTGCTCCCGACCAGGCCTCCCAGGGCTCGCAGGCTGAGCCAGCCCCTGTCAAAACCTGTCTTGTGCCTCACGTTCGATTCCTCAATGCACAGAAATTCCAACATTTCCCCCCAAAACTCCACAGCAATGGCCTGAGTCAGAGCTGCACAGGCAGCACAGCATCCGATGACTGTTCAGGCAGCTCCAAACCCCGTATTTAGCCCAAACGCCGCTGCTACGGCCTCGGGGCAGCTCTCTGGAAGCCAGTCACACCGTGACGAAGCCCCGCGGGCCCGGCAGGCCGAGGAGCGCGGCGAGGGCCAGGCCGCATCCCGGGCCCTTCTCTCAGCGAGCCCGCCCGGCGCACCCGCGCTCACTCACCGCGGTGGAGCCTTTCTTCACCGCCTCCTGGGCGTACTCCACCTGGAAGAGGTGCCCATCCGGGGAGAAGACAGTGATGGCCCGGTCGTAGCTCATGGCTGCCGCCCGCGCGTCCCCACGGGGCCGGAACCAGCCGCCTCCCTCAAAACCGCACACTCATCCCCCCGCCCCGCGCTTCCGGCGCCATTCCCCCTCACGCCGACGGCGCCCCCTACGCCAACTCCGTACGCTGTGCCCCGCAGAAGGGGGGGGAAGGTGGCGCTTCGCCTGCGCAACTGGCGTAGGGAGGCCGGCGTTACGCAGCCGGCGTAGGCGGCCGCCTCGTACACAGGCTGTTCCCCCCCACACACACGTACCCGCCGCCTCCGCTGGCCGCGCTGGCGCAGTTGGCGTACGCCTTACGCAGTTGGCGCGGCTGCCGGCGGAGGCAGGGGAGCTGCCGCTCGCCTGCGACAGGAAGCCCGGCGGCAGGGACGCACCATGTGCGGCGGGCGGGGAGGAGGCGGCGGCGGGGCNCATCTGCGGGCGGCTCCCCCCTTCCCCGTGCACTGCGGAGGAGCCCAGCACGGCAATAGCAGCCAGATAATAACAATATTATTAGAGCCGGGAACCGATATATTATAGACACATTTTAAAAAAACCAAACCGACAACAAAACAACCCCAAAACCCAACCACCCCACCATGTCGGTTGCCTTTGCTTCTGCTCGCCCAAGAGGCAAAGGGGAGGTGACCCAGCAAACTATCCAGAAGGTAAAAAGCATGCTTTTCTACACCCATTTTAGCCCGTGATTCCGCCCCTGCTCCCGCAGCTGAGGAGGCGGCTGGAAACGCGGCGAGTTTGCGAGGGCTGCAGAGATGGACAGCTGGAGAGAGAGGTGGGGGAAGGAGGAGGAGGAGGAGGTGGAACAAAGCAAAGGTGCTCGGATCACCGCTAAAGAGAGAGCGAGAGGAGGAATAAAATCGCGATGGCACCGTGTCGTGTCGTGTCGTGTCGTGTGTCGTGTCTCGTATCGCTGCTGCTCGCAGAGGGGGGAGAGCTGCCAGGGAGCCATGGGGAAATCGCAATAAAATCTGCAGAGATACGGTTGATATCTGATGGTGTGGCAGCTTCTGGCCGCCCCAGAAAGCCAACCTCAAAAATGAATGAAATCCTGAATTTCCAAGGGTTTTCTTTTGTATTTGGCTGCAGAATTTGACTCTCAGAAGATAGAGGGAGCACCAACCGCTGGCATTTTTGTCAGGCGCTGTTATCGTGATTTGTGATGTGATTATTGATGTCTAATGGCAAACGGAGGTTTTGAAAGATTTTCCGTGGAGAGGAGATCTCCGCGGGGGGGGGGGGTCGTGCGGAGGGTCCCCAGTTGGGAAGTTATTGTCTCCTGTTCCGCAGGGTTGGCAGCGGGGTCGGTGCACACACGCCCCACACCCCTTCTCCTGCAGCAGGTCACGATCAGTGAGGAAGAGGCTGGAAATGTCAATAAAGAACATGCATGGTTTTAATTTGACCGCTATTTGTCATTTCTGATTGTGGCGAGCTCCCCCCTCCCAGCACAGGTCTCTTCTTTATGCCGAGTTGTGCCTGTGCTGCGTGGTCCCAGCAGTGAAGAGGTGCCATGGCTCACACAGCAATTAACCCAGCAGCACTGGGGTTTGCAGCCAAACCGTTATCTGGAGCCAATTTATGACTTCTAGGGGAAAAAAAACCTCAGTGGAAGGAAGACTGTGACAGAAGAGAGATTAAGGCAGAACAAGCTGCCACCAGAGAGCCTAAAGAGATGACCTGAACCTCAGGAGACTTTGGAAACTAAGCCCATTTTGTGCAGCTCTTGCAGCACGTGGCTTTGCGAACTGATTAATTTTAAATACTGAATTGCTTCAGACTCGGTGGATAAGTTTTTCTCTAACCTCCAGACTGGCTGGGGTTAGGGAGGAATTTCATAATTCAGATAGTTTCTACTTAAAGCCATGAATGTCTCCACAGACAAAGGGATCTTCAGTTTGATTTTCAAGCCCTTTCCATTTTTTGCAGATTTCATAAACTTTATGGAAGCCTCACAATGTTATTTCTTAACAAATAACATGTAACAACATTCCCCATCTCAGGTACATTTGCTGGCATGTTAGCTCAAGGCTGTTCATCCCTGTTGGGCTCTTGTCAGTGATGTTGCTTTGACAGGTGGTGGTGCTGAGGAGACTTGGAGGCTCAGCGACTGGATGGGCCTTATAGACAGGTCTAGAAATGGGGCAGGGAGAGGAGGAGCAGGTGCTGGGCCAGGAACTCCAAAATCCTCATTGAAATGAGCTTTTTAGGAGACATATCAATTTCAATGGAAAAGAAGATTATTCTTATTCGCATTCATAATATATAAGCAGCTTATTTTTATTTATTAACTCAATGTTGATAGTCTTTCAAAGCTGTTATTATCCCAGGACCAACTATTCCTAAAATAGATGTCACGTGGAGGAAGCTTGAGCTTTTGACAAGGCAGAAGTGATGGTGGTGCTTTAAAATAGTTCATCAAATAGCACTTGCAGGGCAGTAAACTTCAGTTTGTGTAATGGAGATCAGAACTCAGTTCTTCTTTCCTAGTAAGTTAGGAAAAGAGCTTTTCCTGATTCCTTTTGCAGTAAATCAAATGTTCTTCAGATGATTGGAGCAGCATAGCCCCTTCCTGATGATGAGATCTGTAGCACTGCTTGAACTCTTGCTGTTGAATACATGTCTTACTGGAAGGTGAAAATGTTGTCAGTGGTATCTGTTGTGGAAACTGAAAAGATTTATATTGTTTCTAATTCTCTATACAGAATTTTCACCTGTATGGGTGAAAATTCCGCCCGACAATGAGTACAGAGCACAAAACAAAGAGCTGTGCTGTGAATCAGGCAGGGGTTTTTTCCTCTTAAAACGCTGTGCTGCTCCCAGGTTGCCATGTGAGCCCAGGCACACAGGCAGGAGGAACATGGACTCTTGAGTGACACTGCTCTGACATCCCCATCAGCACCGGAGAGAGCAGCCTGACACCCACCACACAGGCCACCGACCCTGTGGCTCCTCGTGGGGCACCACAACAAGGTCCAGCCTCACAGCCTGGCATGGACAAGGGTGTCCAGCAAGGACCAGGCCAGCTAGCAGATCACAAGCATGAAGCAGGACAAGCTGAGCTCTTCCAAGGAGTGAGTGGCTAGATAGCGAGTGCATCAGAAGGACTCTTCCGCTCATCCTCCTATAATCTGTTATATTTCCTAGAATCCTTTGCATCTGAATGGGCCAGGAATTTGTTCTGATTGGAACATGTACCTGCACGGATTAATTCACACTTAACTGCTGTGAAAACATGTTATTCTTCCCTCAAGAGTTCTTCTGTTCTGATGACACAGTGGTTCAAAGGCCCAATCTCATGAGTCCTTCAGTGTGCTACCTCCAAGCTGCATTAGGTAGTGAGTTTGTGGCAGGGGCAGATCTCAGTTTGTAAATACTGTCATTTTTCCATTCATTGCCCTGCAGAAGGCTTGCTGCAGTCACAGGAAGGAGACAAACTCTTGTATTTGAAATTCTAAAACAAATCAAAGGATATTTTAAGCTTTTAATTGTATTATAAGTTCATTAACTAAAAGTCAGCGGTCATTTTGTGCAGCAGCTTTGATCTTGGAACAAGTCAGTCCTAGAATTTATTGAACGGAGCCAAACTGCAGCCACAGACACACAGAAATTAACTGGTACCCAGTTAACCTGGGTTTTTGTTTGAACTCCTCCCTCTGCTAGAACTGAACTACCCCAGAGGACATACTGGGATGTAACTCTCTTCAACGTGGTTTCAGCAGATCCAATAATGCAAATTTCATGCTTCAAGTTCAGCAGTCTGCACACGCTCACCCTGTGCAGGAAAACAAGGAGGTTTAAATTGTCTGAAAGTATGTTTCTTATTTGAAAGTAGACTTGTGAGTAAAGTCTGAAGTTTTGGAAAGGGTCAGGTGATGTTCTGGAGAGAGGCAGAGGTATTTCATAGTGAAAGTGTTGTCCTTCTTCAGCGTAAAAATCTCTCTGCCATTTAAGGAGCCAAAAAGGTAAGTCCATTAATTCTTCTGTGTTGGGTGTTTCAACTAACTCCTTTAAAAATAACTGTTCAGATATGAATTATTTGAAGAGGACAATCCTGTGGCTCAGTAAAGTCACACGTGGGTACAACAAAGCTGCACAAAACACCATCCACTGGCAAGAGGGGCAAATGTGAAGTATCACAAACCCCCAGGACTTCAATGCGATTCTTGCAGTAACATGTTTTGATGGTATTTCTTTTATGCAGATGCTAGATGAAAATCACCACCTAATACAATGTATTATGGATTATCAGAGCAAGGGGAAAACTGCAGAATGTACTCAGTGAGTATTATGAGGCTGGGGGTATGTTAGAAATTTTTGGTGTACTTTTTCTCAAGAACATTTCTATGAACAGTTCTGTTCACTGGTTGCTGAGCAAATACTTGGATTATTTTTTTTTAGATTCACTTGTATTAAGACATGTATATTGTTCCTGGATCAGAGATCTTTTTTTCCAAAGTATTTACAATGTTTCTAATAGGTCATTTATTACAATAATTATAAATAATTATGGTTAAAAGACCACTTGTTCTCTGCAGATTCATTAAATAGAGGTAGAATCAGGTTCAAAGTTAAATTTTCATCAGGAAGTAATTAAATGTTAAGGATCAGCCATGTGGTTATTTATGGCTATGCCCATATGCATGCTTATGTCACTGCTTGCTATCCCTAGTCTTGAAAGCAATTGCTTTTATAAACTTTAAGGGTTAAATCTCAGTCAGGAAGAACAGCCAAGCTGCCCCATGAAAGCTCCAGTTGTGGGGCCAAACCCAGCAAGTGGTACTTTCAAAAAAACTGCCTAAAAAAGATACCTTTGCTGAAGAAGTAATTTCACTATTCTGGCTTCATTTTTGCACTTTTCCCCCTTTCCAGTCATTTTTCCCTTATCAGAAGAGAACTCATGCTTAAAGAGCATTTTCTCCTGCCTTCTGAGCCCCCTCCCTGTTTCCAGTTTGACTCTTTGCTCCGTGGTTTGCTGTTGGTTTGCTTTTGGATGCCCTCCTGCTCTTTATGATGAGCTTTCCCAGCTCATTGAGAACTGTGAAGAAGCATCAATGGTTCTGGTGGTGCTAACTTGAGGAAACACTCCAGTTAGAGCACCCTTGAAAAAAAATCTTGTTCTTCTCAGCTCGCTGGCAGGGCAAACAGGTTTCATTTTTGGAGTTCTGGAGTTTCAGTGCTAGTAGGACCCTTGTTAAACAGAGGAGGAAAAAGTGGCTAATTGTGAGGGCAGCTGAGCGGGTGTGAGTACTCAAAAGAGTGAGGTCCCAGCTTCACAGTTCCCTCATTGTGCTTTCAAAGGGGAGTGTGTTTTACCTCTCCCTTCCCTTGAGTTTACCCGTTTGTAAAAGAAGTGTTGAGCACAGTGATCCTTGAGCAGCCTGACAGCACAGATACAGCTCATTACTACTGCTCTTTATTACAACAGATGAAAAGTGGGCTCGTGTAATTTAACTAATCATTTGTAAATGGAAAAAGACCAACAACAACAAAAAAGGTTTGGAATTTTCTGTATTGTTAACCCTTTCCAAATAAGTTTTACTCCTTATTCTGTAGATACCAACAAATCTTGCACAGAAACCTGGTTTACTTGGCGACAATAGCAGATTCTAACCAGAATATGCAGTCCTTGCTTCCTGCTGTAAGTACCAGTGCTCCCACAGATACATTTGTGATGCCAGGAGGGAATGTCCTTTGATTCTGTTACTGATCACTGTCAATGAACCGTTTTTCAGTGTTTTTTTCCAGCTAAAAGTTTTGAAGCAGTCAAGTAGACCACTAAATAAATCAAAAGTTACTTAGACTGTGTTTAAAACACATTCTTTGGGACATGAGTGTTAATCTCTGTCCCTGTAGCTCAGGTTCTATATACTATAAATGGTGCAGTGGCACAGATCTGAACAGCCTCCATCTGTTCCAGATTCATTATTCTTTACCTATCCTTACCGTGTTCTTCACCCAGAAAAAAAATGCTGCAGTTTTATGCCAAAAAACAACATTTGGGAATTGATTTGTCTGTAAACATTGTGTTATTCTTGCTAAACAGATTGATTTTGGAGGCATCACACAAAAAGCAAAATACAGCATAGCTTTATGCTTGGCAAAGGTCAGTTTGTTGACCCTTCTGTATCATCTTTGCTAATTCATCTCCCCTTAGCAGTTCCGTTCTGATTAGCACAAGATGAAATTCCTGTGAGTATGGGAGAATGGGCACAGAAGCCAGACTCTGTTATAAGCACCACTGTAAGATCTTTGCTGTGCTGCCTGCTGGTTTCTCTGCTCCACACTGAATGTCATTTATGTAGCAGTCAGACCACGACAGGTTTACACGAGCAAGCCCCAAAAGTGAAGGAAACGCGTATTTAGTCGAGGCAGTTTTTAGTCATAGTTGGGCTAATTTGGGGGTTATTATTTTTCTAATTAAAAGCCTAACCAAAAAAAAATGTGCTTTTCCTCCTTGTTATTTGCAGCCACCGACGCAAAACATAAACTTGGGCCCAGGAGGAATGACTCAGAGTGCATCCAACCAGTCTCTCCATTCACAGAGCAACCTCAGCGATGCCATTGGGACGGGCCTTCCTCCTTCCTCCCTCATGCAGAGTCAGATTAGCAATGGTGAGCTCCCGTCCCCTTTGTGCTGCTTTCCTGTTGCTTGGCAACACAATCATTAATGCAGAATATCCTTCCAGAGCTGTAAAAGACCTCTCCTAACTCACCTTTCAGGCATATGGGGATTTCAGGCACATGCTGAAATCATCACAAAATGGCTACAGTCAGTCGTGATGTTGGCTTCTGCAGGGACCCCAGTCTGTTGGCATCTCTAGAAGGGAAATTAAAAAATTGGGGGGTTAAATGCATAATGAAAATCGTCAAGTAAACATGCATCCAAGTTTTCAGTAGCAAAAAATTATCTATTGTGGTGTTTTTCTCTTCAGAGTGGTGGGGTTGGCCAGGGTGAGCTGGAAATGCTTGCATGACTAACTGCACAAGCCAGCCTTTGGGTTGCAAAGACCTTGCAGGATACCAGCCTTCTGAAAAATAATTTGGTGTTGCATCAGTCTTTGTCCTCTCCAGAAGCTTGCAGAGGTTGTTCTGTGTAGCCAAAGAGTTTGCACAGACACTTCACATGAATAAGATAATGTGATTTGTCTGTTTGGTTTTGCTTGTGCAACTAAAAAAAACTAATTGGAAGACAAATTTCTTTTTTTTTTTACTCTTGTGTATTTCATAGTATGAGTAATCTGTTTATTTGGTAGTTCATAGTTATTTCCTCACATCTTGTTTCTGTGGGTCTTTCCCAGAGTGACAGAGAGAGAAAAGTGCTTCTATAAATAGAAATATCTGATTGTAAAATCACAGGCTTTGGCAGGGGGACTCGGGAGCAGATGCAAGCCATGAAAATACTTCTGACTTTTTAAAAATCTCTTTGTGGTCAGGCCCATAGAACCTTTTAAACTATGGGTGTTTACTAAGTGAACTTACTAAATTTATCTGGGCCTTCTTTTTGAAAGATTTATTACCTAGTATAAGTATTATAAGAAGTCAGTCAAAACATCTTTTTGTGCTACTAAGAATCTACATTTTCAGTGTTATTGCTGCTGTTTTTTCTTATTTGCCCTTATCCTTCAGTTCTTTACAGTAATTTATGCAGCCCTGCAGGCAAACCCATTAGAGTCAATAAACCAACCTGTGAAATTCAGCTGCTTTTGGACAGAATCGGGCCCCACTGAGAATTGTAACTGTTCAGAAATCAGGAATGAGGCCTTCCAAAGAAAAACCCAACTGCCTGAGATTCATCCAAGTATGGAAGAGGCTCAAGGCTTTGTATTTATCTTACTGCTTTAGTGTTTTTATTTAAACACTTCTGGTCATGCTTTCATATTTTCCCTTACACTCACAAATTAGCAAAACCTCTTCTTTTTTGCTTTAAAGAAGGCCAAGATACCTGCTCTTTATCTCTTGTTGAAAATGCTGCTTGCATCTCTCCATCAGGGGAAAATATAATAATCTACAGCAAATTTTCTCAATTTAATGTCTATAAATACCATTAAGGGTAATTAATGAGGTTTGTACTAAGAGAATTAGACACGTTTTTCTGAGGCTGTAGATACACTTAATAACTGTGAATCAAAATGCTGTTATTTAAACATTACAACATAATTCTGTCTCTTCCAGGGATTCTGCATGTCTACCTAAATTAATTTAGATTGACAACAACACAGCTGAATTTAGATAGACAACAATACACACAGTCACTATCAAGGGCTGGATAGTGCCACTATCAATGGGCTATCAACCCCTCTGCTATGAGGACAGGTTGGGGAGAGAGAAGGAGTAGAGAAGGCTCTGGGGAGACCTTATTGTGGACTTCCAGTATCTGAAAAGGGCCTACAAGAAGACTGGGGAGGGACTTTTTACAAGGGCCTGTAGTGATAAAACAAAGGGTAATGGGTTCAAACTGGAAGACTTAGATTAGAAATTGGGAAGAAGTTCTTCACTCTGAGGGTGGTGAGTCTCTGGTACAGGTTGCCCAGGGAACCTGTGGATGCTCCATCACTGGATATGGTCAAGACCAGGCTTGATGGGGCTTTGAGCAACCTGCTCTAGTGGGAGGTGGTGCTGCCCATGGCAAGGGGTTGGAACTAGATGGTCTTTAAGGCCTCTTCCAACCCAAACCATTCTATGAATCTGTGATCAAAATTTAGGTAGTAACTATACACAATGAAAACCACTTTCCAAAATTAATTCATAGCATTATTTACATTAACAAAAAATACGGACTGGATTCTCCCCAATTTTAATTCCCCAACAGCAATAGAATTTTAAAAAAGAAACACACTGCCAGGTAAGCAGGCTGGTACCCTCAAACCTGGGATGTAGAGTCCACAGCAGTACAGGAGGAAGGGAAGCACAAACTGGGATCTTTCCAGAGTCCATGTATTTTCTGCAGTGACTGAAATCACTGGCATTTGTTAACTCTGCTGCCTGCGAGGAACTGGTTGTAGGGCACTGCTGCTGGTTTTGTTCTTGTCTGCAGTTCTCTACAGCTTGGATTTGGCTGCCAGGAGGAGGAGGATTGCTCTGACTGTGCACTAGGCAGTCTTAATTTGTCTGTAGATAACAAGGAATTTTAATAAGGAGGAATTTGTTTTGTTTTGCTTTGCATTATCAGAAGGTATTTCAGAAAGGCCGCGAGGGCTTTAACGCTCACTATACGTTGCCAATAATAGCACAGATTTTCTTGTTGCTCTCTTTAATTTTTCCAGGTCCTAATCACGTGTCTATGCAGCAGTCAGGCCAGAACACTATGCCCACGACCTCTCTGAGTATGACTGTCAGCAGCCATGGAACTGGGCCGGGTTATAGCCACACGGTGCCTGCATCTCAGAACGTGCCAATGCAAGGCCAGGGGTCAATAGGCAATTATGTCTCTCGAACAAACATCAACATGCAGTCTAATCCAGGTAAAACCCCTCTTCCTCCTTCTGGGCCAGCTTGACTTCTCAGCAACCTCAGAGGTTTACCACATATGAATTTGTTCTGTAAATATTTTCTGTAGACAGCGACAAACATACCAGAGGAAAGGGCAGCTCTCAGACATCTCTGAATTTCCAGGTGTCAGGCACCCGTGTAAGTCAGAGCAGTTTCAGACTTGCTTGAACTTACACCAGCTCGCTGTGGTTAGCAATGAGCTGGGGGAAGGAGGGTCAGCTCCAAGTGCACCCCTGGCAGCAAATCCCACAACTGTGGGAGGGATCTGAGAAGCACCTTTATCCTAGCTGAAAGAGCCTGCCAAGGAGTGTTAAACATTTACTGTTTGGACATTTTTGTTATTTTATTGATACTTCACACTGCTGGCAGGGCATGGAGAGACTAGCAGACAACTCAGAATCAAGCTCTTAATTTGTAAAAATATTTGCTACTGAGTATCGAATGGTTTGTCCAGTGCTTAAGAATTCTTTCCAATAATAGAAAGTTTAGGGATCAAGCAAATCCTAGAATGTCAGTTTATTTAACCTGTGTAATCAGCAGGTATATAACAAAGTGGAAGTAGAAGAAAGAGTTGATTAGATAAGAAATGCAGCAATGAATTAGGAACAAGCATTAGTTCTTATTTCTTTCTTGAATCCTATGTAATGATGATTACATTCTTTTAAATAAACTAACAATAATCAAGGCTAGATTTATTTTTAAATATCTGCCTGAAGCAAATGGCAAGAACTGACCATGTAATAACATCCTTCCTGGACTAGAGTGCAGAAGAGTTAAATACATGTAGTAGGAAAAAACATGTAGTAGGAAAACACCTCCCCCTGGGGAAAATTGGCAGAATTATCAGGGTGCATGTTGGTTGAAGGTTTTAATTTGCTTCCAAAGAGAGGAGGGAGAGAACTGTCACATCCTCCTAGAAAACAGTGTTTTCCCTGTACCTTGTAGTGTCCATGATGCACCAGCAAGCAGCAACGTCACACTACAACTCTGCACAAGGAGGGAGCCAGCACTACCAGGGGCAGTCCTCCATTGCCATGATGAGTCAGAGCAACCAAGGCAACAGCATGATGGGGCAGCGACCAATGGGCCCCTACAGAGCTTCACAGCAAGGTAAAACCTGGTGTTAGATGGTTGATAGGATTATTATTAGATCAATGATATGCAGCCTACCCTGTGGGGCAGGTAAGTCAATATTTCCAGGTCACGTTTATGAACAGGGAATCCCTTCTGGGAACCCAGGAAATCTCACCTGGTGGAAGTATCAGGTGAAATTTAATCTTATTTTCAAGATTTTGGGGTTGGACTAGATGACCTTGGAAGGTGCCTTTCAACCCAATCCATTCTATGATTTATCTATTTAATTATTTCAGGTGTTTAGCAGAATAATTCTGTCTAAAGGGGATGACGTATCCCTAAAGAAAAGAGGAGTGATTTGATACACAGCTCACTTGAGCCACAGGGAATCTTTTCAGTTCTTTCAAATAGTATTGGATGAGCTGTAACATGGCACAGTTAACAAGGAACACATTTCTGCTAAGAAGATATGGTTTGCCAGCAATTAGTATGAAAAATTGGGCCAAGGAAAGGAAAACACCAGAGGAATAACTGTCATGCTCTAAGACCTCTCTGGAAAAAGTTCTAAGAGGTAATAAAGGTACTAGACCAATTAAACTGAATTTTGGTGAGAAACAAATGAGTACATGAATTAAAATAGATTTAATTCTGACTGTGTTCTTAAGCATGGAACACATTCCTGTGCTTTCTAATAACTGAGTTAGGAGATGAAACGTGGCCATTACTTTTGGTATTGCCACAGAAGTGAAAGGTTTTAGGACATGTTATTGACTGTTGTGTAATTTTAACCAGCTTTTTCTGAGAATACAAAAGTTATTTCCTTTTCTAGTGACCAAAACATCTTTGAAACTGCTCTGGACACACATAGCTTGTTTACTGATCCAGATGTAAACTCTGCTTTCTTGAAAAAAAAATTAGATGAGAAAAAAAAGCATCTCTGAGAAGCCCCCAGGCTGAGTTTGCTCTCTTTGCCTTGCAGGGTCCTCACAGCAGTACATGGGTCAGGAGGAGTATTACAGTGAACAATACAGCCATGGACAAGGCTCGTCAGAACCCATGAACCAGCAATACTACCCAGATGGTAATTCCTCCCACCTCTAGTCCCTGTGACACTCACAGAGCATAGAGCTGCATGACAGCCACGTCCAAGGACATGGCAAACCCCCTGCCATTCTTTTCCCATTTAAATGCTAGAAAATTCCAATACCAGGGCACGGGAGCTGGTAGAAATGGGCACATGAGCACATCCTGCCATCCACAAAGGGCACAAAGCCCACTTTGGGTCAGTGAATGCAGGAGATTCAGCCACAGGTCTGACTTTCCTTGCTATGTATTTGACCTCCTGCCTAAGGGGTCCATATTTCCTCTCAGCCTCATCTTTATGCATAAGCAGCTTCATAATACCTCATTCAATGATGTATCTCTAGTTATATTAACAATGTGTCTGATAAATCTTTGCAATCCCTTGTAGGACATGGTGATTATGCCTATCAGCAGTCGTCCTATACTGAGCAGAGCTATGACAGGTCATTTGATGACTCCACACAACATTATTATGAAGGAGGTAGGAAAATACCTTGGCAATCCTTATAAACCAAAGCCCCAGTCCCCTAAAATACTAATGAAATGCTTTTGAAATGTAGAATGTGACTTGCAATTCCTGCATTGCTAACTGCTACTTGGCTATTACTTAGGGAGTGTCCAGGAAATAGAATTTAGCTCTGTGTAGCATGTTTTAGACCAAGATGGTACCAGTCTGTGTAACAGGATCATCTCAGTGGCTGTTCTGTGAGGTTGTCCCATGGTGCAGCCTTGGGGCATCACTAACAACTTGTGTGGAGCCTCATATTCATCAGAAAAATGATCCTCAGTTGTACCTGAGCCAGGTGGAATTATAACTAGGGGTACTGAACTTTTTTTGCAGTGAGAAAAAAAGACTTCCAGAATATCAGTATCCTCCACTCCTACAAAACTGTTCAACAAACTTTTTCTGTAATGCAAATAAAAATAGCTGCAGTGAAGTAAAAGTAAAATAACGTGTGGAAGTTAGAAATGGGATTCAGAGCTGGAAAATTCAGCAGCCACAAAGGGGAATTTTGCTAAAGTAAGAAAGGCTACTGGGTAATTCCAGGACCAACTTTCTTTTTTAATCTTACAAATTGTGAAAAAACAAAGGGTTAAATGAAACTAATCTTTGAAAATCATCAATACTAAGAGTTTGCAATTCTACCACTAAGAAACTCTCAACAGTATTACATCAGTAAACCCAGTGATACTATTGAACTCTAAATTAACTGCAAAATCCTAACTTAATTATGATACAATGAGTGGCATTTAGGAAAAGCAATGTCTCCTGCACAGTCTCCATTCATTTTGTTGTTTTAGGATGCTGAAAATGGAATTTCCATTATAGTTATTTCAAGAAATACCAGTAACAACTAGATAAGTGGTTTATCTGGGGTATGTGAATAAACATTATCTAGAAGAAAATACAGTGTGGGGGCTTGGTGAGAAACTGGCTCTTTACCCTGGCACCCTTATCTTTGTGACTCTGTTTTTCTTCTGAAGCACTTCTAGGGTAAAAAAAATCCTTTGGGAAACAGGTTGCTTGCTTGTTTGTTTAGTGATGTGTATAAATAATCAACTCTCCTGCTCAAAAGAACTAAGAACCACTGAAGAAATAAACATCCTGACTGTGTTTTTCTGACAGGGGTACTTTTCTGGGAGTTCCAGACCAAGGCTCCTCAGCTCTAACCAAACTATTCCCATTTTTCCCTCTTCAGGAAATTCTCAGTACAGCCAGCAGCAGGCAGGATACCAACAGGGAGCTGCACAACAGCAAACATATTCCCAGCAGCAATACCCCAATCAACAAAGTTACCCGGGACAACAGCAAGGATACGGTAAGAGAACTGTCACTGACCCATCAAGGGCTTGAAATACTTCACCCTGACCCCTCCATTCCTAAGCTAAAACACACCATAAACTACTTCCATGATTAACTTTGGGCATCCACATATCAAAACCAGGCAAAGACCATAGCATGAAAAGGGGTTCTGGGCAGTAATGTACATATTTCATTTTTTCAGTATAAAAACAGGGGCTGGAGAAATTAGAATAATCAAAATCCTAACTTCAAGGTAAGGGATGTGGTTGCTCTCCCAGATGTGATGGTACTTGACCTTGAACTGGCAGTGTTAACCAAGCTCAATAAGTTGATGTGGATATAAAAAGCAAACCCAGTTTAAGATTTCATGAAATAGAACCTACATGTCTAAAAAGAGAATTAGATTATTAACACCTGACTCTGCAGTACTAGTAGATGTTTTGGACTACTCAAAACAGACATCCTCTGTGAAATTAGACCCAAAATTCAGTTTATGATGTTAAAATCTCTTTTTAAGGGTTCTTTTTCATAAAAATCCACTAGTAATGCTAAAAAACACACAGAATATAGAGTCCTAAATAAAAGGAAATCAATGTCCCTGTGCTGTTGTGTGTCTGATTTACATGGGGTTTTTTAAGTATCTCTATATGCATGAATTTTTTTAGGTCATGCTTGGTAAGCAGTGCTTATGGTGGCACAGCC
This sequence comes from Brachypteracias leptosomus, assembly GCA_013401335.1. Taxonomy (NCBI): domain Eukaryota; kingdom Metazoa; phylum Chordata; class Aves; order Coraciiformes; family Brachypteraciidae; genus Brachypteracias; species Brachypteracias leptosomus. The sequence goes on from VYZX01015387.1 coordinate 110,578, forward strand.
AGATTAAATAGGAAGTTAAATGTGCAATTGTTACTAAAACAAAGGCCAGGTAGCTGCATATAGGTGAGAATTGGGCTGTGCCAATACAGGTTTCATAGAGGCAAATCACTTAAAACTATCAAATTTTCTGAGCAAAGTTTAAAACCCAAAGCTGCAACTAGATCATTATTAAGCATATTAACACTTTCTAGTGTAAAGCTAGAGTTGAGGTCTAGGCAAAATTCACTCACAGCTCACACTGGCAGAGCTTGCTTTGTTACCATCATGTTTTATATTATGTTAACCATAAGAACAACCTCCCTGAGCAAATCAAGCCTTAGTAACAGATTTCCCTGTCTTCTCAGGTCCTGCACAAGGAGCCTCTTCGCAGTATTCCAGCTACCAACAGGGGCAGGGGCAGCAATATGGAAGTTACAGAGCTTCTCAGACAGGCCCATCTGCTCAGCAACAGAGGCCTTATGGCTATGAGCAGGTAAATTGTCTAAATCTCTGCTATGAAAAAGCAGATTTACCTGTTAGCTCCACAGATAAATGTATCTGATAATTTGCTGCAGGCATATTGGTGATGCTTCAGTGGGGCTTGCAAAATTTTGTCTGTTTGTAAACCTCTGATACATTATTCTCCAATATTTTTATTTCTCTTTTTTATAGGGACAATATGGAAATTACCAGCAATAAAAGGACACAACCCTGTGTCAGCTTCATTTCAATAGTATCTCCATCTTTTGAACTGGATGTACAGGCAGTTTTGATTAATTGTACTATGTTGGTTACCCCCTTAGCACAAAGCAGCGTCTGTATGTGAACAGTGTTCATTTCATGCTGGATATGAAGCAGTGCACTACTGGTAACAAGACAATGCTTTAATGGTTTGATATTTGGTGCTGTGTATAGTACTGTATGTTGATACAATGCAGAAGTTTTTAATTTACCCCCTCCTTGCCCCGTTCTTGATGTTTCTAAATAGCTTTAGGATCATTTGATCACAGTTGTGGCCCGCTCTGGAAGGCAGCCAGGTTATTCCTGTCTGGCCCCACACCAGCCATCCCATCCTCAGTCCAGGGAGGTATCTCTGGGAGGTTATTGATCTTCTTTAAACACAATCCCTTGAAGATCACCTGCCAGCCTCTGAAATCTCCTAACCTTTACTTCTTAGGAATAAGGGGATGGATACATTTCTTATCTGAAGACAGTTCTATGCTACGTGTTAAAAATAAAATCACCTGCAACTTCTGCAATACCTGCCAGGACTAACTACCCAAGTCTTATAGTTCAATAATCTCCCTAAGTCCATATTTCGGATATAAAAGGTAGAGAAAGAAGATCAAAACCAAGAAAATGTTAATCACTAGAGGCACCTTTTATACATCCATGTAAACGAAGGTATTTCTGTCATGGAAAGAGAGAAGGGAGCTCTGAGATCTGCAGTGTCACCTGCTAGATGCCAATATTGCTTCACGTTGTGCTTAGCTGAGAAAAACATCTGGCAAAACTCCAGTTTTAAATATGCTACTCCCAATTGTATAACTTGCATATACATTTTCATGCCAAATTTCACAAGCAGGTGGCTGGAATCCTTCTTTATTTCTGATTCTTCCAATGCCCTTGCTTAGATTTCCCAGCAAGCATTATGACCATAAATACTGTCAAGTTTTTTGGCCTGTTGTTCTTACAGCTCATCCTCACTTTTGTTTTTCCTTGCAGCTTGACAGAAATAGTTCAGAAGTAAAAGGGAAAAAAAAAATTCCATCTTTATTGCAGATAAGCAACCAAATTCAGCTTTAATTGTGCAACAATATTATGCATAGAGAGGGAAACTATTCATGGGGTCAACCAGTGAAAGAAAACCTATAGAGGGAGAATTTAGAACTAAAAACTAGTGGTATGTAAAAGCCAGTCTGAACAATGTAAGTCACGTCTATTCAGTTTTATATGTTCTTATAAAGTGTTGAAAAAAGCACTTAAAAAGTGCTTATACAAGTGCTGAATGCAACTTCTGAGGCAAAAGGCTACACTCCTTGGGCATTTTTTACTACAAGATTTAACAACAAATTTACAATACAGAGTAACTACACACTGTAGGATTTTCTCCTTTTCTTTGTCTGAACTGCTGTATTTATGGGATTTCAAGTTCTACTACTTTCTATTTTGAAAAAACCAAGACCACAAGGAGAATAAAATATCTCACAATTCATTACTTTTTTTTTTCCTATAGAGGAAAGTCTTTAACTGGACAGCTGAAGAGTTTACTATTCAATGTTGTCCAAGCACTGCCCTTGCTACATTAATAGTTTTAATTACTGATAAAACAGAAGACTTTTTTTAGTCAGTCCTCATTTCTCTCATGTTTCCTGCTGGTGTTTTCATACAAGTAAGTACTCTCAAATAGCAAAGAACAGAAGGGAAGTAAGATTGTTTTCTTTACAATATATTAATATTACAGGTAGCCAGAAGAATGCAATATTGCTCTTTGCCAGCGTGGAAATATGCCTTTTATGTGGTTTTTGAAAGTGCTGAAATACTTTTGAGAGAATATGAACAACACTTAAAATGAAACAGCAACATTACATCAATCTGAAATGTCTTACATTAAGAACTTCTTGAATGTTGTGTATATAATGTATTTGAAAGAGCACTTTGGAAATAGTTTGTACATTTATTTCCTAATTTATACATGATTTTTGGTGTTAATATTTCTAATTGTTAATAACAAAATGTTTATTTAATGTGTTGTCCATTTTTATGTATTAATGTGGAAACAAAGTGGTCCCAGCATTTTGACTTCTTCCATTAATTGTATCATTTTCTGTTTTGTAATACAGAATGCTTGAGAATTGTTTAGGTTAAAAATTACCTGGAAATGAAGTTGGTGGTACTTTTCTTATGACACGGACTTTTGAATGCAAACAACATTTAAAGGGAGATTCCTCAAGTTGGACTTTCTCCCCTACTTCTCTGGTACACTTTGTAGATGATTATATATGACAAAAGCTTGTCCCAGCTTTCAGATGATTTGATAAGCAAAGATTAAATGCTCTGTGTGTGCAGAGGGGATGTACATAACTAACAGCTCACCTCCTGGTGGTGCAGAGAAGAGTATTTGTGGCAGGCTGACTGATGGACTCCTCAGGGGCAGAGACTCCTCAAGGGGTTGAGACACCCCTGATGCCTTTCAGTACTTAAAGGAGGCCTGTAAGAAAGATGGGGAGAGACTTTATAGCAGGGCCTGTTGGGACAGGATAAGGGGAGATGGTTTTAAACTAAAAAAGGGGATTTAGACTAGAGAGAAGGAAGAAATTTTTGATGCTGAGGGTGGTGAGGGCCTGGCCCAGCTTGCCCAGAAGGGTGGTTGATGCCCCATCCCTGGAACCATTGCAGGTGAGGTTGGCCGGGGCTCTGAGCAACCTGCTCTGGTTGCAGATGTCCCCGCTCAGTGCAGGGGGGTTGGACCAGATGACCTTTAAAGGTCCCTTTCAACCCAAACCATTCTGGGATTCCTTGATCCCGTGTCCCCCGGTCACCCCTCAAGCCCACGGCCGGTTCCCTCTCACCCTCCCCGCGTTGTTTCAGCCACCCCTGCGGGAACAGCGGCTTCTAGCGCCGTTAAGACCGAGGCGGGCGGGACACTGCGGACTCTCCGAAGGGGAAGGGATTCCAGATCGGGTCTCCCATCCTTCCCGCACCGCCCAGCCCCGGGATGCGCAGGACCGCGCTTCCACGGGCTCATTTAACCCTGACAGGAGCGAGCTGCAACTGGGGGATTCTAACCTGGGACATAACAGGCACTACGGGCCTCTGTGCATAGCCTGACGCTCTCCCTGAGGCGGCCACGGAGTGTGAGGGGAACGGCGGGGGGCGGAGGGAACCGGCCGGCGGCTGCCGAACGCACCTTCCCGCCCTTTCCCCACAGGGCGCAGTTGCGGCTGCGCGGCGGGGACGGGGCGGGACGCGGCTGCGCCCAGGCCGGGCTGTCCCGGAGGCTGCCAGTGCCCTGCTCCAGCGGGGCCGGGTCGGCTGTCTCGGTGGCTGGTGGTGCCATGCTGCCGCGGTGCTGGGCCGTGCTGGGCGGCCGGGCTCTCCCGGTGGCGGACAGCGCCGTGCTGGGCGGCCGGCCCCAGGGGAGGCCGGCCCGTCTCCTCCACCCCCTCAGCCCGGTGGCGCTGCCGACGGGGGGCCGGCAACCGGCGTTCTCCACAACCTGTGCGAGGTGCTCCAAGAACAGGCGGCTGAGGCAAAAAAGAATCATTTCGGAAAAGAAACTGGTGAGTCCTGACGTAAACCAGCTCCGGGGTGCGGGGCGGGTGCCTTGCGGGGCGGGCACCCGTCAGAGGACAGGGCTGACCTGCTCCTTGCCCTTCTCCTCACACTGATCAAATACAGGCTTTTGATGTGAGGAAATATTTTTCTAAAATCTAGTAAACTCTCTGAATAGCGAGGAAATAAGTCCTGCCCGTGGCATCACCAGTGTTCAGGGAGGTGTAGCGGTGAGGGAGCCTTTGGCCGCAGCTCCCCCCGAGTATCCATGGGCCGAGAAGGGAAAAATAGCTTTAAAGCTAAAATACTGTTTAGTTTCTCGCTGTATTTAGTGTCATGCATAGTAGTCGGTTGCCAAACAGACGGCATTTAATGTCAGAGAAACTACAGGGTCCTAAAGCGTTTCCTTCATATTCTTTTTCTAATTCTGTGTCTGTGGAAAACCTTATTTTCTAATGAGCAATAACTCGCTTCCCATTTAAAGTGATAGTTTCGTGTCTCGCCGTGTGGTGGTGCCAGATGCTTCTAAAAGAGGCTTTTTAAGAAATCTTTGGTCATAGTATAGTTACCAAGAATTGGTTTTGTTTTTTTTCACTTGCTTACCTTAGTATCATAATATGAATAAGACTTTTTTTCCTGACATACTGTTTAATTAAAGTGATTCTTGTTGCTCATTCTCATTATGAAGTCCTCCAGTAATTGACAGAGTTTGAATGTTACCCCAATCAAGGTCATGCTTTTGTTTTTCATCCTAATACATAAACAAATTCACCTGCCCATACAATTGTACTTCTCTAATGGGGTTTCAGCCCAGGTCATGGAGACAGGCAACTATCATCAAACTTCAACTGACAGAAAAGCTGAAATGTAGCACAGAATAATTAGTTTTCCAGAAGTCAGATATGAAGCTGAATATGTCAGAAATAGAGCCAAGATCAGGAGTTCTCTGTATACTGTATTTTTTTAGCCCCTGAGCATCTGATTGTGGCACATATTAAGATTTCCTCTGCTTATTTTGTTAATATTTTCTATTTTTTGTCTTCAATAATTTTCTTGTTAGAAGATTGAAGTTTGCCTTGATTTCATCACCTGGTACAGAAAATGGAGAAATCCTGGTGTAGAAAGTGAGAGAAAATCCTGCCCACACATGCACTATGTCCTTTTTGCAAATTTAAGCTAAATTTAAAGTATTTAAAAGTTTGTGTGTAGTTTGTTTGGGTTTTAATTTTTGTTTCAATGAGTAGGGACACAGTTACTGAGTGATTTTGGTTTATAGTGTGGTAGCTGTTGAGCTACCTATCAGCGTTTTATAATTATATTAAAAGGATACTTTTCCTGTTATCAGTTCCATTAATGTTTCCTTCTGGTATCTGAGCTGCTGCATTACGTTATATAATCTCAGGCATGTATTTTTGAGGGAGTTCTTAAAAATAATTGAAAAATGAAATCAATTTATTAGTAGTAGTAGTACACTGAATTTAGTTAAGTTGTGAATGGCAGGAGAGTTTGGATTCTTTTTTTTTACTGTTGAATGGAATCCATCGTGACTGAAAATAGCAGGTCTGCATATTACTAAGTTTAACAGAACCATCAACCTCTTGGAGGATGACTCTGATAAACTATATTTAATGGGTACAAACCCATCCTTGTTACAGACACACTATTTTGTGGATCACCGGAGAGTGCGAGTGGTTGGAGGACAAGGAGGAGGAGGGGGTCATTCCTTTCATAGTGAGCCCTGGAAAATATATGGAGGTCCTGATGGTGGAAATGGAGGTGATGGTGGCCATGTCATTCTGAAAGGTAAAACTCACTAAATCTGGTTTTTTGTTTTGTTTTTTTTTTCATGTTACCTTATCACTTAACATCCCCACCCCCTGAAAAACCAGCCCAGCAACATAGTGTGATGGGAGCTGGTAAATGTAACTGTCCAAAATGTTAAATGGTTATTTCTGTATAAGATATCTTTGCTTTTTAAGCTTTGTCCTGAGCTGTGGTAACAGGGACATAAATGACACTGGCAGCCTTAGAAAACTTTTTTGAAAATCAAGGTTATTAGCTGGTGCCTGCCTGTGTTATGATAAGGCTGGGATCTGATAAAATTTTACTCTTAAGGTGGATAAAGCTGCTTCTGCCACCACCCTGCTGCAAAATCTGCTGATCTAGCAAGTGAATTTTCAAGAGTATTTTGTAGTGGTTGATTTTGGAATGACAAGTTAATAAAGTGCATGCTTAATAAACCTAAGCAGAGAAGTAAAGGCAGTTAAGCTTCATCATAAGTTATGTCTTCCTGATGCATTATTGTTGAGACAGTAAGTAGGATATGTGTTCATGCAGTATTTAAAAAGGGAAAGAACAGTCAAGAGGTTACATTTCTGTGCCTCTTCTACTAAAACAGTGTGTTTAAAATATGTGTATTTTCCTTTACAGCTGACCAGAAAATGAAATCACTTTATTCAGTCCTCCCTTTCTATCAGGGTTTTCACGGAGAGAGAGGAGGAAGGAAAAACTGTTACGGAGCTAATGGTGCCCACGTGTATGTTAAAGTAAGTGTGTTAATGGTGCACACCTGTGCAACCTGTATTAACATTGCTGATTTTCAAGCTGGATGACTTTGTTATGAGAAAAAAACCTCGTGTGTTTTATTCAAGGAGCCTTGTGTGCTGTCCCTGCTGAGACAGGGCTGCTTGGCACCTAGGCAGATCGAGCTGCTTTAAATGGTTTATAAAAATTAGATGTCTTTCATAGAATCATTAAGGTTGGAAAAGACTTCTAAGATCATCAAGTCCAACTGTCTTTGGAAGGTACCTCTGGCCAAAACAAATCCAGTTCTGATTTGCTTTGCTTCTAGGGGTTGTATACCCAGAGCAAACACAACACAGAAATTCCTAAATGGGAGCAGACTTTTTTCTTTCACACTTTTTTCTTTCATATCTGTTTTTTCTTTGACATGCTTGTTCTGGTGCACACCTACAATATGTTTCTGAGCTCACTGCTGTGCTGAGGCTTCTTTGCCTAAAATGAGAGAAAGAGGGTTATAGTATTAACATTTTACTGAAGTGTAAATGTCTTGACAGTGCCATTCAGGTCCAGAATGTGAGCCTCAGTACACTTGTCTCTGTGGATTCCTCAGCTTGAGACACTGGAGGAATGATTTTCAACAAACCTGGAATCAGCTGGCAAAGGATCTGCTGCAGACAGTTCAGCTGCAAGCTTTGAGCTTCACGTAACGCATCTCTCTTCACTTCCAGGTCCCTATAGGTACCTTGGTGAAGGAGGAAGGGAAGGTTCTGGCTGACCTTGCTCAGCATGGTGAGGAGTATGTTGCAGCTTATGGAGGAGCAGGAGGGAAAGGGAATCGCTTCTTCCTGTCCAATGAAAACCGAGCCCCAACGTTATTCACTCCAGGAGAGCCAGGTCAGGAAAGGGTCCTGCATTTGGAACTGAAGACAACAGCTCATGCAGGATTGGTGAGTGTTGCTGTGGTCCTTCAATTTTTTATCATTGTAGAAGGACACTTGACTGACTGAAGAAATAATATTTGATAACATTTTTGTTAGCCTTTTGTCTTGCGTGTTTAGAGATGCAACTTGATGCTTTCTTGCTGTTACTTGGTAGAAGAGTGTCCAAACTGATTTGTGGAGCTGTCACTCTCTTGCTACTTGATGTCATCATACTTGTGCTAAAATCAACAGTATATATAGAAAAGCAATGTTCAAGATTCGTCAGTGATTAACAGGCTTACTGATGTACCACAGGCTTTGTCTGCTGACTCTGCAGGTGAACAGTACAGTATGGAGAGTTCTTCTAAATTAGTTTTTCTTGTTTGTTTGGGGGTTTTTTTAAGAAAACCGATAGTTCAAATCATCTTCTATTTCATCCCTATATTTCTCTTTTTACAGGTGTTAAATATTTGACTTTGTTCCAGGTTTAGCATTCTCTAAAATGAAAATACTATGTAGACATGAATCCTAAGTCAATTTAGGACTTAAGCTGTTTTCATTTAATATGGAAATGTTTTACCGACAGCTAGTAAAGCTGTTAAAATTCTGCTTTGCTGCAAAGAGTTCTTGCTGTAGTTCAACAACTGTGGAATAACTGTCTGGTGTAGCAGAATTTATTTAGAGACTAAGAAAAGAGTTGGCACTGGTGGATCAATGCACTGAATTCTCTGACCAGCTGGACACTCTGGTCCATTTCTCACAGTTTTGGCAGTAATTTAGAAGTCTGAGATGAATCTGTTCTGTACTTCCTCTGACAAGAATTCAGAGTGTCTGACAGCAGATAAGAGAATTTAGGATTTGATCCACTTTCATCTGGGAATTACTGACCATCTGTGTAGCTATTGTATGTCAACTACAGGATTTCCCAGAGTCACTCCATTTCTGGGATAAGTTTGTTTAAATTTTTGCCTTCTCCCAAGAAGGCCAAATTTCAATTTAATTCTTTGATGTCAAGACTGAAAATCCCAAACTTTCAGGCTTTCTGGTTGCTTACAGGCCAAACTTACTGTATCAAGGACAAAGCCAATTTGGAATTATTTTGAAAAATAATAAATCAGAGTTAGAAAACAGATAAAATGGGAAGTGCAGGGCAAAGTCATTATTTCAGGGTAAAAGAGATCTTATGGTCTATATCCTTTTGGCTCTGAACAAAGTAAATACTTAAGATGACACAAAAAAAGTTAAAAGGACCTTTCTATGTTTGATCTATTTAATGTTTATGAAAAAACACATATAAATAAAACAGGGTTTAGGAGAAACAAGAGGGAAGCCCCCATGCTTTTCAGAACTAAGTATGCAAAACTAATGTTATATTCATGCTGGAAGAACATCTGCAGTAGCTGCCAGGGTTTTTTTAATTGGGATTAACCCAGAGCTGTGGCTTGATGGGTGTTTGTATTCCAGGTGGGCTTTCCCAATGCTGGCAAATCATCCCTTCTGAGGGCGATCTCCCGTGCCAGGCCGGCCGTGGCTGCCTACCCCTTCACAACCCTCAATCCCCACGTTGGCATTGTCCACTACCAGGACTATGAACAGATAGCAGGTGAGAGTTTGTTGTGTGTCCCTTCAGAGCACTTTGTGTCACTTGGGAGATGCTTGGACATGCTGCAGAAGTAAGTTTAGCAGTTCGGTAGAATTCTTGCTAATTTTAAAGAACTTCAGGCAAAATCCTGCAAGCCCATTTCACGTTCAGTGATAAGTGCCCTTAATATCAAAGCAGCAATCTGTGTTCTGCCTCCTCTGGAATAATCAAATTCTAGGGGGTTTTAAAAGCTAATAATGGCCAAATTTAACATGGAGTGTGCTCGAATCACAGAATGTTCAGAGTTGGAAGGGACCTTGAAAGATCATCTAGTCCAACCCCCCTGCCAGAGCAGGTCACACAAGAACGTGTCCAAGTGGGTTTTAAATGTCTCCAGAGAAGGAGACTCCACAACCCTCCTGGGCAGCCTGTTCCAGTGCTCTGTCACCTTCACAGTGAAAAAGTTTTTCCTTCTATTTTTGTGGAACCTCTTATGCTCCAGCTTGCACCCGTTGCCCCTTGTCCTGTCATTGATATAGATCCTAATATTGATGCAGTGAGATGTAATTCTGAAAGTACTTACAGTGGCCAGTAAAAGACTGAGTTTGGTGCCAGTAAAAACTGAGTTTGTATTTTTGTTGTTGTGTTTTTGTTGGCCATGTTGGATTCACTGTGGAATTTCTCTCATTGTAGTTGCTGACATTCCTGGCCTAATAAAAGGTGCTCATGAAAACAGGGGCCTCGGCATCGCCTTCCTGAGGCACATCGAGCGCTGCCGCTTCCTCTTGTACGTGGTGGATCTCTCTGAGCCTCAGCCATGGATTCAGCTGCAGGACTTAAAGTATGAACTGGAACAGTACAAAAAAGGATTGTCTGAGAGGCCTTGTGTTGTCATTGGGAATAAGGTTGACCTTGCTGAGTCCAAGATCAATCTGCCCCTCCTTAGAGAACAGATCAATGAGCGGGTCATTGCGTTGTCTGCGTTGACAGGAGTCAATCTGGAGGAGCTCGTGTTGCATCTGAGAGAACTGTATGACACCTATGTGAAGACAAAGCAGGCACAAGGGCAAAGCCCTGTCAAGTGGTAGGAACCAGCACTGCCTTGAACTGTACTGGAAGGAGAAAAAAAATAATATTCATGATTTGATTAGACTGTGACTGTAGTTTGCTTGTTGTTTTTTTTTAAATGAGTTTTTAGGTTTTTAAATGCAAGAGGCACAGCATGTGGGTTTGGTCTGGACTGCTCCATGGGAAGGATTTGTTTGTTCATGCACCTTTGAGGTGTCTTGGGTGTTTTACAACAAAATTTGTAACCATAATGAGTGTTGAGTTGGAAACCCGGATCTTGTTTGGATTAGGTAGCTAATTCTGGAATGAAGAGAATGCTGTCTAAGAAATTAGTAAAGTTCAGGATCTGCAGAAGATGCTGGTTTGCTTGCTGAGTTGGAGTGAAGTGACTTCTCAATTTTCACTGATCAAAAATTCTAAAATAAAAATAAGGTAGGCCCATGTTTATCTCTTTTTATACCAGAACCACTTTCAGTCATATTCTCAAACTTTTCTCCTGTTTTGTTTTGTTGTGGGTTGGTGGTTTGTTTGAGGTTTTTTTCCCCTCAGAGGAGACACAGCTGCTCAGTATTTTTAGAGAGGTAGAGCATGAAACAGCTGCAATTAATGATTGAAATTATTTCCTCATCAGTATAAATAATTAACTGTCTTTAAATGCTGGCAGCAGCTGAGTAGAAACTAGCCAGGGAACAGTCACTTGAGACTCACTTCTGAGTTATCCAGTTTTCCTTGAAGAATCTCAAGCAGTGTTCTGAGAAATCCTAGGCTTAAATATTCCAAATAAAATACAGTGCTTTGCCTGGTTTTTTTCCCTATGTCATTTTGTGGACAGCATTCTTAAACTTTGTTCTTTAGTAATTCAGAAATCTTTATTTAGAACAGTGGGTCTTTGCCCTCTCCTCATGCTGACAGAAGAGCTGCTTCTGAATATTCTGGTTGTATTCTGTATTAAAAATTCTTATCTTGATAGAGAAAAGTCAAAATATATTGAAATATATTATTAAGCTTTTTCATAAAGGACTCTTAACAGACTTGTGGAATGCTGAGATATAAATACTGAAGTAGTCAAGAGAAACCTGAATTCCTGAACCTTTACTTATGTTTCATGATTTTTTTAAAGCAGCTTAACTTTGCCTTCCAAACCAGCAGTCTGGAATTACAGACCTTGCACATTGTCAGGTGAGTGAAGTAGAAAGTCAACTCATTAGCACCATCATAAAAGAGGGATGTGGTGTTTGTAAACTTGGCTTTGCTCTTTCAGGAAATAAAATAGTTAAGTTTTAAGGGCAGTTTTGTGCTTTGTAAAACATGCACTTATCTCCTGCCTTTGGTTAAGCTTTGTTAGCTTCCAAATAAGGATTTAATTGTTATTAGCCCAACTAAACATTATTATTAGCCAAATGAAAATTGGCTACTTTCTACTGTATTCACAGTAGTGGGAATTACTTGATGTGTTTAAAAAAAAAAAGAGCTGTAGCCTCTAATGACTTCTTTTTATACACTCTAGTGAAGGTGATAATTCTCTCTGGTTCTAGCTTTGCACATTTTGTTTGATTTCAGCTCTGATGTTTCTGCATGGTCTGGCTTTCACAGATTCCACAAACGATCCTTTCCCACTGCTGGGAAGGGGCAGTTTTGTTCAGTCTTTAAATTACAGCTCAGCTCACACCCCTGCTGGGATCAGCTCTGTGATTATCATTATGAATTAGAACTAACTTTGCCTTTTAAGAAAGAATGTACAAACTACTCCTTATTCTCAAGAGCAGCAGGTTTTTATTCTGAAAAAGTGCAAGGTTGACTCAAATGTCTGAATTATTAAATAAAAATATGGGTAAAACAGGTAATTACCTCTCCTAAATTCACATTCTGAGTATTTCTGTCTGTGACCTGATGTGGAAATAATCTATGCATTATAAGCAGTGATATTAGTATAAATATGATCAGGAAAAAATGAAAACAAAGACTAAATTCCAAAGTCACTCTCATTTTTTGTTTCATGCTTGCTTGATCCCTGTGGTTTCTCAAGCTGCATTAGGTAGATGTTGATGTTCAGTTCTGTCCTGTCTGGTTTTGCACAGCATTTTTGGGCTTCACTGTCATTTTCCCTTCTGTCACCACATGTTTTTCAGCCACGTTTAATAAATGCAGGAGGAGATTGCCTGAACACAAAAGCTGTTGCAGCTTCTTTGTAGAACATCTGATACCTACAAATACTTTGTGCTCTCAGGCTGTGTTTTAGTATTTGGCTGCCTTTGAGAATGACAGAGGCTGTTTAAAGAGTCTCTGTGCTCACAGGACCTTTCACCCTTACTTCCTAGTGCTCCTCAGACCTCTGTTCTCAGAGTGGAGAGTGTTTTGTGTGCTGAGGTGCTGAAAGCACAGCAGGTTGCTTAACAGAGCATCCTATTGATCATATAATTGGTTTCTTTGTTCTTAATGTTTCAGCCACCTCTTCTGAGCTGACAGTACCAAGTTCCTAACCACATGCTTGGAGGGTTCAAAGAAGCTTTCAGGAGCACACACTCCTTCATCTGTCAATGGAAAGTGCCATGTAGCTCCAGCCTTTAGTCTTGGAACAAGTGTTTGTAGGAGCTGAACTGCCTGTAGTCACTAGACAGCTACACCAAAGGAAGGAACCTCATGCTGGAGGTCCCCGGGTCGATGCTGAGGTGAAGGAACTGCTCAGTGGAACACAGAGTGAATAACTTGGGTCCCATTTCTCTGTAGTGCTCCTGCAGCATTAGCATGAAAGTCTCTTGCATCCCTTCTAAATACAAACTACAGAACTGAGTAACTCACTGGTTCTGCTGAAAATAAGATGCTTTAAAACGAGTTTCCTTTGTAAACTAGGAATAGAAAAGAAAAAATAATCAGGTTACGAGAGAACAATGAATTGTTTTAAGGACTGATGTGTCAAAGGGCATCTCCCCCTGCTTTTATTTCCTTTTTTTTGGACAGGGTTGGGGTGGGTGGGCTTGTTTTGGTTTAGTTTTTGGAGAGGGCTTGGGAGCTTTTTTCTGCATGGTTTTCCTTACCTAGCCTTTGCTTTCCTATGCTGAAACCTTTGATGTTTTCCTTGGTTTTCAAGTTGACAAGAGGAAAGAGATGAGGGATTTTATTTCTTAAGCTAACAATAAGCCTTATTTTAATGTGAATTGAAGTCCAGTCTATTTTGTATTGCCCAAAGAAGCCTGAGCTGTAATTTTGTGTGGCACTTCATGGTTCTACTATTCATCTTTTTAATACATTATTTTAGTACATGATTACAACAGTATTTTAGTGCTAACTGTTTTTTTTAAATATATTTATTTGCAATCTTCCCCCTTTGTAAGTTCTTGGAAAGTGTGGGTGATATCAATTGAACAGAAAAAAAGGAAATGAAATGTTAATGTAAAAACAAGCATTAAAAAGGGACAACACTTTTTAAACATCCAAATATTGAGGACTTGCTGCAGTACATCAACACTGAATCAGTGCCTTTAAGCATGGTACTTACATGGTTTTGTGAAGCTGCTTTTTTTTAGTATGTAATTATTTCTTAAAGATTAATCAGGATGTGTTTGCAATGAATTGAACTGACAGTGATAAGAATGAGACCCTTGCTGAAGTACTGGGTGGTTGTGCTGGGAGGAGAGCAAGGCCAGCCACCAGCACCCAGCTTCCAGTGCTGGGGAGGTGGCTCTGCAGGAGCTGTGGGACGTGACCCCAGGTGCTGCACAATCTCTGCCTGCATTTATTCCATCATATGTATGATTAGAGTTGTGGTAGGTCACCAGTTGCTGGAATGCAGTGAAAAGTGAAGGCTGCCTGGAGTGACACATCTCACTTGGTTTCCCTTTTCGTTGCAAGGGAACTTACTTTCACTATTTTATGTGTATTCATTAAGCCTCTTTATAGTGATTTTTATTTTTAAGTAAGTTTGTGGTAGGTGAACATGTTTAAAAACTCATAACCTGTTGTTTTTAAATATTAATTAGAGGAATGGTTATGAACCAGAGATGCCACCACTAGCAGAGAGGGACCTTGCCATCGTTTGCACATGTCACAAGCTACTGGGTACAGAACACTAACTGCATTGCTCTTCTCCTCCCCAGAATGTTGCTAACTGGGCTCACTGGCTAACACCTGTAATGTAAGGTGAATATTTGGCCATGAGGTTGGATGTGTTGCAGGTGTAGAAATTAATGAGTTATTAATTGCATGACAGATGGGACATAAATCAGGCTCCTGGAGTGCTAATGTGTTGTCTGAACTGGTAACTCTGCAATGGAAATTAGAAGACAATGAATATGTGTTTTTGCTTCATCTTTCTATGAATATCATTGTGTAAAAAGGGGTTTTTACTAAAGGCAAGCTCAAGTTTGGGAGCTGTTATTTTGGGGGACACCATAGCCCATGATCTGGAGATGGTTGTCTTGGGTACAAGTTGGGAGAGATGAGGCTTGTTGGGAGAGGTGGTACCATGAACAGTGTGTGCAGGGAGAAATACATTTGGAGCTCAGCAGCTCTCCACAGGTCTGCAGCCCTAATGCTCCTGTGAAAATGATAGTTTGGCTTTGGACCACTTCTGTTAATAATGAAATCCATCATAATTGTGAAGATGCTCTGATATAAATTAAAAATTCATCCTGCTATTGTGTAACTTCATCCCAATATTGATGTGCCCCTGGCCTTTGGAGAACAGCTTTGTTTCCTTCTCTCTGTTTCCTTTCCAGAGCTGTTCCCCATTAACAAGTGGTTAACTAGGGATTAATTGTGCCTGCACCACAGAGGTCTGGAAAGGCTGAAGTTATTAGTGTTTGGAGTGGAGGTTATATACATGTGCCAATAATAAGGGATGATTTTGCAGCTCTTGATAACAGAACAAAGCTTCCTTCAGGCTGCACTCTCCATTTTTCTTTATGCACTTCTGAAACTTATTATGTGGTATGTGCCCATTTTTCTGAGACATAAAACAGAGCTGGTAGGACAAAGGCAGAGAGATTTTTATCAACCTTGTTTTAATATTGAGATTGTGTTTGTCCTTCGTTTTCCCACTGAGTAATTTTTCATCTTCTCTTTCCTGATTGAAATAGAATTGTCCAAGGAGGCCTTAACAGTGTCTAATTTTTTATCCACAAGGTTGTTTTGGTTTGTTGGTTTTTGGTTTGTTTTTTTCTCTGCCCTTGTTTATATGAAATATCACTTTGAAGTGTGCATTCCTTGGTTAGGCTTTAGCTTTGTTATGACATCAAGGTGGAAGTATCTAGTGATATATATGTACTCCCTGAATGATGAGTGAAGACAAAAGACTAACCCTACTGCTCAGCCATATATTTATGATTTAACAGCCATCTCATGTCTTGCCTGCTCAATTTCAGTAAGAGGTAATGGCTGGTTACTTTGTCACAATCCATTTGATTCTGATAACACTCTGTTAGTTTTAATTGGAGTCACTCTGGCATAATGCAGTGGTGACCCAGGCCCAGGGTTGATTTTTAATGTGAATGTAGCATTGCACTCAAATGCTGTTATTTTTTGTCATGGTTATTGGGTAAAATAAGGCACAAAACATGAAGAGTCTTGTGCTTATTCACATATGCTGAAAATGTTTCATACAGACCTTTTCAAAGGTAGGCTTTGAGATGAGATCCAGGCTGATTGAAAAGCAGGACTCAAAACCTGAACTGCAGAACAAATCACCTTTTGTTATTCAGATCCTCCATGGGTGTCTCTTTGTACCTGGAGGAATCGATAGCCTATTAATGTGTAGGGTAAGAGTCAATATTTTAGAAAACATGTATGGTTTGGGGTCAATTTTGGCATATGGAAAAGCTTGCTCATAGTTTTGAAGATTTCTCATTTGAATCTTGACATTTGGTCCCTCAGTGCTTAATGACCACTGGGATTGGAACATCACCACTTCCCAAAGACTCCTCAATCCCCACCCAGTACCTCCTTTGTACCCACACTAATCAGCCCTTGATAGAAGTTATCTATTCACTGCTTAAATCTAGATGAATTAATCTTCCTCTAAGAGTGGAAAATGCTCATGAAGAAAAATATTTGCATGAGACAATGTAATTGCTAAAACACTGGTTGTCAAGAAGACATCTGTGATATTGCATCTGAAGTGTCCATATTTTGATTATCTTATTCATGAAATCACACTGGTTTGTGGCTCTTCATTTCCTGGTGTTTTCCTCTGTTACAACTCAGGAAGATGAATTTGGGCAGATAGTTTGCTTTGCCCAGACAGGACACACATTTATCACATTTAAAAAATAACCTGATAAAAGGTCATCGTATTACATCAGCATTTTTATTTTTTTTACTGCATTATTTTAGAGAACATTTGTTTTCTTCCCTTACCCACCCCCACAGCAGACATGTAATGGAGGTTTAAAACCATTCCATCAACAATTACTGGCACAGTGAGCTCTGTCTAGAAAAACAAAAACATGGAGTAACTTCAGTGCCAGAAGTTGGGAGTTTGATGCTTTCCCATCTATGCCCTGGGTTACATCCCATGCTAGCTGTGAAAAGTCCTTGTGGCTCCTGGAACTATAGGTGTAAAAAGTGTATTTTATTTTACTAAGCCAACTGAAATCTTCCAGCTTCATTCATTAATTTGTCACCACTAGGAAAATGGCTTTGATGGATTAAAATTTAATGTGCTTTATGTAACTTTATTTTTTTTTAATATTACAATACCTTGTGTTTGAGACTAGTTTCTTAAACTTTTTTCACTGGTAGAAACAGAATCACAGGAGGCTGAGCTTCAAATCTAGCCAGCTGGGGAAATCCTACATCTCACTGAATTTTAGAAATTATGAATTTAAACATTTGCCTGGATTTGGAGCTCAGTGACTTGCACAGTCACATAGAAATTCTGTGGCAAGGCAGAGGACCTGGACCTTGAGGAAAAAAATAGTGTAGTGGTAGCCTTTCATACTATGGGGGTTTTTTTAATTTATTTTCTAGGTGCCTTTTACATGTGTAACTCACAGCTCATCATATATGTTGTATTTTCATTTGTAGCTTCAAAGTACTTCACCCAAATGCAGAGAAGCACAGAAATGACTCACTGGAGAGGTGCCCAGTTCAGCTGCTTCACCTCTGCTCTCCACAGAGCCCTCCAGTAACCCTGTTACCCTCCTCATGGTCCAAGTCAGTGTTCAGGAGCTTCCTGTGAGCCAGCTCAGTTACCTCCTTTTTTTCCTTTGAAGGTGTTAAGGATATTTTCCACAGTAAATGAAACTTGATTTGTAGATGGATAGCAAACATTGCCATGTGAAATGTACAGTTTATTAACTGGCACTACTAATTACTGTAAATTATCCCTAATTGAATGTTCTGAAGATAGTGATTTATTTTTTTAATGCTTATTAAATGTATTGAAGTGCCTTATGAAACTGATCAACACAGAGCAGTTCTGCAATTGTATGTTGTGGGTAAATTAAGTTAATGCTACAGAAATTAATTTCCTAATGTGTTTAGTCTGGAACAAATCGAATCACAGACTGGTGGAGGTTGGAAGGGACCTCTGGAGATCATCTCATCCAATCCCCCTGCTCCAGCAGGTCACCCAGAGCAGGGTGCTCAGGATTGTGTCCAGGTGGGTTTGGAATCTTTCCAGAGAAGGAGACTCCACAACCTCTCTGGCAGTCTGTTCCAGTGCTCCATCACCCTCACAGCAAAGAAGTTTTTCCTTCTGTTCAGATGGAACCTCTTGGGTTCCAGTTGGTGCCTATTGCCCCTTGTCCCGTCACTGGGCACCACTGACAAGAGTCTGGCCCCATCCTCTTGCCCCCACCCCTTAGCTATTGATCAGCATTGATCAGATCTCCTCTCTGGCTTCTCCTCTCCAGCTCAACAGCCCCAGGGCTCTCAGCCTTTCCTGGGCACACAGATGCTCCAGTCCCCTCAGCATCTGGACTCTTTCCATTAGTTCTTCTCTCTTGAACTGGGGAGCCTGGAACCAGACACAATACTCCAGATGTGACCTCACTAGGACAGAGCAGAGGGGGAAGAGAACCTCCCTCAACTGCTGGTCACACTCTTCTTAATGCACCCAGCAATGCATTTAACTAATGGGGTGGCTTGATGAATGATTGCACGGTTGGAAATTTGCTTTTAGTGAATATTCAAGCTAAAAAATAACTGTATTCTCACTTCCATGCTGGTGATTAACATTGATGAGTAATTCTTCCTATTTACAAATTGTGATTGAAACACACTCTGCTGACGTGGTGCATAGTGATGGTACTCAGGGAATTAATGACTGAGGTGAAAACCTGGTTGTTAAGATGAGTTGATCATAATGACCTTCAATAATTGATTTCTCCATTCTTCTGTGTACTTTAGCTGGAGCAACCTCTCAACAGTTGAATGAAGAAGGTTTAGTTCTATTTTTTTTTTATGGAAATTGGTATAAAACTCATGTTCTTAGATGCCATTTTTGAGATGGGCACTTTGTAGCAGGTCAGGAGCATGTGGGACTTCTGAGGGGGAATTTCTGAGGGATTTCATCTCTTTATCTCTCAGAAGTAGATGACCTGTTCTGCATACTTGTGTCTGCCTGAGTTCTTCCCAGAGACAACTTCAGAAAGGGTAAGTTTGACACTTTGGCCCTCTGCTGAGGGTTTGGTTTACCTGCAGTGACTTGCAATGACAGCCATCCATGCACGTTTGACTTCAGTCTTTCCCTCCCTCTAGAATTAGCTCCATGTCAGCATTCTTCTGTCTACTATTTCTGTAAAGTACTTTACAACCTTGATTTTGGTTAAAAGTATTAATGGCAGCAAGAAAAGATCATCTTACTGGTGATTTTCATGAAAGCTCTCAAATGACAGCTTAATTCCTAGTTCTCTTAGTGCTTAACATAGGCTTTCATGCAAGTATTATACATATTATTTCATCCCAGTATATTTTGAATAAAAGCTGTATCAGAGATATTAAACAGTGCTTGAGCTGTAGTGGTCTATTAAACTTGTGCATCTTAGAGTGTGAATTATTTTGATAATGGAGGGTAATTGCTCTGCTTTGTCTATCCCCCATCAGTTCATGGACACTGGGGGGTGTGTGTGCAACCTCATGTTCAAGGAATTATATGTGCAGCTCCTGTTATTGTTTGTTCTTCAATAAACAGCTCCCAAGGACTAGAGCTGTGTGTCAGCTGTTACTTAACAGCTACAAAATTTGCCAGAGCTGTCATTGCCCTTCTAGCTGGGAGCTTGTTGTTTGTGAGTGCTCAGAGAGATCTTGAATGAGATTATTAGCTACTTTGCAATCAGTTTTCCTTCAGTGTTAATTGTGCTGCTGAATGCTAGGATGTTGTTTTAAAAACATTCAAAGTCAGCCTCACATGCTTTAAAGAACAGATGCCTGAGTTGTGGGCACAGTCTGCCTAGAAAAACTCTATTTGTATCATGAATTGTGCATTTACATGCCCAGGAGGGATACTTGTGATGTTTGTACACACACCACACCTACCTACCTTCATACCCTTTCCTTGCCAACTCTAATATATAATCACTATATGTTTTGGCAGGGGGTCAGAGGGATCATTGATGGATGTACAGGATGAGAGGCAATGGGCACAAACTAGGACACAAGAAGTTCCACCTCAACATGAGGAAAAACTTTACTGTGAGGGTGATGGAGCAGTGGAACAGGCAGCCAAAGAGGTGGTGGGGTCTCCTCTGGAGCCTTTCAAGACCCATCTGGACATGTTCCTGTGTGGCCTGTCCTAAGTGAACCTGCTTTGGTAGGGGGCTTGGTCTAGATGATCTCCAGATGTCCCTTCCAACCCCTACCATGCTGTGATTCTGTGAAAATCCTTTACAACACAACAAAAAGTCCTGCTTGATGCATCTGACTAATTTAAAAAAAATGCTTCAGGTTGTAGAATTTTACAAATGGAAAAATAAGTCTTGTTCTTCCCCCACAAATGTGCCTGCATTACTCTACCTGTATTGCCTGGAAATTGGATTAAATATTAGTTCCCTTTTGTACCCAGACTGTGCAAGCAGCTTGTAAATTAGGGAGTAAAAATGTGGGGCTTGTAAATACCTGGTTATAAGTAATGCTTATGCATCTTGGACTATAGCAATAAGAATGGTGCTGATTTAATGAGTCATCAGCATTCCTGGGCTCACCAGGAAAGATTTAGCAACAGACCTAGGGGTTCTTGCTGTTGAGGTATGTGTAAATCTTCCTCTCTGAGGTTAGCAGTGGGTTTGTTGAAGTGACAGCCAATGACAGTTTGATATCTCAGTAAAATGATGGTACCAGGCTATAGATAATTCCTTTCACCCTCCAGAATTCTAGTTCCTTTTCTAAACTCCATAATTCCTTAATCCTGCCAATATAGTGTGTTGTGCAATGGTAAGGAGGAGATTTAAGTCAAGGTTAAGGGAACATAAAAGTTCCCTACTACCCACAAAGACATCTGTGAAGTCTTGCATGAAAAGCTGGCTTTGTGGTGGTAGAATCAAGGGTGCTTTTCCCTTTTGTGGCACTCATCCAGGGTGGCTCACAAAGTGGTTTTATTCTTGTCTGCAGCTCCTACATCAGAAGTAAAGATAACAATATTCCTTATTGTGTCTTGAATGAGTTCTGTGGAGTGGAGAAGGTCTCTTTCAAGACCAAGTCTATACTGCAAAGTTGTGCTGGTGTCACCACATGGGAGCTGGGGTTATGAAAAATTAATTCTTACAGAAATTGTGGTGTTAAACTTCTTTCTAGCAAGGACACTAATGTACTCTCTTTCCATCCTAGTTCTGCTGTGAAAATGAATGTTCATTTACAAACATGAAAGGGAGACCATTAACATTCTTTCAAATCTAAATATAATCACATCTTCCTGATTTCAAAGCCCATCCCTCTTAGCAGATCCCATTAATTATCCCAGACAGGTGTTTTTCAACAAAAGCTTCTTGCATTCTCTCTTCTGTAGCCTCCTCCTTGAGCTAATGAAGCTTCAGTGATGTCTCTGGAACAATGGAGCAATTTATATAACTGCAGGTTGGAGAGAACAAATAAGGAATGGTAATTGAGGGAGGGTGCTGAAGAGAGGCTGGGGGAGCAAAGTTCCTCTCTCTGTGTAAAGAGATCTCTCATTATTGGTGATTAAGGAGGAAGTGTTAGAGAGCCAGAAAGAAAGGAGCTGTGCTGAACTATGCCCTCAGATAGTTGATTAACATGCAGATGCTGCTCTGTGGAAGGAGACCTCTTATGGTGGCCTTCCCATCCTCCAGTTAATGGAGAGTAGGTTTGTGTTAAGGGAACCAGCACCACCTCTGCATGGGTCTTATGGGGAGTCCCTCAGCCTGTTTCTTTAAAAAGCTCCTGGGTATGATTTACAGCTGCATGGACATTGTTTACCAACACTCTGTGCATAAATTGGATGCTTCTCCCTGGAAATAGCTGGATTTATTTTCCTTGGAGAAGCCTAAGTCCTTCCACAAATATTTGATGTGTATTCATAATTACAGCCAGGAGTCTTTCATGGCTTTTGAAAACAGGTCCTGCCTGCTCAGTTTATGCCTAGACATAGGCATGAGGCATTTGTTTTAGCAGGTATAGTAGCAAAAAAATACATAGAGGTGTTTTGCTGGGCTGGTTGACAAGGAGCCCTACCCTGTCTAGTGGTAATGTGTTTTCTCAGTTCCTATTTGATTATGCCCAGAAGCTCCTGCCTCTTCCAAATACATATAGACATTTATATTCCGAGCACTAAAAATCAGCAGAATTCAAATACTTTTAAGCATATTTGAATTAGTCATCAGCTACTCTGAAACTTCAAACCAGCTCAGAACATTTCCAGCACAAAACCCAGGCTCGGGTGTGACCTCACATCCACACCTAAGGAGTTATTTTTCCTTTTTATTTGGCAAGGCAAGAGCTCTTATTTCAGGAAGGAATATAAGTATCTTCCCTGCAAAATCCACCAATGAATAAAATTACTTTCAGCTCAAGTGTAGGTAATTCTGCCCATAGGGAGGTCAGAGACCACAAAAATACTCTGAAAAAAGCTCACAGTGAAATGTACCCATTTTTCACTCTTTGAGAAAGGACTTTAAGACCAAAAGCAAGTGCTGAAAGCTCAGAGAAAAGTACCATTAGGACTTTAAATTATACAGAAGTATATTGCTGTCAGTGGTAGGACTCTAAGAAAGCTCAGTGCTTGTACAGGTGGCATGTGCACTTCAGTGCAGGTACATCATGGTCTTACTGAGAGCAAAACCAGCCTCCACCAACTCCTTGTGGGCATTATGGATTTTAGGAGTCTCCTAAAACTGTGTGTTTTGCTACAGCTTGAGCTCTTTGATTGTGTGAACCCGTGAAAGGAAGGAACTCCTTCCTAGCCCAGGGCTTGCAAAGTCACCTTGAAGTTTAAAGCTGATCTCATGACTTTTGAAGAAAGTTACTGCCCATGGATGTAGGAGAAAACTCTTGATTTGCTTTCAGTATATAAATACTTAATCACAAGCTAAGAATTTGAGATCAGAGGCTCAGACTATCTGGAAAAAAGTCATGTTCAGAATTTAAACAGTGGCAACTCCTTTTGTAAATGGCTACTTGAAACCAGTTCTGGAGTCAGGAGTGTTAATGTGCTGTGGGTTTTTTTTCTATTTGATTCCATGATTCAAGCTCTAAGAAGGAGAAATTTCTAGAAAGAGGGGAAAAAAAAAAAGCCTGGTAAAATAACTCAGCATATGCTCCCTGTTGCTGAGCTCTGATCTTCTCACATAATAATGTTATAATGTTCTTAATGTGTATTTGACTGTGGAGGAAATAAGGGAAAACAAAACCACCCCCCTCTGTCATCTCCCTATTTTATCCCACTAGAAAGCCCAATTACCAGTCCCTGCTCAGTAAGTGTCTCCTGTAGGAAAGACTGATAAATTCCTTGTTCATTGTTTACTCAGAAGTAACAAAACCATGGCATGGAAGGTGTTCTCAGGTCTAGTTAGAGATTCAGCCCTTAACCACAGAAAGCTGTGAGGGGTTGCTTAGATGAACTTCTACTGTTCTGTTAAATGCCCTCTCTCTTAAAATGGTAAAAGCAGTATCTGTGCTAATAAGATTCCTGGGCTTTCAGTCATGTTTTGGGGTATTTCTGTGAAATCCTTCCTCCTCAAAAGAAAAGGAAGAAGGAAAGGAACCAGCAGGGTGTGTTATGCTGTAATCTGATTCAGTTTTGTTAAATAACTGGTGTCTGGTTTGAGTTTTCAGTCGTTACCTGTAGCATCACACTTGTTTTGGTGGCAGTAGATGGCATGCCTTTTATTTCAGGTGTGCTGAGGGCTGGTGAGCAGAGATGAGGGTATCAGAGGGATGTGTGCTCTACATGTACAAGAAGGAGACTTTTGTGGTGTGTAGGGGCAAAGGGGCACGACTTCAGAAGGTGATGAAATCTTTCTGGAGAAAGCTGGCCCTTCAAATGATGGTAGACCACATTAAATGGGGCTTATTTTCCTTTTGCAACCAATTTAGTATCATTTTAACAGTCAGTTGGCATCTAGTATGTTTCTTAGTCCTTCCACTAATCTTTTCAGACCTACATTGCACAGAACATGCTCTGGAAAAGAACCAAACTGTGAAGAATTAAGCAATGAGTGCTCGCCACAGCCTTCATGTGCTGTCAGGAACCTGCTGATCAGAGGTAAGAAACTCCCCTGGTTCAGGAGCTGGTTTTTGTGAGATGTGCAGCCTTTAACTGTCTGCTCAGGCAAATCCATAGATGTTTTGCTTTAAACTGGATTTTATAATTTCCAGCAGTACCCCAATTACCATAAAATCTTTGGCAAGCTTCTTATAAAAATACTTTATTGGGGTTTTCAGAAGGCAGCAGACACAAGAAAAGGTACAAGCAAGCTCAACAGTACCTACTGTCAATTCTTAGCACACTACTTCAAAGGATATGTTTTAACCCATATAGAATAGTCTGATTGAATGTGCCACAAGACTGAAATATTTCCACAAAACAAGACATCATTTAAAACCTGACTTGAGATGATGGTGCTGATCTACCCAACAAATACCACTGGAATGAAGCTGGAGAGAGTTTTCTTTTATTCCTAGGAGCAGCCAAAAAGCAGTTTGCTTACAGCAGCAAAGTGTCATTGGCAATCACAACATCATAAGCTTTTGGGTGCTACTTCACAGCATTTGGGTTTCTATTTGCACGTGTAGTTTGCAGACTTATGATCTTGAGCTTCCCTGTACAATACTGTTAAATATGAGTGTTTGCATGGCAACTAATGACATATTTGTATTAGTCTATCACAGTGCCAACAGAGATAGGCAGTTGAAGACTTTTGCTTTATAGTTGTACTCCCTCTGTTCCCAAAGAGGTTACAGAGTAAATGGGCAAGTATGACAAAGCATGAGGTGGGAAGCAGAGAGATTTTGTGTTAAGACTGAGGCTAGAGCCCTGGTTTCTTGAATCTGCTGCTCTAGCTGTGGAATTAGTTGACTGCTTAAAAAACAAAATTACAAAATAAAACCAATTAATGCTGATCAACCCAGGACCCCATTCAATTTATGTATTTTTAAAGGAAGCATGCAAGAGTTCTGGAACTTGCTAAAATGAGGGGGTCTGAAGCTAACAGGATTCGCTTCTCTCAGTGCTTGCCATTCCCCAACACTTTGCCAAAAGAGTATTTTTAAGATCCTGCAGAAGAGAGATTTTGAAATGTCTTTGGGTCATCATGAGGAAGACTGTGGAGAAGCTGAGACCCTGCTGGCACCTTCCACATAGGCACAGCAGCCTCTTCTTTGGGTCTGCCAGGTAAACTGTACTTTAGTCCAGTGGTTTCAGGTTAGATATTTATTTCTAACAGCTTTTATTTGTCAGGTTTTATTTTCCTTTATCAACATGCTGGTGCTGCTCTGGCTGACTAGGTGGCAGCAGAGCTCTTTTGTGGCACCTGCGAGGGAGGACACAGATTTCACTGCCTGTGGTTAATGCAAAATCCCCTCACCCTTCCAGTCTCTGCAATTTTGTTGTTGATGGGCTCGAATAAATTAATAGTGGTCTCACTGCTGCCTTCCTCACACGTCCCAGACCAATGCTCCCAGCTTCTCCCAAGGAAGCAAGCTACAGTTCTTGTCCATAACTTTTCCTTGTATCCAGTACTTTTCCTTGTATCCAGTACTTTTCCTTGTATTAAAACAAGGCTCCTCTCACCCACACACTTCACTTCCAGCAGTTCTGAAGGGGATCGTGAGGTTGAATCTTTAGCTTCTTGGGACAGAGGAGTTTAATAAAAGCTCTTCTGAAGCTGTAGTGGCAGAGAGGGTACAGGACAGGGTTGACAGCCGAGTTGATCCAGAGCAGCCAAAAGGAAGTCTCGTACCAGTAGTCGGAGATGCAGTGGCCGTGGCAGCCAGCACGGATGATCATCAGGAGAGTGTAGGGTGCCCAGCAAATCCCAAAGATGCCCACAATGATTGCCAGTGATTTAGCCACCTTCTTGTCTCTAGAGAGCCTGAAGCGTTGAGTCACGCTCTGGGACGCTATCTTCATCCTTTTCTCTAAGGACAAAGTGGATGCTGAATTTTTACAGCTCTTTTTGTTGCAATACTTGGGTTTCCTGGAGCTCTCAGAGCTTGTTGACAGCAGATCTTTGGCACCCAGGCTGGTAGTGGAGGCTGCTGCTTGAGCTTTGCTCTTAGAGAGGTCGAGGGTTTCAGCTGCCTCCTGCTGCTCCCACTCAGAGCATTTCAAAGAAAGCTTTGCTTCTGGGCTCATCTCCATCTCCTCAGTGAAGGACTGGTTGTGCACTTCGTGCAAAACATCCAGGCGTATTTTGGTGCGTTTCTGTATGTTCAGGTAAATGCTCAGGTTGAAAAACATCACGCTGATGAAAGGGGTGAAAAACTCCAGTGTAGAGGCAGTCATGAGAAAATACCAGTTGTAGAAAAACTCGGCATAGCATTCCCCAGTGGGGATGATACTCTGGCCTGAGATATACTCCCAGCTGATAATGGCAGGTCCATAAAGCAGGAATGCCAGCACCCACACCATCACCATCTTCAGCACTGCACGCTTGGTGTTGCCCTGCTGGGCTCTGTAGGCGACCTGCAATGGGTAAATCTCATCTTAAGTATGGTCACACACCCCAGCTGGTTGAGGCTCTCCACAAATGAACTGTCAGTGTTCCTGGTAAAGTTGCTAGGCAATATCTCAGCAGTCTAACAAATTCATATACCATAGGCAACGAAGGCAGTTGCTGGATAAATCACACTCCCACAGGGAAGACTTAGAACCCTCATCTTGCAGCTCCAAACCCAGGTGTGGCATCTGCTTAGTGGAAATGTACTGACTTGGTTGGAGCCCAGCACTTGCCTGAGTTGTCCCCAGCTATTCTCTGTAACTCCTGGGGAGAGGCACACACTGAACTCCTGGGCTAGGCAGGCATCTACCTCTGGCTCTCTCTGAGCCTTGGAGCTAATCCATGTTGTCTGGGCAGTAAGGCAACAAGCACACAGCAAAGGCTTTGAGCTGTCTGCAACCTGCTTGTCACCTCCTGCTACAGGCTGAGCATTTTCACCTCATGCCATACCCAGGCTGTGCCCTGCTGAAGTTGGTGCTGCAACCTCCTGCCTTGGTAGCCAGGGAGAAGCTGGGAGTCCAACTGCCATCTGCCTGTTTGTCCTGGAGATAATAAGTTAGTAATAGGTCTGCTTACCTCACTGCCTCACTCGTACACTGCTCTCCTGTCATCTGGGAAGGGAACACCTGCATGATGGGGTCCGAGCCGTAAATCATTTAATTATGCCAGAAATACTAATCTGAGACCACAGCTGAATTATGTATTTGTGGCTAATTATTGCTTTCCAGCACCAGGCTGAAAGATTCGTAATTTCTGGAGGGTTCAAAGAGCTTTTAATTATTGCAGAGAATCGGGAGACTAAAGCAGGAGGAGAGTTAATTCCCCTCTCAGCTGTCACAACAGCACTCACCGCTCTTGTCACCGAGAGGAACCTGTCGTAGCTAATCAGGACGATGTTGAAGACCGAAGAGGTGCAGAGCAGGTAATCAACTACCAGCCAGAGTTTGCAGAGGCTTCTCCCGAAGATCCACCTCCCCGTCAGCACATAGGGCACGTACAAGGGAATGCAGAAGGCACCTGCGAGCAGAGGGGTCGGTGTCCATCGAGGTGCGGGAGCCTGCAGGGTCTGTCCACCCCGGGAGGGGGGCAAGGGAGCCGGGACGGGAGGGAGCAGCCGGGGGGTGTCAGCGAGGACCTCGGGGCTGCGGGAGGGTGCCGGGAGCGGGGCACGGCCGAGGNCTGAATCTGCCCCGAGCATCTCTGCATCCTCCCAGAGCATCATCGAATTCCCTAGAGCATCCCTGAACCTGCCCCAACCATCCTTGCATCCTTCCAGAGCATCCTCGAAGCCCTCAGGGCATCCCTGCATGCCTGAATCTGCCCCGAGCATCCCTGCATCCCTCCAGAGCATGCCTGAATCTTCCCTGAGCATCTCTATGTTCCCCTTTCTCCTCTCAACTCAGGAGCATCTTTGCATTACCCTAGAGTGTCCCTGCACCCCCCTAGAACATCCCTACGTTCCTCCTTCCCCTCTCAACACAGAAGTATCTTTGAATTGTCTGAGAGTATCCTTGCACTCCCCACAGGAACATTCCTGCATCTCCCCAAATCATCCCCCCCAAAGTCAGAGGTCATGGGCAGTGCTTATGGTTCCTGCCTCTATGGACAGGGTGGAGGTCAAGGCTTAACTTGTCTTTTAACCAGAGCTCAGCCAGCAGTGCTTACCAGGCAGGCAGGGCAAGGATGTTCTTACCTGTGCCACTCACTGACAGTAGGAGGAAGAGATAAAGCTGCCTAGGAGTAGAACTCTTCACCAAATGATTATGCCACTTGGCATGGCCAACTGAAGGAAATGTTCAAAGTGGCCATGTCACTTGTTCTGCAAAACAAGGAGTCCCTGCCCACAGCACCCAGCTCCAAGGTGATTAATGGTCCTCCTCCTTCCAC
>VYZX01015387.1:140277-177857 GCA_013401335.1 Brachypteracias leptosomus
TTGGTAGCCAGGGAGAAGCTGGGAGTCCAACTGCCATCTGCCTGTTTGTCCTGGAGATAATAAGTTAGTAATAGGTCTGCTTACCTCACTGCCTCACTCGTACACTGCTCTCCTGTCATCTGGGAAGGGAACACCTGCATGATGGGGTCCGAGCCGTAAATCATTTAATTATGCCAGAAATACTAATCTGAGACCACAGCTGAATTATGTATTTGTGGCTAATTATTGCTTTCCAGCACCAGGCTGAAAGATTCGTAATTTCTGGAGGGTTCAAAGAGCTTTTAATTATTGCAGAGAATCGGGAGACTAAAGCAGGAGGAGAGTTAATTCCCCTCTCAGCTGTCACAACAGCACTCACCGCTCTTGTCACCGAGAGGAACCTGTCGTAGCTAATCAGGACGATGTTGAAGACCGAAGAGGTGCAGAGCAGGTAATCAACTACCAGCCAGAGTTTGCAGAGGCTTCTCCCGAAGATCCACCTCCCCGTCAGCACATAGGGCACGTACAAGGGAATGCAGAAGGCACCTGCGAGCAGAGGGGTCGGTGTCCATCGAGGTGCGGGAGCCTGCAGGGTCTGTCCACCCCGGGAGGGGGGGGGCAAGGGAGCCGGGACGGGAGGGAGCAGCCGGGGGGTGTCAGCGAGGACCTCGGGGCTGCGGGAGGGTGCCGGGAGCGGGGCACGGCCGAGGGGACCCCGGGGATGCGGGGCGGGAGGCAGCCCGGGCATCGCTGCCCGCTCCCCGCCGGGAAGTTGCTGCCGGGGCCGGGCGGGCGCAGAGCCCCGCGGGGGGACGGCACTTTACCTACTAGGAAATCCGAGATGGCCAGGTTGAGGAGGAAGAAGTTGTTCTGGGTGCGCAGGCTGGAGTCCGCCACGAAGGCCAGCATCACCAGCGCGTTACCGGCCACGGTGACGGCGATCAGCAGGGCCATCAGCGCGGCCAGCGCTGCCGTGCCGCNAAGCCCTCAGGGCATCCCTGCATGCCTGAATCTGCCCCGAGCATCCCTGCATCCCTCCAGAGCATGCCTGAATCTTCCCTGAGCATCTCTATGTTCCCCTTTCTCCTCTCAACTCAGGAGCATCTTTGCATTACCCTAGAGTGTCCCTGCACCCCCCTAGAACATCCCTACGTTCCTCCTTCCCCTCTCAACACAGAAGTATCTTTGAATTGTCTGAGAGTATCCTTGCACTCCCCACAGGAACATTCCTGCATCTCCCCAAATCATCCCCCCCAAAGTCAGAGGTCATGGGCAGTGCTTATGGTTCCTGCCTCTATGGACAGGGTGGAGGTCAAGGCTTAACTTGTCTTTTAACCAGAGCTCAGCCAGCAGTGCTTACCAGGCAGGCAGGGCAAGGATGTTCTTACCTGTGCCACTCACTGACAGTAGGAGGAAGAGATAAAGCTGCCTAGGAGTAGAACTCTTCACCAAATGATTATGCCACTTGGCATGGCCAACTGAAGGAAATGTTCAAAGTGGCCATGTCACTTGTTCTGCAAAACAAGGAGTCCCTGCCCACAGCCCCCAGCTCCAAGGTGATTAATGGTCCTCCTCCTTCCACTTGCTTAGCTTTTCATAGCTCAAGAGAATAACTTTTGTTTGAAGACTTTCTTCAGTTGGTGATGCTCCAGGATGAAGTTACTGCCACTGTGAACCCCCTGTGTGCAGTGTCTGCTCCAGGCTGCAGGGGTGGAAACATCTTCACAGGGGTCATGTCACCGGGGTAGGATCAGCTCATATGTTCATATAGGGTGTGTCGATGGCCCTGCAGTCGGATCATGGGGTCCTCTTCTGGGCTAGGAGACCTCTGGAGCCTCAGAGCCTGATTACTGCTTAATCCTTGTGTAGATACAGGGGCCAAAATGGGACCTTTCCAGAGGGGCAGGGCTGTAGCTCAGCTCTAAGCTCTCCTGAGCCTGGTTTCTGTTTGTTCTGAGGTTGTGACTGAGAAGCAGGGACTGAGGACAGCAGAAGCAGAGGTCTCAGCCCAGAGCTTCCTCCTGAACCTGCTCTCAAGGGCTTCTGCCCTGCTGCCGGGATGTCCCAGCCAGCTGCAGCGAGGACTGGAAGAGCCACCACTCACACCTGGGTGCTGAGGTAAGTCAGTGTTTCCTGAACACGTTCCCATGGCTCAACTACACTGGCAGCCAAGCCCTAGAAGCCCTCAGAAGGGTGAAGAGCTCGGGGCAGCCCTTCTGGCACTGTCTGCAAAGCAATTTCACTCCTGGGGTGCTCCTGAGCAGGGAGCTGGGAGCTCTCTTCCCTTCTCTGCTTCCTTCCCTACTTTATTTTTGGGAAGTATTTAGCTTGAACATGAATTCTGCAGAACTTCCATACCTTTAAAAAGAGGCAAGGGCAATATGTGGCTTTTTTAAGGCTGCTTTGTCTGCACTTGAAAGTTGTTATTCAAGCAGATATTAAGGAAGTGAATAAGCCTCTTGTGAGATGGCTGTTCTGGAGAGATTCTCCATGATGTGAAGCCTTCAGGGTAAGAGACAGCTTCTGCAGCCTCCTGGTGTTTAGGGAACTCGAGCTTTGGATGTTATTTAGCAGTTGGCCCTATCCTGGATTTTGGGCACTGCAAACTCTGTGTGTTAGCCCATCACAGAGCAGTGCCCGAGGACCATCAACTGCTGCTGGCTTTGCTAAGCTCTGCTGGTGACCATCACCTCTCTGCTTGGTACTGGTTACTGTGGGGAAACAGGCTCATGGGGTGTTCCATACATGCTTTGTATGCATGTGGCTTAGTGCCACTTGTTCTGTCTGTTGTTTATTATTTCAGTTAGAAGTCCTAGAGGGACCAATTTGGAGTTTCCTTTGCACAGATCTATTTCCTCTGTTCAGCATCTCATTTCTGTTTTCTCCTGTGACTTGCAGATTTGCACATAGATTTACAAGCAAGACAGAGGAGATATGGAGGAATTCTCTCTTCTCCAAGAACTTGGGTCTAGTTTCTGTGCAGACCAATTATGCTGGCCACTGAAGACACTGCTGGAATCTGCTCTTCCCAGTGGGGCACCTTCTACAGGCCAGGTTTAATTCTCCTTCTTTCTAAAAATTAGTATCCTGTACTTTTATCAAATCCCCAGAATTTCCATATTATAAAAACACTACAGTTTTATTAAACACTCATTTCAATGTGTTTTCACTGTAAGACTCAAGGGATTCCCTGAGCTACAAGGCATATACTGAAGTCCATGTCAAATCAGAGCCTATTATACATGCAGCTGTTTTATCTTGGACCACTGTCACTGGTTACCTCATGCATTTATTTGCAATTCATGAAAACATCAAGGTAACACATGCCAAAAAGATGAATGTAGAGAACCCTGCTACAAAACCTGTTTCCAGCTTCTTAGGAGTGCTGTAGAGATGCTGAGATCTCATTAGATGCCTGTTCAAGTTCTTTGATTCTGTTAGATGCTCCTTATCTTTCCAATGAACCAAGAAATCCAGATGCAAGGGGTTGGATTTCTCCCTGCTCTGGGTGATATGTCCTGAAATCACCTTCACACACAGTCCCAGCCAACTGAGGTGGTGCAGCCAGATTCTCCATGCAAATACCTCCGACTCCATCAGGCAGCAGATGGCTGAAAAGGTTCAAAACTTTGCTGCCCCTCTCCTCCTGGCACATCTATAATTCAGTGCTTGCACTGATGTGCTTGGCTCCAGCTCAGGGATCACACAGTGCTTTGACATCAGGAGAAGTGTCTCTGTCACAGGACACAGATGTGTGGGCAAAGCATCCCACCAAAGCATCCTGGTGAGCTCAGCTGTGCCCGGGCACTGCTCTCACTTGCTGCTTTGTGAAAGGGAGAGGTGGAAGCTCCTGTTTCTCCTGGAATAAATTAAATAAAACCAGTAAATGGGGTGCTAATGATGAGGGAGTTATTAATAATCTGTAGAGACAGAAGTAATGTCTCCTGGTTGTTGATCAGCTTCCTCCCATCCTCCCACGGAGGAATTTGCACGTTGGTACAGGTTCAGATGCTCATTGTTGCCAGTACACAGTGAGGACAGCTGTGTCCTGAAACCAAGAGTTATGGACATCAGAAGACACATTAACATTGGTAACATTTAATGGGAAAATTAGAGCTTTCTTAACACTTTCTCTTGATGTCTGCCTTTGCATTTCCACAGAGACAGAGCTTCCATACCAAGGATTTGCTCGTCCAGGGGACAGTGATGCTCTGCAAGGCTGGAGGCAGCACCAGCTCCAGCCCTCCAGGTAAGATGCTCTTACTGCTATGCATGAATTGTAGTTTTTCCATTGCTTATTTCTGTCCCATAGAGCCACCTTCTCTGGGAAACAAACTTTAAGGAAGGAGATGATTAAAAAACCTCTTTGTGCTCATGTCTTTACTGATGAGGGTTGAAGATGCTCTGGCATTCACACAAGTATCTGTTGTTATGAAGCCCATTCCTTTGTTTTATTTCCTTTTCTTCTGCCTTTCATCATGGGAAATGTTTATTCAGTTTGGAAAATTCACTTTTTTTGAGATCTCCTTGCAAGTTGCCAGCACACCTGCATGAGGGTAAGGTCAGTGTGGCAGAGAAAAGAGATCCCAGAGTGACTGAGGACAAAAGCTCTGGAGGAGCCCTTGAGCTCCTGCTTTGCCAGACCACTGAGCTACTGCACAAATAGGGAGGCCAGCCCCTGATATAAATTTTTTACCTGTAGCTTCAGAGGATAGGACACAGAAAATGCCAGGAGAGCATTTCCCATTCTAGAGATTCCTTTCAAGTGAAATGTTACTCTTTGATATATATTTCTCTTTTAAAAATAAAACCAACAACTTGTCTATCAAACTTAGGGAGCTATTAGGACAGAAAAATAGCACAGCAATTCAAATCTGGCTGGGACAGCATGAAATCTGTTGGTGGGTGTGCTTAATCCTCTGCTCAGCCAGTTACCAAACCAGCTTCTGCTGGTGGCAGGTCTTTTCCTTACCATACTGCTAGGTATGAGCAAGTCTGATGTTGGATAAAGACGATGATGATGGGAACAGTCCTCAAAAATGCTAAGAAATACCCTGTGAATCACTTTCAAAAAGGTAGGAAGAACATTAATATCTCTACTCTCACAGCAGCACATGCTGAGAGCTGCACTGCACAGCTCTGATGGCAGTAAAACCACATCTCTGAGGACCATGAATGTTGGAGGAGAATTGACCCCAGCAAGGGCACGGTGTGTCCATCTGTGTTCAGAACAAGTCCTGCACCTTTTCACTTCTTTCTTTTCCTTCCATCTTTCCTCTCCTTCCTTCCTTCCTCCCTTTGTTGTCTCTGTTCCCAGCTGTAGCTGTAATCTGAAAATCCAAATTCCCAAAGTGTCAAAAAATATATCATGGAATGTCAGGGGTTGGAAGGGACCTCGAAAGATCATCTAGTCCAACCCCTCTGCCAGAGCAGGATCACCCAGAGCAGGTCACACAGGAACACGTCCAGGTGGGTTTTGAATGTCTCCAGAGAAGGAGACTCCACAACCTCCCTGGGCAGCCTGGGCCAGTGTCTGTCACCCTCACCCTGAAGAAGTTTCTTCTCCTATTTATGTGGAACCTCCTCTGTTCCAGCTTATACCCATTGCCCCTTGTCCTATCACTGGATGTCACTGAGCAGAGCCTGGCTCCATCCTCTTGACACTTTCCCTTTACATATTTATAGACATTAATATGGTCACCCCTCAGTCTCCTTTTCTCCAGGCTAAAGAGCCCCAGCTCCCTTGGCCTTTCCTCACAAGGGAGATGTTTCACTCTCTTCATCATCTCAGTGGCTCTGCCCTGGACTCTCAAAATGCTGAGTTGAGCTACTCTGGGGGAGGCAAACGCAGCAGAGCAGGATGAGTAACACCATTAGTAATGAAGGAACTGTCTGATCAGAATTAACACCTGCTTCTTGTCAAGGCCAATTCAGTAGTGCATTTTGAAATGAAAATTTCAGAGCACAAGGGGAATAAGAACAAAAGTCACCCTGCATCTGTCAGCATGGACCGAGTTGGCAGCTGCTGTTAAGACCAATAGATGTTTTCAGAGAGAGGCAGCAGGGGCTGAATAACAAGACATGATATCCATGTACAGCTGCTCCCAATGATGCTGGAAGCATTTTGTCACTCAGAGGAGGAAATGTTACAGCTCTGTTGGAAAACTATCTGTTAAATTTGGTACTCCATCAGGGGATAGTTTAAGAAGCAGGGCTGGGCTTCACTTCTAATACTCTTAATGTCAGGAAGTGGTGCAGGTGAGGAGTGACCTGAGGATGTTTGGGAAGGACTAAACAATTCCTAATTGGAGCCAGGGCTGCTCCCAGGCAGGTGGAAAAATGGAGCAGCTGTAGAGAAATGAGCTGGGTTTCTCCAGGCACAGTGTGCTCCTTAATGTTTCATCAAACTTTAGAGAACTTCATGATGCTAAAGCAATTAGAGGGGAAGAGTTCAAGCCCACTTATGGAGCCCATGGTTTCCTTCAGAGCTGCCACGAGGTTCTTGTGGGAGAAGACCTACAAATGTCAGCTCCCTTGCTTCCTGCTGGCCCGTGGGGGCCTGGAGGCAGAGAACCCATTGGTAACCTCATATAATATTTAACAGAATTCCTGGGCTAATTAAGTATATTACTTTATATAGCAACTAACATACCTCTAATATGTATCAAAATTTAATTCAGTATAATTCATTACTGCCACTCAACGTGGGCCCAATTCTCTTCTCCCTTACAAAGATGCAACTGCATTAATTCAGTGTGTGCATCAGGGAGGACAACTCAGCTCTTGTTTTGCCAGATACCTATGAGCAGAAATATGAAAAGAACTTTGCTCTTGCCTGCACAACTTGACTGAACCAAGAGAGTTCTTTCAGAGTCAGGCCAGTGTAGTTGAGAGCAGCTCTCCCCAAACACTCCCACCAGTTGCTCAGTGCCTTTACAAGCTGGAGGGTCCTTCAGGCGTAATATTTGAGAGGTTTTTCTGTAAGTCAAAGCTTAGATTCACTGTTTTTATACTTATTTCCCAAGTATATGTGGTTGTAGAAGCAACACAGCATAGGAGGAAAGATATTTCTCTGAAGAGCAGAAGGCAAACAAGATCTTTGTTGCTGAGATTAGGAAAATCAGTGGTCTAGCTGGCTGTAACTTGTTTATTTGATCATTTGACTTCTGCAAAGCCCCTGATAATGAAGCCTGGTGTCTCCAGGCTGCTGGACAGTGTCTAGTCAAGAGAGACTGAAGCTTGTTATCCTCCCCCTCTCCAGTGACTCCTGTGAACTGATCCAGCGGCATTTCTCCAGAGGAGAGGAGAACATGTCCCTCTGACCTTCCAGCCCACATCAGCTCTGCCAGGGTCCCACTCCCACCCCTGTGAGCCTCCTTTTCCATGTTTGAAGAGGCTGGATTCTGCTCAGCTCCCCAGTTACAGGTTTGCTGGCAGAGGGATGCTGCTGCCCACCCATTACCTCCCAAAGCCTGACCCCCACTTGCCTGCAGCCTCCAGACAAATCTCATTTAGAAAGACCTTCATCTCTACAAGGGTTTTCCCTGACTCTTGGCTTTTCTCATAAAAACCCCTGTTTCAACCCCCTCTCTGGCTGCTTGTGACAATGCCAGGTCTGTCCTTAGATCTGTCTGACAAAGGCAGATGGAAAATGTATTTTATATTGAGCCCCTGTGTGCCTAATGTATTCTCCTCTATTAACTATTGCTCTAGGTCCTGATCTCTGATTCCTCATCTCTTCAGGCTGCCTTTTGATGTTCTTTATAAGGCAGCAGAGACTAACAGAGAGTTTGTCAGGCATCTGACTATAAAAGCATGGGAAAGAGGGATTAAAAGGGACACAGTGACAGGAGAAAGACAAAGCATTTAGGAAGCATCAGCATCAGCAGGCGAAGCTGCAGCGATGCTCAGGGTGGTTTTGCCTGTGTTGCCATCTCCTGTCCTCCCCTTCCAAGCCCAAATCTAAGTTTCTGGAGCTGCTTTGGCCTCTAGACAAGCCAGTGACCTGGAGTCAGATTTGTGCAGAGAGAAATAGTATGAGGCAAAGGAACCAGAGCTCTCCTGGCTCTGGAGAGGAGCTGAAACCCCCAGCAGGTCTGTTTGTTGGTCTGGCTTGCAGCAAACAGTGTTTTAGCAACAAAATCCCCCTGAGCACCCAGCCCTGTGTTTGCTGAGGTTTCTGGGCTGTTCCTCTGTACAAAGAGGGAGTTTGCTGCTGCTGCAGGTAACAGGATTCAGCTAAAGGCATCTCGGGGGACTCCAAATGCTGCAGAGCTGCCACTGGGTGTAACAGTCACTGTGATCTCAGCAGAGTTCAGAGCATCCTGGAACAAATAACTGGGAAAAAAAGGAAAACTGGTAGTCCTGCCCTCTGCAGTAAATAACCCTGTCCTGCCAGCACTGGCCTCTGCCTGAGCAGGGTGCAGCCACACTGCAGGTGGGAGTTGGGTGCTGGGAGAAGCTGAGGACAAAGAACAATTTTAGGTGCCTCGGGTGTGGATTAAGACTGAACCACACAAGAGCTGTAGGAAAACAAGCAGTGCAGGAGCTGTGTCTTCCTTCTGGAGGGCATTTGCTGTCATGCCCCTGGTTGTTCTCTGACCCAGCACACTGATTGATCCTGCACCTCTGGGGCATGATGGTCAATCAGGGATTTTCCTGCATGGTGTAGTGCCAGAGGGTATAGGAGCAAGAATTTGGGGGATGCTGGGAGCCAGGTGTCCTTCTAGCCTGCACAATAAACCCTAACTACTTATCCCAAACCAGCAGCCACAGAAACTCCCCTGACCCTGTCCCTTCCCACACTTCTCTGCCTGCAGAGCCTCTGAGACATCTCCTGTTAGCAGGGAAGGGAAGCGAGAAATAATTCCCCACCTGTCTCTTTTGTTCTTTCCTTTCTTTCACAGGGACTATGAGACACTGGGAAGCTTGAAAATGAATGTCAACCAGGTACAAAACTCTGTCTTGCAGGTTTTGTGGGTGGTATTAACTGGTGGAGGCTGGGTTGGTACTAAGTGGGTGGAGGATTCCTCAATAATTTACTTGGAAAATAGAGGAGAGGGGCACAAATAGGAATGAGAGGCAGACCCACATCTGGAGTGAGGGTGCTGAGGTTTTCTGTGGTCACACAGCTCCCATGGGGCTCGGGGGTATCTCTCTGGTTGCTACACAGAGGTAGTTTTCCTATTTCCCAACCAGATGCTGAAGGAGAGAAAAAGCAACAATTCCCCATGAGCAGAGGGGTGCTCCCTGGAGCTGCCACTGGGGAAGCACAATGAGGGCAACTGGGAACAGAGGAAGGGACCAAACTGGGGCCAGTTGCCTTTAGTATTTCTCTGGTGGCTAAAAGCTTTGTCAGAAGGTGAGGAGCTGGGATGTTCACCTTCCCTTCCTCTCCTCGGGGCCCAGGTCCCACCATCCTGCCACCACCTCCCAGTGCAATTTCTCTTTTGATTTCCACTTTTCTTGCTCCCTTTTAACTCCGTGAGTGAGGTGGCTTGTGGGAAAGGCTCTACCTGTCCCTACAGGTGCTATTTCCCCTTCTCTTTGCTTTCTCCTGCCTGTCAGTGCTGTCAGTGTGATTAAAAGAGGGAGGATCACAGGGCATGGTGATAAACGAATTGCATTTGCTCAGGTACAAGAGGAATCATCCAAATCAAATCACAACCTGTCAATTTGCAAACAACTGCGTGTGGAGGCCCCGAGGTCGGTGCTGAGCAGTTTTCTGAAGCAGAGTTAATAATTCCAGCTGTTAATAATGCATCACACGCAGCTGATGCTGCTCCAGCACCCACAGCCCAGCTCTGCAGATCCCACTTGTTCACAGCCAGGTTGGGAAGCAAAGGGAAGTGACTCTGAGCAACACTTCATGTGACACTTGGCATCTAAGAATGTTATGGCATTGTTCTCAAGCACTTCAGTGCTTTCACAGCAATCCCATCTGAGCTTGAACGTGTAACAAGGCACTTACTTGTTACACGTGTGATCTCCCCAGCCTGTCTCAGCCCTTTCTGGCACACACTGGAAAGCTTTGCCAGCCACATTAATTGTGCAAAGTGCCCAGTAGTTTGAAAACCAGTTCCTAAATAGATACTCAGTATTGAGCAAGAAATGAAAGCGATTGGGAAAGCCCGTGGGTTGCTCTTTGCAGCAGCTGGATTTCAAAAAGTTTTAGCAAGGAAACAAGTAGGAAAAATTCCATAATATTCATTTAACTCAATTATCAAGACTAAGATTTATTTTTTTTAATAATGAGGCTAATTTTAGCAGCTCAGGCCAGCTGAAGTCAACCTCCCCCTGGCCGGGCAGTCCTGCAGAAGCACATCATGGAGAGATGATCAGGACTGATGGAGCTTCAGGGGATGTGCTTCAAAGAGCTTTTCTGCTGCTCTGCTCATCATCTTCACAGCTCCGGCTGCTGTGTCCAGCCCATGGCAAGTGTGGAGCAGGGGAAAAAGCAGAGCAAGGACAAGGAGGAGGGAGGGCTGTGTCTGTAATTGCTTGCCTGTAATTATCTGCCATTATGCATTCTGTTAGCTCTTCCTGCTTCTCATTAGCATAAAGCGGGGAAAATATTTAATTGCAACACTGCTCTGTCTGTGGCATTATCTGCAAGCAGAGCAGATCAAATCAGCCTGCCTTGTGGGGACAAGGGAGAGATGAGCTTCTCCAGGGCACAGGGGTACAGCTGATGGGGACTGAGAGGCAGAATACAAATCACAGGGTGCTGAGCACCACTCTCAGCTACACCAGCACTGCCTCAAACAGGCTCTTCTCTCCTCTTCCTCCTGCTGAGCACTTGGTGGAGGCAGAGTCCCACAGCCCAGGCAAGATCCCAAAGCATTTTGCTACATGAGGCTGATTTTCCCAAGCATCCACTTCAGCTTTCACACTCTGCAGGACACGGCTGCCAGTGGGGATGGGGATTTACAGAGCAAACCTGGGTTTGAGGTAGGCACACACTTCGCTGTGCTTTGGCTCCTCATCCTCTCTGTGGTCATAAAAATGCAATCCTGGGGTTGCACAACCTCAGCAGCTGGGTGAGAGGGAGAGGAACAGAGGCTGGGCAAGGAGGAAGGAGGTTGAAGAATGCGCCAAAATCAAGTTGAGTCTTGGAAGGAAGAGGCTCCATAATGGTGAAATGCAGCTGGTCACACTAATTTTATTGATGTGTGTATGATACAGTGTGAGTCTGACTCACCACATGTGGAGCAACCAGAATTGGAGGCAAACCTACCCAGACTTGACCTGTGGTCTGGTTTCCAGCTCAGTGGGAGATGTTAAATCTGCACCTTCCTTGTCCCTGCTCCTTTTGCCCAGGCTGGAAGCTCAGCTCAGGCCCAGTTCAACCAGGCATGGACCAGTGGCAGCCCCTGATGTGTGGGTTGCCCATGTGCACAGGGCATAGGTGAGTGTGGCTTCAACACCTTGGTACCAGGGGACTTTAAGGAGGGCTCTGACAGCACTTTTCTCCACAACTTGTGCCATGAAGTGAGGAGCTGGGTTTCAAACCAATGCTCTCTGCTCCCGGCCACTCTCTTTCCTGCAGGCAAAAGAGTTTTCCCATGACCTGGCTGGATCTGTGCTCCCCATCTGGTCTGATCAGCAGGGGTGGTAATATTGACACCATCACCCTGGAGTATTAGCCTGAACACCTAAGTGATCACACATCAGCAGCCACCTGATCTCCTGCACCCATTCCCACAGTCTCCACGCTGCCTGAGTCACTGCCACCAGCCTTAGACACACCAGCAGAGTTCATTAAAGGGTGGCAGGCTGCCAGCACCCAGGAGGCAGAGCTGAGCTGGCTGTGCTGCCTTCAAAGGGGTAGTTTTAAAAACCCATTGGGAAATAGCAGGACAAACCGTGCCATGCCCTGTCAGTGGGAGCCAAGCATCTGTTTCACCTCCTGGATGTGCCCTGGGAAGAAGTGTTGTGTGGGGGCTTGGCTGGTCCCCAATCCCATGACTGACCCTGCTCTGGGGATGCTCACGGGGACCATTCCCAGGTTGTTGGAGTGATGTTGGGTCTCATCTCCATCCAGCCTCACCAGGGAGGGTGAGGGAAAAGTGGAGTCCCCCCATTTCTGTGGTCTAGGGTGGAGATGATGGGAGCTCTGGGGTTTTCCCCTGTGTTGCTCTGTGTCCAACAAGGGGATGCAGGGGTTTGGCCATGGCCTTGCACTCCAGAGGTGTGTTGGCAGAGAGCTGAACACACAGACCTGCTGCCCTCCTGGCTCACTTGTGGCAGCCCCAAGGCAGTCTTGCTAATTCCTCAAGTTTATTCACTTCTGTGACAAAATGAGATGAAGCACCGTATTTCCATGGTTATCAGGGATCTAAACATCTCCTCCATGGAGACCCCAGCAGGAGCAAAGGATGGTGACCACCTGACTTGGGTCCCAGCCTTGCCATGGAGTTGTCACGGCACCTGCCCCTCCAGGCCCTTCCTGGGGCCATCTGATAGTGTTAGGGCAATCTTGATGCCAGAGGATCCCCATGGATGGATATTTGCTGCCTCTCCTTGGAGGACAAAAACATTTTTGCATCTGGAACCGAGCGTGAGCAGCTGCACAAAAGCAGGATGGGGATGAACCAACGACAGGAGGAGAAAGGTAAAATCCTGGGGTACCACTCTGAAGCTGGCAGATCCCTGTGGCACAGACAGATAACAGACAATACCCTGATTATGGGAATGCATTTAGCATTGTGCACCAAACTGTGTGAGTGCCTGGTTAAAGAATAGCTCTTCCAGCTAAAAAAGAAGAGCAGAGAAACAGAAATCAGCCTCTGGTCTCTGAGTCATCACTTCGCTTCGCACTCAGGGCTGGGTCCACTCTGTGTCCAGAATAATTATTAAGCTGGTTTTGATGGAAGAATTTTATTTACCCAGCTGCAAAAAGGCAGAAAAGTATCCTTAATAGTTGATTAGATCAAAAAAAGCACAATTTATTTTTCAATAAGTGCTTTAGATGTAAGATCAATGGCTGGAGGTTGATTGATGGGAGCTGTTTGCAAAGACCTTAGATCTAATTGTACTCAGGCAATCACACAGGCTTTTTCTTTGACTAATACTAGACACCATCTCTCTGGTACAGATGGGGAGATACCAGAAAATAGCAATACTTGGCATCCCAGAGTTGCTCAGCAACTGCCCCATATTATTTTTGAGTTGTCCCTGAGTGCAGCCTCTTTTCCCTTTGATCTCCACATAATTTTTATGGCTGTTACTTCTCAAAAAAAGACATTTTAAAACAATTGCATCTCCATTTGCCACAATCTTGGTTTTGTTCCCCCCAAACACAACCAAAGCCCGAAGACACCATGGCAAGCAGTGCAGAGGAGAGAAAATTAGGTTCTATCTGCCCTGCTAGAGCATTTCATGGGGTATTGGGGAACTGGGCTCCTGCAGAGATTTACCAGCTCTTTCTGTACATGGCCCATATGTGATATTTGGAGGTAGAATAATGGTGCTGAGCTCTTGTCTCTGAGATGGGTTTGGGCAAATGAGGTGGCCCCAGCACTCCCATTTGGCAACGTTTGATTAAGAAATGGCAGTGGAGTGATTTGTCTGGAGAAGAGTGTGCCAGGGCTGGGATTTCTCCCCCTGCTGTAATCCCAGACAGAGCTTGGCATGGAAGGCATCACTCCACAGCCCTGATTTGGAAGGAGCATCACATCTCTCCAAGCAGTTATTATCAGCTTTGCTGATAAGTGTCTTTATGTGCTGCAAAAAGTGATCCCCCCCAAGCTGCTCATCCTGAACCAGCTTCTTCCATGCTCTGGATGACACAGACCCCTCGTGGGGCACAGCAGAAAGGAGCTCCTGGTTGTTGTGCTGTATCTGATTCTTTCCTTGCTCTCATTTGTTCTCTGTTACTGCCAGGCACAAGTGAGTAACAAGAGCTTTGCACCATGGTTTGGTCTCTCCTGGGTACCACACACAGAAGAGCAACAAGCAAAGCACCAAGTTCCAGCAATATGAAAAAAAAACCCTCTAAAAAACTAGAGAAGAAAATAACTGGTGAATTTAAATGGCATTTGGAAATATGAGTCAGGAGCATCTTCTCTGAAATCTCTAGACAGCAGCATTATACAACAGACTAAAACTGGCAGGAGGGTTTGCACAGCCCCTGCTCCAGGACACACACAGCTCCTGAGCCAGGTCACAGCCCAGCCAGGGGATGTCACCAAGGGGAACAACCAATTTCACCATTTGTCTGTGGTCTCAGCATGACCCTGTTGGGCAACCAATGACCCCAGCAGGGCTGCAGAGCCACACAAGGTGTTTCCTCCTCGTGCTCTTTCCCCAATGATGGGCAGCAGGGTATAATGGTTTGTTTTGTGGTGTTTGACCCAGGAGCCTGGAAAATAAACCCCTGAAACTTTTCATGCAAATGAACACCCGAGGCAGCAGAAGGAAGCAAATTTCTACACCTAGTCAAAATTCCAGCTTGAAAGGTCTAAAAATAGACTTCTCTTGCTTCGGGGAATTCTAGCCCTGCCTTGTAACTCGTGGTGCTGCAGATTATTGCATTCATAATTTAAATGTTGGATGGGTATAAAATTACCCACGTGGGAGTTATTCAATTTCTGGTAAGTACATTTACATTAAATAGCGGCTGCACATACAAAAGAGAGGAAAAAACCTTCCTCTTCTGTTTGCCTGGAGTGCTGAGAACATGTGCAGCTCACAGAGCTGCTCTTGTGAGCAGATAATCTTTTTTTTCCTGCTGAAAACCTGCTAAGTTCAGCATGGCTGAAAGGGCACTTGTGTCCTCTCTGCCACTTGGCACTGGGCTGCTCAGGGCTAACCCTGCTCTGGGCAGAGCTGCTCTGGGCACTGCCAGGGGGGGCTGGTTGTGGCTGTTTGTCCAGTTTCCAATCAGTGCATTTTGTCACCTCGGTGTCTGTAATTCTGGAAAGGCCAATTTCAAAGTGTCCCTCTCCTCAGAGTGTATCTATTCCCCTCCACAACCAGATAGAGGGTTGAGCTTGCTGGGCATCATCAGGTGGACCATGTATGGAGGGTTTTGCCAAGACAGACATGATGATAAGTCACAACAAGCCTCACTCCAGTCCTTAATTGGGAGGCAGGAGCTGGGGTTCCCTTTGAGGTCCATCCTTCTTGCTGCCTGAAATCCTCCCTGTGCTTCTGGACTGTGTTTATGGCAACTGCAACTTGGGGTTGTTAAGCTTGGAGAAGAGAAGGCTCCAAGGAGACTTTATTGTGGCCTGGCCAATACTTAAAGGGGACCTAGAAGAAAGATGGGGAGAGACTTTTTAACATGATCTATAACAATAGGACAAGGGGTGATGTTTTTAAACTAAAAGAGGTTGATTCAAAATAGATACTAGGAAGAGAGTTTTTAAACTAAAAGAGGTTGATTCAAAATAGATACTAGGAAGAGATTTTTTACGCTGAGGGTGGTGAGGGCCTGGCCCAGGTTGCCCAGAGAGGTGGTTGATGCCCCATCCCTGGAACCATTGCAGGTGAGGTTGGACGGGACTCTGAGAAACCTGCTCTGGTTGAAGATGTTCTTGCTCACTGCAGGGGGGTTGGACTAGATGAGTGTTAAAGGTCCCTTCCAACCCAAATCATTCTATGATTAATTTGAGGAAATTGGAGGCTTATTGGTCATTGTTCCTTCCTCACCCCTTCCTGCCCCAATCTCCATTCCCTCTGCTCCCATGCTCCCAGAGAAAGGCTGTTTCAGGTCTGTGCAAAGCCCCTGCCAAAAACCAAGTGGCTTCATCTGGAGAGCCATTGAGGGAGGACAGTTCAGCTGGACCCAGCTTGAGCTGCATCATAGCAGACCCCAGCTCTGCTCTGGAGGGGCTGCAGCAGCTCTGGCACCACAGCAAGAAGCCCTGGCCATCCCCCACCAGCACATCAGGGTTACTGGGGCACTTCTTGCCAGACAGCCTGGGGGTTTCAGTGATTTTTCTGTAATGCTGTTTTTGCTCAGACAGTGCAAGCCTGCTCATGAATCACATCTTGGTCAATT
The DNA here is from genome assembly GCA_013401335.1 of Brachypteracias leptosomus. Classification (NCBI taxonomy): domain Eukaryota; kingdom Metazoa; phylum Chordata; class Aves; order Coraciiformes; family Brachypteraciidae; genus Brachypteracias; species Brachypteracias leptosomus. Next base: position 156,263 of record VYZX01015387.1, read on the forward strand.
AGAAGTTTCCTGCGAGTCGTGCCTTCTTGGATGTTATTCACACCAGTGTAAATGCCACGCTTGGAGCCAAAATTGAGCTTCGGCAGCCAGGGAGAAACCCTCCCTATGTGTAAATGAGGAGAGAGAACCTGCAAACTCTGCTTCCCAGTGACAGGGCTTGAAATATTCAAGTGTGCTTCACATCCAGAGCAGCCGGGCACAGGTAAAGCGGCTGCTCCTCCTCCCCTCCCAGCCAGGTCCTCACCCTGGTGATGAGGAATCAATGGAACAGTGAAAGGGGCCTGGGCAGGGATGCAGGCAGCGTGGTTCTCACTGCTGGAAAGCCTGAGCAGGCAGCCAGCTGGCACAGCTCCTTCCTGAGGGCCCTGGGGCAGCCTGGCTGGGCAGGAGGCTGTTGGTTTGTGCCCAGCGCTTGGGAATCGCCGATGCCACCAACCCAGCCGGGCAGACACCGGGGGGATTTCTCTCCTTATATTTATTTTCAACATAGAGAACATCTCCCTGCAGCACCTCCTGGAGCAGGGTTGTGCTTTGGGTTCAGGACATCATTTCTTTTGTGTGGAAAGGGGGACAAGGAGGGGTTTATCCTTCTTTCACCATCACGGCGAGGGAGCTGTTACTGGATGGCTACAATTTCAACCTGCCTTGATCTAATCCAGCATTTGGCTCAGTTAAGGTTACAAACCCTGGCTTTACAGTGCCCAGCCTGAGTCCACCTCACTTCTCTGTTACCAAATATACATCCAGTAATCAAAATGATTCATGGTGCTTTAATACAGAGGGTAACATAAGCCCTTTCTCCACAGCAGGGTCCTTTCTGCACTCCTCACGGTCATTCTTCCACCTAATCCCTTGTTTTCTCCCACCTTCTGAAAGAGCTCCCTTGGACAAAAATAATGCTGGACATGTAAGACATCATTGTGAATATCAATGAAGGGGTTTTTTTTTTTCCCCTTCCTTTTCCTTCTGCTCCCAGTTCCTCCTTTGGACTAAAAGTAAATAGAGTCAGCTGGAGCTGACACAGAAGCTGATGAGGGAGGCACATTAGCTTGTCTGCCTGGCAGGCACTGCTTGTCTAGCAGACTTCAGATCCAGAGCCAAACCTCCCCACTCCATCTAGGACAGGATCTGGGACAGGATCTCATTCTCTTTTTTTTTATTCATGCTACTTGACTACTTTTTTCCTTGTGTAATTTCATGATGAGACCCTTTTTCTACTCTTTAAAACCAGTCTGTAAATTAATATAATTTGTTTTGGGGAAAGTTTAAATGCAATTTTTCCAACCAGAGGAAATACTGAAGTGACATGAAATCAATCTGGATCTTATTTTGATGGATGTGTGTGAATTTGGAGTCACTAATTAGTTTGTTCTAGTGGTTGCCTAGGGACCAGCAAACAGGACTTGATTGCATTCACTACAGGAGACTGTCCCAGCAAGTAATATGTGCATATAAATATTTGCTGGGTCAAAGGTGCTAATTTTACAAAGCTAAAGAAAATTACATGCTGAATTGATTTGTAACAGTCTATAGTGCACCAGTAAAAGAAGTTTACAGGTTGCTATATTCAGTGGTTTGGGGTTTTTGTGGGGTTTTTATTGGTTTTGTTTTGTTTTGGTTTTTTGCAGGTGTCAACCACAAGTGGTAGGGTTAAAATCCAGGGATTTTTCCCCAAATTGCAGGTCTGAACAGGCATAAGCCCATTTCTGGGGTCAGTAGGGGCCTGAGCTCTGTGCTGCATTATGAGGAGGTGGTGCCTGGGGGGGAGGACAGTTGTCCCCGTGTGTGACCTCTGCCACCCCCAGAGGTGATAGCTTGGGGAAACACTGTGCTACTGAATCCATAGTATCTAATTCAGCAAATAACTTAATGAAATTAATTTACCTGAGATTAGCAACACCTCCATGTTACCTGGGCAGTTGGAGTCTGTTGGACTTTCTGACTTGGCATGGAGAATATCCAAAGAAAAATCTCCCTTATAGTGTGGGCTGTGAGGAGCATCCCTTCACCCTGCCTCATGCACACCCATCCTGCTCAGCCACCCGTGATGGATGAGACCCTGGAGACAGAGCTCAGTTACCAAGGGAGCACCCAGACAGGTTCAATCCTACTCACGTCAGTTCTGATCTTCCATCAGTAAGAATAATTAACTTCTATTGACTTGAATTTCCAGAGAGGAAGCATCATCCAAGCCACTGAATTAATCTCTGAGGTAAGTACTGCCATCCATAGATAGAAACTTGGCTCAAAGAGTATAGGGGTGACTCGCCCTGCTGCTGGACATGGAGCTGAAACCAGACATTGTAATTAATTCTGAGTAAGATGCTCTTGTTTGCCACGTTTGACAAATAAACCTCTGTTAGGATCTAAAGCATCACTGATCACTGGCAGGTCAACTGGCGGCAGCTTGATGGCTGATGGGGAAGCAGAGCATCTTCAGGTCTGCTCCTGAACCAGAGGCAGATGAAGCTCGTGGGTACCCAGTGGGGGTGGGTGTCTGAAATTCAGGCTCCACAGGGGCTCTGGTGTCCCCTGATGGTGCCTCCAAAATCCTGTACAAGCTGGGGTGGGATTGAAGCTGTGAGTCAAAGCGGATCCATCCCCACCCTCCCTGCTCTGGAGACGCAAGAAACTCCTGGACTTTCATCCCAGGGAAGGTGAGATGGGATATGGAAGCGACCTAGTTTAGTCTGACTATTTTTATCCCAAGTACAACCTCCTGCTCCTCTGCTCAGCTCCAGCAGCGGGAGGTTCCAGCACCAGAACTCATATGTGGAATGAGAAGAGTTCAGGATTCAGCAGCGGGGAACATCTAGAGGTTGTCAGTGGGTAACATCTAGAGGTTGTCAGCGGGTAACATCCAGACTTTGTCAGAAAACATGGTTTTTTAGAAGCTTTCCAGCTCGCTGTGGAAAGCCCCTTGTTCACTCAGCATTCAGCTATAACAGAGGTTTTCAAAACTTTATTTTATATTGAAGAGAAGTGGCTGAGAGCCTGGGCTGCCCTCGGCTGAATGGGTGCAGCTCCCCGGGCAATTATCGCTGGAGCGGAGGGTAGAGCCTGTTGTGCCTTTTCCTTTCCACAGCGTTACAAAGAACATGCTTATTCAGCCTTTTAACAGACTGGCTATTTCTCCTTATTCAGCTTTTGCCATGTTCCTCATTATTTATGGATTCCTTTTTCTCTTGAGCTGCTTTTCTTCAAGATTCTGGTTAAAATTCATGTGGTTTCAGCCTTACCGTGTTTCTCACTAAAGCCTTATCAGTGTTACCAGTGGCTGCTTGTTTAATGCCTTTTTGAGATTAAATAGATTGATGTGACACTGGCTCTTTCACAATATCTTCTCTTTTTTTAGTGCCAGCACCTCAAAATATACTATCAGCATCGATAGAATTCAAAATGACTGTCTTTTGAGATGAGACAGGCTGTGGGAGGAAATCTTTATTATTCAGATGGTGGAAGATGGGGATGTTTCCCATTTTGCAGAGCAGTGTTTGGCTCACTGCTATCTGGATGCAGCCTCCTCTCACTTGGGAAGAGGCACATTCTGCCACTCTTTAAGGCAGAAGGTTTCTTTCTACCCCATGTTTGCACAGCCTCTGGCAGGCCGTGGCAGGGGTGTGACGTCTTCTGATAATCACAATTAATATTTAACAAGAAAGCTGCAGAGAACAGGATGTGGAAACCCCCATCTCCAGCTGGACACAGCGAGGTGGTGGTCCAGGCTGGTCCCTGCCCTGGATGGTGACCTCCTGCCCTGGGTGGTGAGCTCCTGCCCTGACATCTGGTACCACAGGTTGGGCAGTGCCCAGGGGTGGGTTGTGCTCCTGGCTGCAGTCCATGTTATCCTCTTATGAGGTTTGCTGCTTACCCACATCCCTCTTTCATGTCCACATGTCCCCGTGGTTGATGGCTGAGGGTAAACCCAAACCTGCCCCATCCCTGCCAGTGCCAGGACATGATCTTCTTCTCTCCTGAGCACATTTATTTCTCCTCTCCACTGATTTTGCAGTGAATGATGGCACGTTTAATCAATTGGTTTGATACCTTGGGGACTTATCTACCCAGAGATATTCTGGGATTGCTCTTGTGCTTTTAATTCACACCCTCCTTTAATCCAAATTAGCTTTCAAGTGTGGACAAGCCCCACGCTCCTCTGAGGTGAAGCTGGTGGTGAACAGGAGCAGGAGCGTTTCCAAGCACATTAGGACTCATTGTGCCTTTGAGACCCCCTCTTGCAGCACTCGGGGGGCTGTGGAGACAGCAGGAGCATCCTGGGAACCCCGGCCTCACACGGGAGTTGAGCAAGGCATGGAGGAGGAACCAGCACAACGTGGGGAGAAGATGCTGGAGCTCTCGCCAAACAAATGGGTTTGGTTTATAGGTTCCTTGGCAAGGAGCTGTTGTCTGAGCAGAGCTTCCCCTGGCAGAGGCGAGCACTTGCCCACACATGTTGGGACTGAAGTGGCTGCCGTTGGCCACCAGCTCCTTTGGGGGAGGAGAGAAGCAGCATTTATCTGCCTACATACAACTGGCGACAGACAACCCGTAGTTCTGCTGTAAGTGCCACGTTTCCCTGCATTATCTCCAGATCACAGAAGCAATGAGGTTTGGGTTTTTTTTCCATTTTGCCCTTATTCTGTCTCAATTTAGGTTCTGTAAATCTGCTGCAGGAACTGGGTTTGCTTGGCTCAGGTTTCTAAGCAGAGTGTGTTGCTCTGCAGGAGGGGAGCAGTGGGTGTAGTACAGGTGGAGCTGATGGTTACACCTATGCCTGAGCCATTGCTCAATACTTTCCACTGTAAAACCCCTTTTTAATGACTTTTAATGTTGCAAAACTTTTGCCAGCAAGGCAATTTTTTCCTTGCCATCTCCTTTAAAAAGTAACTGCTCTCTCCCCTCATTGCCAACGCAGGAACAGAGCTGGATTTTTCTCCCTGTCCAATTTGGGGCTTTTGTGGTTTTAGATTGCTAGAGAGAAGCCCCTGAAAATGTAATTAAAGAAAATATTGTCAATGAGCCTTGTTTTGGCTAAGCATGGGCATTTAGTTCAAATGTCCATGCAATGCCTGGGATAATGGGTTTTGTGGCAGGCTCTCCAAAAGCTACACGAATTCAATAGTCCTTGGACATCTCATCAGCAGATTTTTCCTTTTACTATCCTTTTGGAGAACTCTTCCAGATCAGCCCCTTGCTTATGACAAAGGCTGGTTCATTGACTCTCCCTTTCTGTTTGTGGGCCTGTGCTTGGAAGATGCAATAGGAATATTTCTGTGCTTAACATTGAGCAACCCAGCAATGGGCTTACCAGGAAAAAAAAAATCACTTTTCTGGGCAAATCAGGAAAATCTTCAAACCAGATTTGGAATGATACAAACGATCCTCTAGTCTCAAAGATTTGTGTTCCCTAAAGATGAGCCCAACAACACCCAACTTACAGCTTCACCTGGGTGAATGAAGTGGGGAAACAACACTTGAGTGCAGCAGGATGGGGTCCAGAGAGCCTGACAGTCACCCAGAGCCACCCAAACCTCTCCTCCATCCCCAACACCTGGGAGAAATTCTCAGCAGAGCTCTCATTTAGAATCCTGCAGAGCAAGGAGCATTATCGCTGTTAATTTGTGTCCTGTCCGCTGCCAGCGTGTGGCTGATGGCCAGGAGCTGTCAGCTCCTTTGGGGTGAGTAATGCTCCAGAATCAACAGCCAGCGTGCAGGTGAAGGGTTCAGAGAGGGCAGGAGGGAGCCAGGCAGCAAAGGAGTGGTTCTGGTTTGGCTGCTGGACCTCTGAAATCGTCCTATACATCAGTGCAGGTGGAGGAATAAATCCCATCCAATGTGGGGCTCTGTGCCATTCCTACCTCTGACCACCTCCCTTCCTTGCAAGGTGCCTACAGCAGACACTGTTCATGGTGCCACTCCAAATTTTCAAGTATGACAAGGGAGGGAGAGAGACATTTTGGTGGAAAAGAACTTGAAATCTCTGCTCATGGGAGAGGTCTAAGCGTATGTGAAGGAAAACCCCTTGCAGACTCAGAAGATAAATGAAAAGAGCAGCACAGGTGTTATTCAAGAGAAATGAGTCTCTTAGTTGTGATACTTCCATCAACATCTACAAATAGTCTCACCTGCTTGCAGGACTAATTACTCCAAAGTGAAGGGGCTTATTATGAACTTGCCTCCAGTTACATGGTGTGTATGAACAAGTGCAAGTTCAGGGCGAGCGAAATAAAGGCACCTGCCAGCTCCTCTCTGGTGGGGAACATCTGCAGCCTGTGAACCAGCAGCCCATGGCTGTGCTGACCCTTTCTCTGGGATTTCCAGATGTGTGTAGGCTGCTCAGAGCAGCTGGATGAGCAGCTGGGGGGAGTCAGGCTGCTCAGAAGACACAACACACTGTCTGGAAGGACATGGAAGAGGTTGGAGCTCACTGGGATGAAGGAACACCATGAAAATTGGAATGTCGCATCTTATGGCCTATGGGTAACATATGCCATGCATAGTAAAAATAATACAAAATTGGTGAAACTCATAAATGTAGAGTAAACTACGGCATGTACAATTCTTTCAGGTGGGTGAGGAGGCTCCACCTTAACACCAGAAGGCCTGTGGGGACCCACTTGGGACATTCCCACAATACTGAACGACCAGAAACTCCTGCTCTTCCCACTCCTCGGTCAGTAGAAGGCTTTCTGCTACAAGGTTATGGCGAGCCGAGCTCACACTCCGCAGCTGGCTGAATGCACAGACAGCCTGCAAAGCACAACCAGACGCTGCAGACACAGAAGCACCATGAGCGACTGAGCAGCAGATATCTCGCCGAACCCTCCGGAGCGCGCCCGGTGAGCGCGCAACGCGCGTTCCCGATTCATCCCTAATCTGCATATCCCCGCCCCTCGCGCCGCGCCATTGGCCATCGCTCTCCCCAGCAGTGGTGCGGCCGCGCCTCTGAGTCCTGATTAGCATTGGCCCCGCCTCTCAACAACGGGGCGGAGAAGCTGTTTGGCCGTTGGTAAACGGGGGGGCGAGGCCGCGCTCTCCGATTGGCTGAGCGGCGCGTCACTCCGCCGCGGCGAGGGCCGCACTTCCGCCTCGGTGTCAGCGTTGCCGGGCGTGTTGTGGCGGGGGGAGTGTCGCGGTGGGGCCGTCGCGGGAGCGCGGTGTCAGGTAATGCCGCTGGGCCTGCCCCGGGCCGCGCCGCCCCGCTCGGCCCTCCCCGCCTGCCCGCTCCCCTCAGGGGGCCCGGCTCCCCCCACGGGGCCCGGCTCCCCCCACCTGCCGCCGCCGCGTCCCCGCTGAGGGGAGGGCGGCAGCGCCTCCCCGAGCCCCGCCCGGGCCTGGCGCGGCCCAGCCCGCCGCGGGGGTCGGCTCTCCGGGGGGCCAACAGTCTGACTGCAGGCGAGGGGTTGTCCCGGGGCCGGGGGAGCCGGGGGAGCTCGCTGAACCCGGTCAGCCCGGTGCTGCGTTCCCCTTCCCCGTCGGACGCGGGCTCCTTGAGCCGCTCGGGTGTTTTTTCCGGGCGCTGCGAGCCCTGGGCCTGCGCGGCGGGGCCGGGAGCGCGTTGGGGCTGCGGCGGAGATCCCGGCCGAGCTGCAGCGCGGGTGGCAGAGCTCCGGGGGCCCGGGCTGCGCGCCTGGACCACCCGGGGACAGGGCAGGCAGCGGGGGTGAAGGACGTTGGTGTGCGGGGCAGCGCAGCTCTGTCCGCCTGGCGTAGGGAGTTTGCTCATTTTATTTTATTCCCTGGATGCTTTTGAAGCCGGGTAGTTCAGCAAAGGCGCCTACGCCGCTTAATTCCCAAGATGAACGCGTTGAGCTCGGCTTCAGCACGATGCAGGAGCCTCAAGGGGCCTTTTAGGCCACAGCTGGAGCGCAGCGAGCAGTCAGGGTTTATTTAAGTTTGGCTTTTTTTTGTTGTTCTTCAGTTACCTACTCAATGTTTCTCTTACAGAGCTCCTGAAAGGGAGACAAGCAAGATGGGGAAAATAGCAGGAAAAAAGGCTTTTTTTTAAATAACATGCCACCAGAACTTCTGCATGGTAACAAAGGTATAAATTATGTTGCCATTTATTTAATTTGGATATTAATCATGTTTGTGCTGTCTGTATGTTTGGATTCAGGACTCCTTTTGGAAGTGGTTTGTTGCTCTGCAGCACTTGCAGGCCAGAATTTCAGACAGGGGTTTGAAATCACCTTCTGGTTTTAATAGCCTTGGATTTCCCCTTGGAATCTCCCAAAGCGTGTTGAATGCGAGCAGATATTACTTTCAGTTGCTGTAATTTTCTCAATTAAAATCCATAACTTTCATTTAAGATCTCAGAAAGGAGAAGTAAAAAGGAGACGTGGATCTGCAGTGTGAATTAGCATTGCTCCATTCCTTCCCATGGTGTTTTCCTTTTTAAAGCTCATGCATGCAAGAAAAAAAATAAATGTTTCATTCCAACTTAACCTTCCAAAGTTCAGTAACTCCACGTTCCACTGGGGGCAACCACATATATATCATCTTAACAAACTTCATACCAGTATGCTCTGGGACTTCTAAAAACCTCAGGGCAATTTCTGGAAGCAGTGACTTGGGTAACTTCCAAACATAAAGCGCCTGCTGTGGGATGGAAGTGGGAGAACTGGCTAAACTAGAGTGGGAGCAAGAAATTCTGAGCAGTGATTTCCCCCTCAGTAACCCCCTGAGCTTTCAGTTACTGTAAACAGCTTTTCTTAAAATAGTTGTCAAGTCATACGAATGTTTGACCACGTGACACAAAGTTGAGGGCAATCTAGGATAAGATCAGGAGTGATTTTTTTTCATGGTGCTTTCCTGAACTGAAAGCATCTCATAATGAACTTGTAACATCAGGGAGTGGTCCTTGAAAGGAAAAGCTGAGACATCTGCTGTCCAGGAACAAATCTGCCATTTTTCCCCGTGCCAATATAATCTTAGAAACAGAAGAGAAAGATTCAAGATAGAAAAAGATGGTTAGGCAACAAACTCTCTGCCTGCCAGTAGCTGAAGAGTGGAGAGGTTAAAGGTTCCAGTTGATGCAACCCTGGACAGCAGTGTGGTGGGTTCTGTTTGCTGACAGCTGCACAGCTCTGCTTGATGTGGGAACTGAGCTTGGAGGGTGGTTTTCACTGTTGGATGGTCTCTTGAAATCAGTTTTCGTACTGTTACTGCTTTCTGTGATATGCATCTGCTGAAGCTGACAGGTCTTAAGGTTGAAACTGGTATTTCTTTGGGTTTTTCTTGTCAGTTGTACTGTGTGAGCTTCACACATGCTGACCCAGCACAAAGGTGGAAACCTTTGCTTTCTGGTATTTTAGTGGTGGCTGGAAAACGTACCCATCCAGCTGTTCTGCTTTGATACAGCTGGATTTTTAAATCACTCTTTGTAGTGCCAGTCAGATGAGTTTTCTTTTTTGGTGGTAGTGCTGTTTGAAAGCAAGATTTGCAGCAAGTACACTGGATTTTGAAGCAGATAATTCATTAACTTTGGTATTTGAAGTAACTTGTCCTTGAACAACACAGTATTACATCATGCTGCTTGATAACTAGAACAGCTGTTTACAAGCTCACACTTTTTCTAGCCCTTCACTCAGCATCAGTTTTATCACCCGAGTCACAAAGACAGAAAAAATGTCTGTATTTGATGCTAAAGTAATGTTTTAAAATGCTTAGTGTTTTGTTTCTTCTCTGTGAAATAACAAAAATGTTTGGTTCCCTTACCTTTTTTTTGAAAAAAATGCACAAAATCAGGTGTATAAGCATTAAATCTGGAGTGTTTAACATCTGGAATGTTTTTGCTCATCACAGGAGCATCTTCCCCTAGCTGAAAAAATGGGAAAGTGAGAGCAGTGAACAAGTTGCTCACCCTTTATCTGCCACTTTGGAAGATATGAAACTCAGATGTTTTCTTTTGCAAAATAATGTAGGTTATGTGTTTTATTGATAATTATTTTACAGAGCAGACCACTTTTGAACCTGGAATTTAAGAATACATTATCTCCAACCTCGAATTGTTAATAATTACCATGCAGAAGAAAGTATGATGATGTAATTACTTACTTTGTGTTCTTAAAGGCTTGTAATAGCAAGTTGCATGAGAGCAGTAAGCAATTAGAACATGTCAGATGTGGCTTTACCATTACTTTCAGTTCTACTCTTCAAAAGTTTATGGTTGATTCAGTGCACAAAGATAATGTCTTAATTTTCAGGATCAATAAGTTACAAGAATAGACTAAGCTTACTTAAACTTGATTTATTTTTTTTAATACCATTACAGTTGGGAATTCTTTTGCTGGCCTAGGCAGATCCTTTAGATTATTTCAGTATATTTTATTATGCACGTAATTTAATGAGACAGATTTTTAGTAGATGACAGCAGCCCTCCATTCAGAAAACTCAGGAGGCTGGACAGTGTTGTCTTCCTCTGATTGTCTATAAATGTGTGCACAAAAGGTGAATTGTGCCTGCAGCTGCAGAAATACATCTGGACCTTCTAGTCTTGGCCTTCTTGGTTTTCTAGTCCCAAATTTAAACCATATATTGCTCTGTTGGGCACGTCATGCCTGTGCTTGGCATTAGGCTGAGCAGAAACTTTGATCTGTGCTGTTCCTGTGTGAGCTCAGTTCCTTTGCTGTGCTGTTCAGTTTGAGATGAGATTTTGGATGATTTAAACCTGATTTTGGCTGTTAGGATGCTGTGAACCCCCAGGGTATTACAGAGGAGTCTGTGTGCTTAGGATGACTGTCAGGAACTGTCTTTTCACGACTGGGTAACTTCATTCTATTTTTACTAGCATTGTTTTTACTCTTTTGAGTTCAGGTTATTTAGGGCTGTCAAAAGAATCTGTTACTATATCTCACTGGGTTTTGATTCTAGTGGTAGACGAAGGTGATGATGATATAGAAAGTTTGAATTCTGAGGTATTGGTGGTTCATGTCACTCACTCCAGACCTGACCAGCTCTGGCCATGGAGGTGACAGAGGCTGATGTAGACTTTGCTCCCTGCAATGTGTCAGTTCAATCGAGGGAGGATGAGAATCCATGTCATAAATCTCAATTAGAAAACTACAGAGAAGTTGGCTCAGCAGCCCGTGTGTAATGGTCCATTTCACAGTGTGTTTGTTCACTGGCTGGAGCAAGAGCTTTGTTAGAAGATCACAACTTCTCCCCTGTGTGTGTGTTCTTTCTAGGGTTTGCACAACCTCACTGAAACTATGAACAGTTGGTTCATAGTGGAACAAAAATCCTTCCTATCTTTAGAGATGCAAATCACTTTATTTGCATGGTCCTATTTTTGTCTTAAATGTTGTTCTAAGTGCTGTGCAATGGTTTTGTTCTCCAAGAGGGTTAATATTACAGAGCACCTTCCTGCTGGAGCTTTAAAGGAAATTCAACCACAGCAGAAGCTCTGCTGTGTAATTCCTGTACAGAATAAATACAAACCATCACCTCCCAGGGGAGAATGGGTCCACAGGGACAAGCTTAAAAAGTGCCTTTGAGTAGGAAGATCTATAAACTGAAACCTGTTGCTATTTTTACTGTTCCTGGGTTTTTCTCCAGTGATGTTATGAGCTCTCACTGTCTTCACATTCATCAGCCTCAGTGATCAGTTTGTAGGGGTGGTTACATTAAGTGCCTCAAGTTGCTCCGGGGGAGGTTTTGGTTGGATGTTAGGAAAAATTTTTTCACTGGAAGGGTTGTCAAGCCCTGGAAGAGGCTGCCCAGGGCAGTGGTTGGATCACCATCCCTGGAGGGGTTTAAAAGCTGTGGAGATGTGGTGCTGAGGGACATGGTTGAGCAGCAGACTTGGTAGAGTAGGGATATGGTTGGACTCAATGATCTTAAAGGTCTTTTCCAACCTGAGTGATTCTCTGATTGTGATGAGAAATATTCAAGCATGCTTAATTTGACCTTCAAAGTAAGTTTTGGATCAAAGAGAAGTGTTTATAAGTGGTTAATTAGATTTCTACTGACGCTTGTGTCCAAAGCCACTGTGCTTGGACTTACTGATTACTTCCCTCCTTGTCTCTTGCAAATGAGGGCAAACAAATCCTCAGGAAACTAAGAAGTGACCAGTTTTACAATACAGTATTGAATTACTGATTGTTTTAATAGTCTGGCTAGAAATGAGCTGCTTTATCAGTCCTGATCAAGCCCAGCACTGTGCACCATGGGCAGACAAGGCATGGCAAACAGAATTTAGCAGTCTTTTACAATTGTGGGTAATGAAAGTTTCCAACTTCAAGCTACCATGTCCAAAGGATGCTGCACCAGGTGCTCTCAGGTGGGAACAATGTCTCAAATATTAATGTAGTGTTAAAAAAGAGAATGTTTCCAGAAATCTGAGAATTTCAGTGAAGCGTTTTGCATCAGAAAATATGAATCTGTAGGAATTAAGTCTCTTTGGTCTTTTTCTCTGATATTTATTAGGTTTGGTAGAAGTTCTACGAGCCAGTGTCCTTGGCTTCAGAACACAATTTTTGGCTGAGGTGGAATTGGGGGTAGCCATTGGTGCTGTAGGCAGCTGAGCACTGTGAGGGTATTTTCTGTCCAGTTTCACCTTTCAGTTTTTATGTTCAATAAATAATAGTTCTGATAGCACTGCAACTTAGTGTGAACAACCCATTATTATGGGTTGTTCTGATGCAGAAACCAACTTTGTAGCCTGAACTCAGTTGTTAACCAGCCTTAAAGGTGGGCACTTGGCTCGAAATCTTGTGAAGTCTCACCAAAACTCTGTATTCCTGAGAGAACAGAATGTGATTGTCTCTGCCATCATTCTGTTTGGCTCCTGTGTTCAAAGCTAAGTTTTCTGGTGATCAGTTTGCTGCCACCATTGTTTCAAAATCAGTTCAGCTGAGCTACCAGCACAGGATGCTTTGACTGCTTTGGTTCTGTGGTGGGCTGGCCCCAGCTGAGCTCCCACCACTCACCCTCCATCCTGAGAGAAGCAGAAAGGCAAAAGCAAGAAAACTTGGGGATAGAGACAAGACACTTTAATAATTAAAGGAGGGAAAAGCCAGAGAGAAATAAAGAAAAACAAGAGATGCAAAAGCATCATCACTCTCAGCTGAGCCACGTCCAGCCAGTCCCTGAGCAACCACAACCCCTGCAACACTCCCCTCCAGTGTCTTCAGCTGATCCTTTCACTCCTCTCTGCACTTCAACAGATTGAGAAGGAGGTTGCCCTTCTCTGACTGTAGATGTGGAGCCAGTTTCATCTCCCCAAGACATCTTGATGGAAGATGCTGTTACCTTCAGACTTTGGAGTAAGAAACAAATTGCCCTTGGCAAATAAAATCCCCTCTGGATCCTGCCACCCGTGTAGCTGTTCTCTAGTTGAAGAGATTTTAAGTGCATGATAATTACAGCAGGTATCTGAATTGCCAATTAAATTGACTTCTTGGCTAATTTCTGTAGATGTTTTAGATCCAGTGTTGTTGGTAACCTAATTTCATGAGTCAATTAAGATTCATCCTTGCTGCAGCTTTCATTCAGAGATGAAACGCTGCAGTTTGATGCTTTCAGGAGATGTGTATGAAGCAAACCCCCATGAATATTTATCCTCTAGTTCGAGCTATTTATTTCTGTCCCTTGAAGTACTACAGCTATATTTTATTTCAGCTGGCAACTCGAGAGAGGGTGGGTGGCTCTTATTCCACCAGTCGTGCTGTGGACTGTTGGGGTTTTTTGTTCTCCTTTCTTTTTTTTTCCCATTTATTATTTTTAGTGTTAATAGGAAGGCTGTGGATAGTCTACTGACTTTTTTTGGAGTCTCTTTCTGGACAGAAGGTGCATCCTGAAGCCAGGATAGCAAACTAATAAAAATGTTGCTCTTTATTAACAAATGCTTTTAGGTGGGTTAAATGGGATGTGGAATGAATATTCCTTTTTATTGGGCTAATTTTAAATTCTGTCAATACTATTGCTATTAAATTGAGCTTCTGCCCTTTTGACCTATTGGAGAAAAACAAAAACCTGAGAACAGAGTGTTTTTTCAGAGCTGTGGGATTTGCCCCTTCCCTTCCTCAGCCTGGCAACACTGGTGTGGTATTTCTATCATGTGAGATCTGACAGAAAGTTTTCATTTTTTTTTTTTGTGAGGAAGGCCTCAAGTGACTTTCCTTTTTCCATTGTTTTTCTTGCTTACAAGTATTCTCCTTTCAAGTCAGGAAACTTAATTTGTTTTGAAATTTGCTGTGGAAGTGCACATCCAACAAAGCCTCGTTAGGTGTGGGAAAAACCTGGTGCATGTTAATTGTTTGGCAGGACTCTAATTCCAGTGAATCCAACTTCTCCCATCCTCCCTGCTCATGCTGCTGAACCTCTGTGTTTATTTTTATCACTACTTGGTTTTACTTAAATGCTCCTTAATCTCACAAGTAGATTCAGTGTCTGTATAATGAACATGACCTAGTGTTTTGTAGATATCTCACGGAGATGGAGCATGAGTGGAAAAAACCAGGATTTCTAAAGGCAGGAGGATGGGGTCAGCAAAGTGGTGGCTTTCCAGAGCTGCTGCTTGGTGTGAAAATCCAGCTTCAGGTCTGGTGGGACAGTGCTGGTGTAATGAGGCAGGCAGGCTGCAGAGCTGGTCCTGCTGGACTGCATTCCAGTGCAATTAGCTCCAAACGCTTACCCTCCTATGGAAATGTAAATGTTGCTTTAAGGAGGAGCAGCTTTTGGTTAAGCAGCTGGGGCTTTGATGAGGATTAGCACAGAGGAACGAGTTTAGTGTGGAGTAACTAGTTCTGTTGAATTAACTAAGAATAGTTCCATTTTTTAACTCTTACAGGTTGCTTTGAACAGGTACTAGTATTGGGTGTAAGTTCTGAGGTTCCAGGATCTTAGTGACACAGATATAAGATTTTTTTTATTTTTTTCTGTTGAGGAATGGAGTTTAAAAAGGAGCAAGCACACGTGGTGAGAGATCTGAGGGATTACAAACCTATCCAGATAAAGAGCACAGGAAAATTCAACTTTTAGTCCTTGGCAGAGCTGTGAGCAAAGGAAATTGTTCTGGACAAACGTTAGAGGTCACCTCCACAGCCTCATCTGGCACACGGGAGGGGAGAGCAGCCTTCCACCATTCAGCAGGCAGTGGATGTCCACAGTTTTGGGTTCAGAGGGAAGCTGTGGAGGTGGAAGCTGTACAAGGAGCACCCGCATCTCTTCTCGTATAGGTGCTCACATGTGCGTCACAGAATGCGTCGAGCCACTGAGATACTTTATAAAGTGACTTGCAAAGTCTTGCACTTCTGTTGTCCTGGTTTTAAAAATAGATTCAAGTGGGAGGAAATGGTTTAAAATAGGTGAGAACTGTGCAAAGTCTGGGACTGGTCTTATTGATGCTGTATCTGTGGATAAGTGTTCCCTGTACCTTCTGCTGGGGACCGAGCTTGTACGGGCCCCTCTGACCTGAGCAGAGTTAAGCTTCTGGCAGCAAAGTGTGTTACCAGAGGCCAGATCCCCTGGTACCTGTGGCTGTGGAGTCACAGGTTCAACACAGGGCTTGGCAGAACACTTGGTTTGACAATATTCACAACCAGCTGATTGACAGGCACAGCAGGACTTTGTTCTTCCTTCCTCACGGGACCGTTGCTGTCACCGGAGTGTGGGTGGGATGAATTATGTTTCATCAAGGCTGTGGAGATCAGAGAAGTGTGTTTTCTCCAGAGTGAGCCTCTCAGGACCTGTCTTAGTCCATCTTGTGACCGTTGGTGTGCTGGCTGTGTTTAGGAACAGCCCTTGCTGTTTGTTCCCTCTGTCTGTGGCAGATGAACTTCTGGAAAACAGTCAATCCTAGTAACTCCCTCCTCTCTGTAGGACCTGTTCCAAGGAGTGTCATGGACGTGGTGCAGATGTTTCCTTGTGTTTCTGCAGTACTTATTGCACTGCCTGTGTTGTTTCATCCATTGCCTTTGCAAAGCATCCTCATGTCCTTTAAGAAAAGGATGGTCCGTGCTCATCAGTCATAGAGGAATGTGGGAGCCTTCTCTGATAAGATGTGAGAATTTAAAGGAGTTTTAATGAGGAGTCTGCTTTTGAGTAGTTGTGTGGCACCAATGGGACCTTTTAATAACAAAAGTACAAACCAGGCTTTGTGTGACTAGTAGTTAGTTAGATATCTGTCCCTTTCCTGTTTGGGGTTTTCTTGCTTGGGACAAACATGGCAGTTTTATTTCAGCATTTTTATCTGCATTTCTACATTGTGTTATCAGACAGTGTAATATCTTGTTTAAGCTGTTTGTGGATGGCTTATTTCAGAGGAACCAAAATGACAGTCCTTTGATTAGAAGATACCAGAGGCTCTTATATTTTTTTGACTTTGCATGCCATGCTTAGCCTAAGTCTTGCTAGTCTGGTTTTGTAGATTGTAGGCACTGGCAGGCAAATAAGCAAAATGAGTAGAAAAACTAAGTTCTGCCCAAATAACTTGTTCAAAATTTGCTTCAATAAGTTATGTTAAGCTTCGTTTTCTGTTAATTGCTTTGGCACTCACTTAAATATAATTTCAAAGAATAAAATTGGATTGAAAGTATTCTGGAAAACTTAGTACAGAGAATTTCTCAGCACAAAATTAAAGAGAATACAGCCCACAGTGCAGATTTATCAATTATGAAGTTGTGCTGTTGTGATGGGTATTACACTTTTTTTTGGATGGTTTTTATCTTTCAGTTTGAGCTTCAAAACCAGCATCTCTCCTGTAGGGAAATGAGTCGATTACAAAAATAAAAATAAAGGTGGCAGTTTTTATTCATGCACACAAATCCCATAATAAATTTAATCAGTATATGCCAACCCAAAGCCTTAAAATATGAGGAAATAGATGAGCTTTGTTGCTTATCTTATAGACCATAAAATCTGGCTGCTTGCGGTCAGGGGTGTGTTGTCATCAGTAAATGATGAATTTCCAGTTCTCTTAAGATGCCTCTATGTGCAGCTTTTTTTTTTTCTCATTTATAAAATGATCTATATGGTCTGTGTTTGGTCATAAGTGAGGCAGCACAGCTGGGCTGTAATTCCCAGGCAAAAACACCTTTTTGGGGTCTGTGCCTTGAGTACCCAGTTTGTCAGCACCAGCTCCTTAAGTGAAGCCCACTAAGAGAATTTTAACCTGCAAACCCAGGTTGCTGAAATAGGTTTTTCCCCTCACTCTTTGTTGTAGAAGACATTATCTGTCACATTCCTAATGATTACTACCTATGGAAGAAAATATTTAAGTGTATTTTATATTTCTTTACACTGTAGGATTGAAAGATGTGAACTTGATATGATCTTTATGCTTTAAGTAATTGTTTCTAGGACAGCAGCTGGTCCCAAGCTCCTGAAGGTCTGTGTGACACAGGAGCATTGCACTCTTCCTTGAATTAATCATTTATAAAAGCTCTTAGCTGCAGTTGTTAGTGTGTGAGTGAATCCTTTTGGGTACCTTGTGGATGTGGAGTAGGAAATACAGATTACAAATGCTGCATGTGAAGCAAACAGGATGTTTTTGTCTTCTGGCGTTTCAGCCTAGATGAAAGTAACTTTTTGCTGTTGCTTTTAGTAAGAGGAAAGGATTGAAGTCCAGTTTTTTGGCTCATGAAAGCTAAATACTGTTATCATTGTATGTTCAGCTACATGCAAATTCACATTAATCTCTGCTAGATAAAAGAACTGAATGTGAAGGAAGTGTTATAAACATTATTGGTGGTGTATCTCTGATGCACAATATATTACTTTATCCTTTCAAAAATGCTCCTAGCACCTTAGCACTATTATTTAAAGTGATTTCCATTAGGATTTTGTTCTTTAGGTAAGCAGGGATATGACCAAGCTTTCATTGTGAGATAACAATGAGTTTAAGATGTGGTGTGAGGTGCATGTCAGGAGGGGACCGCGTCGCTCTCGCTTTCAGTTAACTCAAGTGTTTCATTCCAGTTACTTCATTTGTACTTGGTGAGTGTTTTCCTAGGAAAACTTCGTTGCTATCATGGTGACACTGCTTGCACTGATGTAGTTCCACTTCACAAGTCCTTTTGTAATGCAATTATTGTGCAGGAGGAGGGGAGAGGAGAAGCTGGCATTCATCTGGATGACCTTATTTACTCTGAGGCTCTTAATGATAACTGACAACTTTAAAAATATTGTTTTATTTCTAAGTGCCTTCTGTACAAGACCACAGTGTGCTGGAGTTGCTGTTGTGAAGCATCTCTGGAGCTTGCAAGCTGGTACATGAAGTGGCTGTGTTTGGATAGGGACCTGGGGAAGTATGCTCTTTGCATTTGAACTGAGCACTCGTGGGTTTTGAATGGCTCTTTTTTTTCCTTTTTATATGTTGCAGATAGATATAAGGTTGTTTCAGGACAGAATCCCACTGCATGAGTGGTAAGCAACAATAGAATCGTCCTACTGCAAGAGCTTCAATAAAAAATAGAGACAACATAAAAAGGGAAGATGCAAGAAAACATGGAGAAAATGAGGGAACTGTAGCAGTGCTTATGGAAGGGCTGCATCTTGTGCTTATACAAGTTTCCTTCTGGAAATACTGGCTGCTGTTCTGCTCAGAGGATGCAGTACTTGTGGACAATTGAAACCATAAATGTCTTCCATCTTCAAGGATACAGTACCTCAGAGGGTTAAGGAAGCCCTCTACTGTAACTTCTTTTTGGGCAAACCAGTGGAGTCATTCCAGCGTGGCAGTAACAGGTTTTCTCCCTTTCTTTGGTTCTGAGGCACCACAGTTGCTTGTGGCCTGAGCTGCCTGTAGCTGCTGCTCCTTTCCCTTGTGCAAACTGGATGATCTTAAAGGTCTTTTCCAACCTAAATGATTGTATGATTCTAGGCAGAGCACTTGCTGATAACCTTGCACTGGAGACCTTCAGACATGCACACAGCTGACTTGTTAATGTTTGGAGCAATTGCATCCTTGCCTAGGAGAATGCAGCCCTTTGACAGAACTAAAAACTTATTGCTGATGAGCACAAAAGTTGAAGAAGGTTTAAAGGTCCCTGGCTGGAGAACAGCACAGAAAAAAAGGGAAGGAAACTGATCATCCAGCTGAGAGCAATTGCAGCATCACTGTAGCAACAGTCAAGCAGCTGTAGAAAGTTTTGTCCTTGTGGAGGTGAAGGCTTGTAAATAAGAAATTGCTGATTATGTGGAAGCTCAGATCCTCACCATGATGCAGGGATTGATATAACATCCTGTAGTGGAAAGGAAATAAGAAGTTCCTAAGGGAAAAGTGACAAACTGAAATACCTGGCCTTGGCAGTCATGGCACTTGAAGGTGAATGCTACATTCATTAACTTAGAGGAGTTCCAAAATAGGCTATTTTAGCTCCTCCCAATAGGGGAATTGAAAGGACTGGATGTGTGTGAGACATTCAAATAGCTTTTGTTCTGGGCAGTGAGGTGAAAAGAAACACAGGAAAAAATCAAGCAGTTTGATTTCTTGCAGAGAGGAGGAAGGAATTGGCTTCACACATGGCAAACTCTCCTGGTAGGAGTAGTGTGCACTTCTGGCTTTGTTCCTCTTAATTGGAATGGAATTGTGCAAGTTATAATTACTCTGGAAGAACTACTGTCACAAAAGCAGGGGGATCTTCAAGGATCATCAAGAATTGAGGCTGACAGATTGAGGTTGTTTTGGAGGAGATATCGATAGTATTTCCACGCTGTCATTTATCATTGTGTATTTGGCTCATCCCAGGTACCTGATGGACGTTTGTAAGAGTAGAAGCTAAATTTTCTCATTATTCTCCTTAGACTAAAATTGGGTGAAATAAAAAATGTTTACATTACACCATTGCCAACCATCTGGAAAAAATCTAATTTAGTCTGTCCATAATGTAGAGCTGGAAAGCTTCATAAATCTGTAAGTTATTTGCAGTGTGCTTGGTTTAACTGAGAATAAGTTTGTTGTTTCTTCACACTCTCCTCCTAGAGGGAAAAATCTCCAGTTGTCTCTTCAAGAGTTCATAGCAGCAGCATGACAAAACTTCTCTAATGGTCACTAGATACTGATTGTGTGATGTACAGTGAGACTTAATATTTTTATGCACAGTGAGATTTAAGATTCTCTCTCTTGTTCCAGCTTTCTTGGCTAGCGATGTGATAAGACTCATCCTCTTGCTGAAGAGGGGGATTTTTGGGTTGCCAACTGTCTTTTTCTTCCCTCAGTTCTCTGCTCCTTCTAGCTGCACTTGCCTGAAATGTCACTTGCAGTGAATAAGATATATATGTATATATAACAGTATATTTTACAGTAATATATGTGATGTATTTTTATAGAGAGAGCTGTGACATCCAGCAGCATCAGCTCTTCTTGTGGTAGGTAGGTAACATTTGTCTTCAGAATGATTTTAGTATCAAAGAAGGCTGCCTACTTATGAATGCAAAACCCCATCAATTACCATGGGAAGAAATAGGAAAATTAATATTTGTCAAGTGTATGTGTTTGTGCACCTAAGAAATGTGCAAGTTGCTGATTTTTGTTTCCCTGTCTTGTCAAACAGATCATCTAAAGCAGCTGGGGGTTTGCAGAGGAGGACTTCAACAGCACACACATACTTCTCTCTAAATCAAGTTCAAGGATGCATTAGAGGAAGCTGGATTGGCTGTGCAGAGACTTCACACTGAAGGATGAACAGTGAAGAAGAGTTTTATGATGCCGTTACGGGTGAGTGATGGGCACAGTGCCAAGAATAAAATAAACAAGCTATAAACTGCCTTGTGTGTGTGGAGAGGGGCTGGTAATACATTGCTGTTAATAAATAAATAAAAAGCAAACCACTGTTGGTAAAACTTGCTGTGCTCTCTTCTGGAAAGAAGAAAGGAAGAGTTATAATTCAGTTTCAGACTTGGAAATGAGGGGTTTTATTAAAGCTTAATACTGGCTATCATTTCATCACTGTAACAGCCCTTTAGTGGCCAAGTCTTTCATTTTCTCTAAAATGCAGGTAATTCAATAGCAGCTGGAGAAGTAATGCTTTTAAGACCCTTTGAAAGGGGGAACTATCGTCTGTGGGTTACTTTTATTGTTATTTTATTAATTTCTTTATTTTAATGGAAAACTTATCTTGAAGAATTGAAGTAGAAACTGTTTTTCTAGGCAGGAACAAATTGCTGTAAAAGTATGCTTTCAAGATAGGCAGCCAGAAGTCTCTGCAATCCCATGTTGTTTCTGGAAAAGCAAACATGAATCACTTTGCACTCAAGTGGTGTGTCAAATAGTACTTTTCTTTGAACTAATAAGGGTGAAGGGTTATTTATAAGAGCCTTACATGGCTTTAGTGGTGAAATAAAACACTTAAAGTATTTTAAGAAATGAAAAGAAATCCTTTCAAGGGTCTCAAACAATTTTAAAGTCTTCCACTTAAATGTCTCCTCAGAAATCCTGTACTAGAGGTGAAATGAGGAATGCTGGCAGTGGTGAGTGGAGAGAGCTTGGTGTAGAATCATGGGAATGAAAAGGGAATAACGAGAAGCATGGAAGCTGAAGGGATGGAGGTAACATGGTAGATCCAAGTGGGTAAGGGAGACTTAGAGCTGGTTGGTTGGAAATTCACATGAGGAGTAAACAGAGGGGGCTGGGGGGGGCAGAGTGACTGACAGC